>WAAF01016247.1:9048-51716 GCA_013400475.1 Tricholaema leucomelas
TATCCACCAGGACCCCCAGGTCCCTCTCCACAGGACTGCTTTCTAGCAGATCACCTCCCAGCCTGTACTGGTGCAGTTTATTATTCCTCCCCAGATGCAGGACTCTGCACTTGCCCTTGTTGAACTTCATCTGGTTCCTCTGTGCCCAGCTCTCCAGTCTGTCCAGGTCTCTCTGGATGGCCACACAGCCTTCAGCTGTATCAGCCAAGCCTCTCCCAGAATATTGAAATTCTTTCCAGTTTTACAACACATTCTTGTCAGAGCAGAAACCTTAATGTTTGCATATGTAAAATTCAAAAAATTAAACCCATGAAAATATGTATCTGCCAGAAAATAAAACCCCACTCTGTTTCCTAACAGTGAGATGTAAACTTGATTAAGATGGGCAATAACTGATGTCACTCATTTACCAAGTTCTTCCTAGCTTTAAGGAAATATAATTTGATACTTACAAAATGTTTCTAAGATTTTGGACTTTGCCCCTTGCTTCTCCTAACCCTGCCAACTTGTTGCTCAGGATGTAGTTTTGAGTCCTGCTGGAAATCTCTGAGACTTTCCCAAGAAATTGTCATTGTCTGGCAGCGAGTAGGATACCTTCATCCCTCTTGCTTTCTTTCCTGAGCCTAACCTATTTTTGTCTGACAGGATGGAGTGTCCCAAATCTGGTTTTAAATTCTTGCAAGGAAAGGAGTCAATCTGTTTAGACAACCATTTTCCTGGAGCTTAGCCCTATACATCTGAGCCATTGTAGAGGAAGAGGAAGGAATGTGTGGTGAGGTTGGAAGGAAGAAGTTGAAACTGGGGAAATAGAGAATCTCTCGCATGTGTTCTTAGCAACAAGGGTCTAGTGTGATAACTGGTACTGAGTTAACTGACTACAGGGGAAAAAAACCCAACCCAATCCAAAAAGTATTGTTGTGGTTTTATTCTTTAAATGCCTTTATTACTGAGAGTGAACTAAGACACAGTGAGGTACAGGTGGACATTTCAAAGGTGACTACTGAAATTAGCCTATGAGTGCTCCTAAGAGTGTTATTTTTTTGAACACAATATCCCTCTGATGTTATTAATCTCCACTGAGTAGAATTCCAATATTTGCAGCTATGTGGAAACATTTTGCTGTTCCAAAGGAGAAAAGAAACAAGCATGCAACTAGAAACACTTCCTGAGGAAGGAGAGTTTTCTGCCTTAGTGAATTGAGCAGGTTTCTTTCCTATTCATTTACAGTTGTTACTTTTCTTACCCTGGTAATCTTGCTGATTGTGCAACCCCCTGCTTCTCCAAAGCCAGCTTCCATGGTCTTTTGTATGCATGATTATTTTTTCCAGATTAAAATCTGGTTATGTATATGAATGTTTTCAATCACAGAATCACTGTATCACAGAGTCACAGAATGTTAGAAGTTGGAAGGGACCTCCAGAGATCATTAAGTCCAACCCCCCTGCCAAAAGTGGGATCACCTAGGGTTGTCTCAACAGGAATGTATCCAGGTGGATTTTGAAAGTCTCCAGAGAAGGAAATTCCACCACCCCCCTGGGCAGCCTGTTCCAGTGCTCTGCCATTGGAATGGGCTGCCCAGAGAGGTGGTGGAGTCACCGTCCCTGGGGGTGTTCAGGAAAAGACTGGGTGAGGCACTTAGTGCCATGGTCTAGTTGACTGGACAGGGCTGGGTGCTAGGTTGGACTGGATGATCTTGGAGGTCTCTTCCAACCTGGTTGATTCTGTTATGATTCTATTATTCTCACTGTGAAGAGTTTTTGCCTCATGTTGAGGTGATACCTTCTGTGTTCAAGTTTGGATCCATGGGTCACAGAGCACTGGGACAGCCCCCCCCCCACCCCGAGAGGTTGTGGAGTCTCCTTGTCTGGAGACTTTCAAGACCTGTCTGGATGTGTTCCTCTGTCATCTGTACTAGATTGTGTAGTCCTACTCTGATAGGGGGTTTGGACTCGATGATCTCTTTGGGTCCCTTCCAACTCCTAACATCCTGTGATCCTGTGATCTTATTACTGTGCACTAGCAAAAAGAGATTGACCCCATCCACTTGACACCCATCCTTCAGATCAATTTAAGTGGACTTTGTTTCCACTTTGAAGAGCAATGAATCCAGATGATAAGAATAACAAAATGTGGCCATCCACAAAGCATAAACTATATTATTTCAGGTAGAAGACAGTAGTACAAAAAAGGTTCATTATGAGAAGAAATAAAAAATTAAAGAATCGCTTTCAGAAGGGTATTTTCTCTCTTTAATCAGCTCCCAATAGTATCCCTCATGGTTCTGAAAATCAAAAAAGCTACCAAGAGTCAGAGGGGTTCTTCATTATGCTGCCTGCCAGCTACCTTCTAGTCAACAAGGGATCTCTGATGTCCATGCCTCCTTTGCTCTTCTGCCACTCTATTACTGTTTCAGACTTCACCTCTTCTTGTTATGCCATTGAAATAGGCCTTTGCCTATTTTAAATGCTGTATTTCAATCTTCTGTTGCTTCTCCCATACCTTGTCTATGAAAAGCCCCCAAAATGTTAACAAAAGGTTATATTCCACTTTCTTTTTATCAGCTTCCCTCTTAGGCACTGATGCTTTTGATTCCATCAAAATTCTTTATTCTCTGCTTTTATCCTTGCCACTGTTTCACAGAACTTGCCTGCAGGCTGTCCAAACTGCCTTCTCGTGTCACAAGCTAAGGTGGAATTCACAGAACAGCAATAAAAATTGTGTTTTTCTATGAGACCAGCAGGATAAGACCAGGACATGCTTCGGTGGCTTTAGGCTGAGTGTACCCCAAAGGTCAATTCAATTCTTTTGCCTGTTACCACCTCTGAGATGTTCATGGGTGGGAGACAAGTAGTAGAAGAGCAACCAGAAGGATTAAGTGACTAGAGAGATCTGATTCATAAGGCAATATTAGGAATGCAATATATTTAAACTGGATATGCAAATAGAGAAGAGGGTGTGATAACTTTCTTGAAATACTTGCTCAGTAAAAACCAATGAAGGTGAAGAATTATTACAAAGAGTATCAGAGGGATATAACTGAGAATAATGGGTTGAAATTAAGAAAAATAAAAAGCGGGCTGAATGCCATGATAAAAACCTTCATTCACTAAATTCAGAATGTAGAAGAGAGAGAAGATGAAGAAGTACTGAAAGACCCATCACTTAAGACAGTTTCAAATTAGATGTGAAAAAGTAGCAGAAAGTGTACTCTAGAGGGCAATCCTTCACTGGCATGGGGATAGAGTGAATGATCCCTTCAATCTCTAATTTCTGTGATTCAGTGGTGCCGTGACCAGGTGATAATTTCCCCCCCCCTCCGCCCCTTATGCAGACCCAAGATGCTACTTAATATTTTAAGAGATCTTTTAAAACAATCTCTGGTAGCTCTGAGAGTTAGCTTTATTAAAAAAATAAATTGAAATACAGTGTTATGAACTCTAGGCCTGAGAGGAAACACTGAAAGATTAAAAAAATAAGGGGGGAAAAAAAAAAAGATTATATGACAGAATACTTTGTGTGGCTTTCTCCCAGGCATTCTGAAGACTGGTGTCAGCTCTAAAGAAATGGTCTAAGCTCTGTTGACGTCTCTTTCTTTGTGAAGTTAACTGACTGGCCTTCATTCCATCACCAGGAGCAAAATGTCAAAAATATGTTAAATGGAAACTTGAGCCCATACAATTGTTCTCTCTCTTGTGCACCGCTCAAAAGAAGCAAAGAAGAAAGGTGAACAGATTTTAGAAACGGTGCTTTTTGACCTTTACAAAAGTACTGAATTTAATCCCTTGAGCCCAAAAGATCCTGCTGGTGAAAAGGATTAGGAGGAGGAAAAATATTTTCTGTGTGTCAGAATTGGTCAAGTTTTTGTGACCTAGCACTTGCAGCACATTTGTTCAGTCTCCTTTCTTCAGATGGTTTCATTTTGTGATATGTTTTAGACTGATATCTGAAAATTGCAGGTCACCATTTTCTGTAGGAAGCAACTTTTGAAGGGTTGGTGGGGGAAAAAAATCAACCCCAAACCAAAAGGGAAGGAAAAAAAAAATCAAACTTCCCTCCACTGTCTGTTCCCCTTTTGATCTGCTTGAACTTGATCTGTGTGAGCATCTAGGCATGACTTAATAACCCTTTTCTCCATATTTCTTGAGCAAAAAGGTAACAAGGTGTGGGTTTTGGTAATGGAAATGCTTGTCCGTGGGACCTCAATGAAAAGAAAAACTTTTTTTTGCAAAGGAACAGACATCAGATTAAAAATAAGTGGGTTTTGTCAATAGTTGTCAACAACCAAATAGAAATACTGGATCCAGTTCTCAGTGCTCTGTTCAAACTAATATCCCACTTTTAGGAAGGCTAATTAGTGAGTCTGGGGCCTGATGCTACTATATTGCTTCTGGTTCCCAAAAGAGATTATCAGAGCAATCTCAGGCACCTCTTGGTCTCACAGGCATACTCCCAAAGAACCCATACCAGTGCTTAAGACTAGTTGATAGTTTCTCAGCTTTTTAATGAAAACATGTTTTTTCCAGCTACATCTAGAGTTTGGAATTTCATTTCAGCCAGGATCTACTGATTTGATACTATTGGGAGAATACAAACTCATTTCAGATGTTTCAGAACACTGCAGGTTCTAGTGATGTAATGTTCACTGAGAACAGCTGTGGGACAAATTGAATCCTCTTGGCACTTTTGATACCAGTGAAGGCTTTGCCTTAAATTTCACTTTAATGCAACTCATAAGAAATAGCACATTCTCCTGCCATTATCTGTTTCATTGTTTAACTAAGAAAGACAACATAGAGCAAAATGAAGTGGAAAGAGGAGGAGTATTTGAGGGTAAATGAAAAAAAATGGGGAGGGGTTGGGAATAACTTATGTTTGTTTGCATGTCTGTGGTGACTGTGGAAATAGCTCTGTGATTTAATAACCCTACAATGTGCTATGTGTCGCTTCTCTATTGCACGCTGATGTGATAATGCAGAGGGAGGCTGAATTATTTGTAATGTCATGTGTTGTACCAATGAGCTGCTCAGAAGTAAGAGGCTGGAAAGTGTCTTGATAACAAATCGTGAGGCTAACAGGAAGGAAAAATAGCAAAAAGAGATTGCTACTGTCCTGTTGTCTCTGGTAACCTGATATATGTTATTCTGAGCAAATCCACTGCGAACTGTGGTGTCTCCAGTAACGGCAATGTGCAGCTCAATTGTGTCCTGTTATCTGTAATGGTCTGCTATAAACCACAACACTATCCTCTGCTTTGTGAAAATGAACGATGGGGCAATGTTATGTTCTGAGATTGTTTTAAATAGGTTTGAAATTATTCAATTGAGGCTGCAAAAATGGCTCAAATTTGCATAAAAGTTTTATCTGTTTAAAATGCTATTTGAGGTTGTTAAAAATGCCCACAGTCACCTTTAATGTCTAGTTCATTTCCTACCGGATCATCACTAAATCTGGCCTGATCATATTTGTTTCATAGTGACATCTGCAGCCGCACAGCCACCTGGCCCTCTGCATCTTTGGATTCATCTGTTCAAGGTGATGGCTGCAAATAAAAGAATTAGAAGTTCAAGCATACATATCTCCTGTAGCGACTCATGGGGAAACTGCAGCTTTATAGAATCAAACCTTTTCAAACGGCAATTCCAGTCTAATTTACTGTATGAGAGTGAGCTAGCTACTCATTTATTTTTACTTCTAGTGGATTTTATTGCCACATGCTTTATACAAAACCCAGACTCAACAAATAAATGAATAACTCCCCACCCCAAAACTCACAAGAAGAGGACCACCCGAAAACAACCTGCAGACTCAAATTTACAGCAACATGAATTTACAATGTTGAGTGAAAACAAGGTAACAAAACCACTGCAATAGATGAGTTTTGCAGGCTGAAGCTCTTGAGTCCAGCTAGAAGCTTGGATGCTTGTTGCCTTTGAGATGCAAAGTGGTTTAACTTGAAAACTTATCTATAAGTTAATAGGCAGATCCAAAGATGGAATGGATTTAACTGCAAGGCTTCATTTTTCTCTTCTACTTTTCCTTATTTTTTCTTCCATTTTTCTATTCTTGTCCCCTCTCTTCATTTATTATTCTCTGTTTTTTGGCTTATTTTTCTTCCCCCCCCCTTTTTATTTTCCTTTTTTTTTTTTTTACACTTTTCTTTTTTCATTCTTCTTTGGATTTTTTTTTTCCTGTGTCAAAAAGTCCTTTACTGTGAGTGATGGAGTGCTCACTGATGCTTTTGTAAGCAACAGCAAAGTGCCTTTCAAGCAGCATTGAGATGCAATGAGTGTGTGCAGGATCTCATGCAGAATCTTTCTAAAGCTCTTGTCTGGAAGCAGTGATGTAACACTGTGCTGTATAATAGTTAATGATTAATATGGCTAATATATAGTGGAAATTGGAAGATGTGTTATCCTGTCCTGGGAGATGTTGAATGTTGGAAGAATACAGTAATTGGTGCCTGCAGGGTACTGATTTGTTATAGGAAGGAGCAATATTTACTATACGATGAGATCAGTGGTACCTGCTTCTGGGTTTATGTTTTGCAGCTGTTGTAGTGATAGGTTCAAATAATGCTAATGACATGCCTGCCTAACCACTAATTTACACTGTTAATCACTACTGGATACATGGCAGTTAATGTCTCTGCCCAAGCTCATCTGAGGGTTCCTACATGCTTAACATTCTTAAGAATATTGACTTCATCAAACTTATTTGGGGTCATTGTTTTGTCAAGGCCACAGTATAACATCACATTTTTTTTTAATTAGTTATTTTTAGATGTCTTGCTTTGTCTAGTTTTATTTGGCAGCCAAGAGGAAAAAGTATGTGTCCTGCCTATATATTTGTACCTGATATTTGCCTGCTCATTGTCTCATTTCTAATATTTTTCATTCTGACTTCTTTTTTGTGTGTTTTGTTTTACTTCTAACCTTTTAACCTAGTGATCCTTCTCCAGTGCTCTAGTTCTAGATATATGATAACCAAAATCAGACACTAATTCAGTACCTGAATGCACCTGATATCTAGGTAAATATTCTATATTTTTAAGTGTGTTTTCATTTTTAGTAGATCTTCATGTGTCTAGCTTTTTGTCCATCACTGAACATCAAACAGACATTTCAATTCAGTTGTCTATAATGACATATGAGCTCATTTGCTACAATTCTGTATGTTGAGAAACCTTTCTCATTAGCATCATTTCAAGAAATACTTAAGAAAGTAATTCCCTGGGTCATGATTCAATTGTTTGTGTGATTAATTTGATGCAGCCTATTGGATGTGCATCACAATGCTTATGAGACTTCACCAGTCTCCAGAATCTGCAGTTAGGAAAGGTTACCGTCTTACATCTTCAGTTTTATAAAGTGGTATCTCAGAGGTAATTAGTGATAGAACAAGAGGGAATGGCCTCAAGCTGTGACTGGGTGGGTTTAGATTAGATATTAGGAAATTTATTTTCACAGAAAGAGTGGTCAGGCATTGGAATGGGCTGTCTAGGGAGGTGGTTGAGTCACCACAGTATCACAGTATCACCAAGGTTGGAAGAGACCTCATAGATCATCAAGTCCAACCCGTTACCACAGAGCTCAAGGCTAGACCATGGCACCAAGTGCCACGTCCAATCCTGCCTTGAACAGCTCCAGGGACAGCGACTCCACCACCTCCCTGGGCAGCCCATTCCAGTAGCCAATGACTCTCTCAATGAAGAACTTTCTCCTCACCTCAAACCTAAATTTTCCCTGGCACAGCTTGAGGCTGTGTCCTCTTGTTCTGGTGCTGGCTGCCTGAGAGAAGAGAGCAACCTCCTCCTGGCTACAACCACCCCTCAGGTAGCTGTAGACAGCAATAAGGTCTCCCTTGAGCCTCTTCTTCGCCAGGCTAAACAATCCCAGCTCCCTCAGCCTCTCCTTGTAGGGCTTGTGCTCGAGGCCTCTCACCAGCCTTGTTGCCCTTCTCTGGACACGCTCAAGCATTTCAATGTCCCTCTTAAACTGGGGGCCCCAGAACTGGACACAGTACTCAAGGTGCGGTCTAACCAGTGCAGAATACAGGGGCAGAATGACCTCCCTGCTCCTGCTGTGTTTAGAAGTCACTTGGCTGTGGTGCATTGGGATACAGTTTAGAGTGAACTTTGTAGAGTAGGGTTAACGGTTGTACTTGGTGATCCTGAGGGTCTTTTTCAACCAGAATTTTTCTTTGATTCTGTAATTGTCTCTCTTTCATTACCTATTTTCTTGGTAATATATTTAAACTGGAAGAGGGGAGATTTAAACTAGATATTAGGAAGTGCTTTGCAATGAGGGTGGTGAAACACTGGAACAAGTTGCCCAGGGGGGTCGTGGATGCTTCCTCCCTGGAGGCATTCAGGGCTAGGTTGGCTGAAGCCTTGAGCAACATGTTTTAGTGGGAAGTGGCCCTGCCTATTGTGGCGGGTTGATACTACATCATTGAGGTCCCTTCCAACCTAGACCATTCTGTGATTTTAAAGCAAGATCCTCTATAGACTGAAAAACAGACTGCAATTTGCATTTCTTGTTTTCTTTTGGACTAATGTCTGATTCATTGGTAGAAATTTATCTTTTGGTATTAATTATCTTGTTTTCTGCATGAAAAACTCACTTGTCTATATTTTATTAAGATAAAATGCTTAATTATGGTTATCTTTGTAATCAACACTGTAAGCTTGTGTATAAAGGGAGTTATTATTCATAGTAGATGCTAGAGGCTTTCCTAGCTTCCTAGCAAGTCAAGAATTCGCTAGGTAATACCAATTAGCTTTGTACACAGGCACAGTTGATGTACTAAAAACAACTGAGCAAAGGTGAGACTATCCAGACTATTTCCAGTATCCTGGTCTTGGCGTCTGTCTCATAGAGGAGGAAAAACTCAAAACATCTGAGAGTTTTCTGCTCCTTATTTAATTTTGTAACAACTGAAGAAAATCTCACAAATGAGGCATAGTGGTTGCTGATGCATATATTTGATGTTAGAAATGATTCAATCAGTGCATGCTGAAACAGGTTAGGTTTTACATGCCTTTGACAATCTGGTGTATTAAATGTTATATACTTAGGTGGAGACCTTTCCAGTATAATTTTAGTGATTATCTTTTCAGCGTGTTGAATTTGCAGCTGCATCAAGATGGTTGCATCTGCAGTTGATATTGAGTTGGTTCAGATACAAGGTGTGGGATGAAATATGTTATTAAAAAATTCCCAAAGCCACCAGCACCACCAAAAAAAAAACCCCAAACAAACCAACCCCCAAAACAACAACAACAACAAAATAACCCAAACAAACCCACCCAAATAACCACCCAACACCCCTAAAAAAACCCTGAACAACCAAACAATAACAGAACATAAAACTCATGGCAAACTGAAGAGGAATAGGGATAAAATATTCCAGCAAAGAGGGAAAAAAAATCCAGAGAGTGTAACAAGGAGACAGTGATTTCATAAAAGTCTTACTGAACAGCTTTGACCCTAGATAACAAGTTAGAGGAAAAGAATGTTTCAGACTCTTAAGGAAATGGATTTAGCTGACATAAGAAATGGAAATCAGCTTTGCCATTTTTAATAGGATGATCAAAAGGAGAATTAGCTAAAAGGTTGTCACAGAAGTGTTGACAAAGGAGAAAACATGCAATTTTTCAAGCGTTGGTGCTGATAAATGAGCAAAATGAGCAGTACAGGTAGAAGATCTGTAGAAAATTCTCTATGTTTGGATTATTTAATGGAGTTGTTTCGCCATCCTTGTTTTCATGCCAGCGCTTCAGAATGGTCACTTAAAACTTTAAAGCTGCAGTGAGCCAAAACCATAAGAGACCAGCAGCACAGGGTTCATCTGTGCTTGGCACCTGGAACTTCTAAGCTCAGCAAGATGCAGCAAAAAGTGTAGTAACCATTGAAGAACATTTTGATAAATGCAGTATTTTTGCATTGTTAGCAATAAACATCTTCACCTTGTTGTGCCTTTAAAACAAACAAACAAAAACCCAAACTACCCTCAGAATCACCAAATGAGTCTCCATTTTCGAAACACGTGAAATAAGGATGCAGGGACTCTGATGCTGGATGAAGCATCCTAAACCACTGTATGGTATTATAGGAACTAAGTACCACAGAGTGCTGCTTCTAAAGTCCAAATACCTGGCCTTTTACTACCACTGCATGCCAGTGCTAGCATTATTTGCAGCGGCCAGGCAATGTGATATCAGAATATCACACAGTATCACAGTATTACCAAGGTTGGAAAAGACCTCACAGATCATCAAGTCCAACCTGTTACCACAGAGCTCAAGGCTAGACCATGGCACCAAGTGCCACGTCCAATCCGGCACCAAGCACCACATCCAATACTGCCTTGAACAGCTCCAGGGACAACGACTCCACCACCTCCCTGGGCAGCCCATTCCAGTAGCCAGTGACTCTCTCAGTGAAGAACTTTCTCCTCACCTCAAACCTAAGTTTCCCCTGGCATAGCTTGAGGCTGTGTCCTCTTGTTCTGGTGCAGGCCACCTGAGAGAAGAGAGCAACCTCCTGGCTACAACCACCCCTCAGGTAGTTGTAGACAGCAATAAAGTCACCCCTGAGCCTCCTCTTCTCCAGGCTAAACAATCCCAGCTCCCTCAGCCTCTCCTCGTAGGGCTTGTGCTCGAGGCCTCTCACCAGCCTCATTGCCCTTCTCTATGTAAGCTCTGAAATGATACCTTGATGCTTAGTTAGACAGGTGGATACCCTTCTGCACGCATAGGCTGCGGTAGTCCCATAACTACAAGATATTGACATAACATCAAACACTTCACTGTAAATCTGGGTCCTTTATTACTCTTATTCTTCACTATATGTGTGCCTACATATGTGAAAGGCTTGATTTTAACTTTTTTTCCCCTCTATTTTTGTTTGAGTGCTCATTGCTATGGTGGTGCCTGGCAGCATGAGGCTCTTTATTTAACATGTCCTTGAAACTGCAGCCTTCTTTTAACTCGCTTCAATTTTATTCATAGAATGGCTATAATTAAAGTGTTCTCAAAGCTTTAAAGAGGTAACACAAAAGTTTAGATGTGCTTAGGGCTTAACAATAAATTACCTCTGTGGCTGCCTGGCCCACTTGCCAGAATAGCAGTGGAGTTTAATCTTCATTCTTTAAGACAGCTTGAAAACATCTCCTTTCTGTATGTGATGTGGGACCTTTTTTTCCCCTCCCTTCTCTTTCCTTTTAAGCTGTCTGTTTTTTCTAGAGTATTTTGAAAGAAATCTCTATATAATAACAGTTAATGAATCATTAATTAGGATGGGAATCCTGCTAACATTGTTATAAAACCCAAGTTTTATAACAGAGAGGCAAAAAAAGCAATAGAATGTTAGTAAAGCTGGGGGATCTAATGTTGTTTAAAAACAAAGGAAAAGATCCACTGTCATAGAAGAGTGTTAGAAGAGGCATACACATGTTTTTTTCTAACTTCTTCTGGGTTTGTTAATGAGAAAAAACAATCTGCAGAGCTTTTGCTGTTGATAATCTTTCGCTAAAGTTGAAAGCTCTCAGAAAATGTTTTTTATTTTATTAAGAGAAAATGTTCATGTAAGTAAAACTACTTTCCAGCCAGGAAGCAGGCAAAGTCATAAGCAAAAAGCATTAGAAGAGAAAAGATCATGTGGAAAAAAAGATGGAAAGGTGCCCTTGAGTATATTTTGAGTGTACCCCCTTTCCTCATTCAGAAACCATCAATAACAGACAGCAATAGAAGAATGAGGATCTTTGTTATATGTCTGAACTGAACATTACCTGTATAAACCTAAAACCTTCAGAACTGTCACTTTACTGCAAATAATTATTCTAAAGTGTGTTTTTTTCATGCAAATAAGAGAAATCATGTTATGAGATTTTTAACATGCCTTTGTCATTACTGCAAATATGAAAAGAGAAGGGTTTTTCTTTTTTCTGTATTAAAAGTTGTTTTGTTTACCTAATGTGATGGTTTGGGTGTTACCCGCCCCCCCCCCCCTCTTATAAAATCACCCAGACTAGACTCAGCTGGCTGGAAATTAAGAAGTGAAGCTTTATATTTACAGCTTAGCACAACATACAAGCAAATATTTACAATATATACAGCTATAGACAGAAATATACAAGTTAAAAGCAATACAGAAACACAACAGCCCTCCCAGAAACCAGAGTCCTCAGGAGGGGCTCCCAACCACCCTTATACCTTCTCCCACCCCTCTACCTCATCCCAGACATTGCCTTACATGCAAGGTGAGTTTGGAGTATCTTCTAAGGGAGTTAGAAAGCAGAAGGATTAGTTACACAGAAAGCAGGTTAGGGAGAAAAATACAGGCACCAACTGCAACAGAGAGCCACTGCAACTGAGTTATCTGTGTTTTGTGTTCTTGTTTTTATGCACCTCAGCAAGCCTATGAATGAAGTAGACATCACCACTGTTTCCTTTTCACAATTTATAATCTAATTCTTCTCACCAAACTATTCCAACTAGCCTCAAACTAGCACACCTAAAAGTAACATAAAATTATGATAAGTATAAAACTAAAGTAGCTGAGTTTAGTAATCTCACTTAGTAACAGATATAACCTGAATTTTAAGATTACAGTAAAAAGAAAAAGTTCAATGAAATAACATACAACTATTTTAACAAATACCTGGAGCCTTGACTTGGTTTCAGAAAATATTTGTTTTAAATGAATGCTTTTTAAGGAAAAAGGAAAGGAAAGTTAATTGTTGTCATTTCAAAAATGAAAAAAAAATAGGAAGTGGAAGACAAAACCATGTTTAGAAAGGAAGGGGGAAAAGATTTTTTAAATGACATTAATATGTAGCAGGAATAACTTGCCCCAGCCATTTGTTGTCTCTGTCTTGTCTCAGTTGTACATTCATCCAACAGCGTCCTTCCCTCTGCTCCCTGACACATCATGAGTCCTTATCCTACTGCATTCCTCGTCTGTATGTATGGATTTGCTGCTTAAAGTGAGATATGATCCTCTCACATCAATAGATTGAATAATATGAGCACATATAAGAATTATTTGATGTCTGTCATAAATCAGTAGAACTTATGTGCATATAATTTACTTGTGAAAGGTTGGACTATATATGCCATAGAATAATAATTTCAGGGATAATAAATAATGGAATGAACTGGGAAGTTGTACCAAAGTTTAACTACTACATCACCGATGCAAAGCAACGCTAGAAAATGCTGCTTTTCAGGATTTCAAAGCTAAAAAGTTATTTCCATGTGCACTTTCTTGGTTCAGAGATCCAATTTGGAAATTATTATTAATAAGTTATTGTTTTATATCTTTTTTTTCTTGAAACTTCTTTTTTTTGAGGCTATTTAGCTTTCACTCTCTAGTCCTTTCTATTTGGATAACGTTTCCCTCTCTCTGCTTGAAGTTTCTCTTCACCTTTTATTATCATTAGGTATTCCATTCTCTAGATGCTTTTCCCATTTGTCACCTCTCACTTCATTTTATTATTTTTCTTTCAGCCTCCTGTTCGTGGCTTTTTCTCTACCCCTTCAACAAACAGAAGAACAGGATGCATGTGGAAATGAAATTCTCAGCTCAACTGGCTCCATCTATTTCTGATTTCTCTTCATTATCAAAGTGCAGTGGCAAGTAATATCTCAAATATGATAGTCATCCTCTGGAGACCGAGAGCATGGCACAAGCCATGTTTCTTATATTAGCACCAGTCCCCCTAATCCCTCGCTTATATCAACCTTTTAAAAGAAATTAATTTCACATGATTATGTTAATATTTTCTTAATGAATTAGAAAAGAAACCTGCACAGAACATTAATGAATCATTATAACCATCCCTGCTGTGAGATTTCGTGATCATTCTTTTGGTAAAAGTAGATTAATATTAATATGCACCCCAGTAATTGGTACAAAGTTAATTACTGTAATTCTGCTATAGTAATAAAAAAAAAGAAAGAAAAAATATTCTATGTAATATGCAGTAATAGCTACTTATGAAGATGGAAATCTTGAAGTTAAAATACTGACCTATATATGTGGAGTGAGGTAAGAAACAATTTTGCAGTAACAGCCAGGTGTTTTAAAGACATATCATTTAACTATTCATTTCATGTGTAGATATTACACTTCCTGACATGGTTTATTAGTGGTGTTAGATTGGAAGTTGGACTTAATGATCTTAGAGGTCTTTTTCAACTGAAACAGTTCTGTGGTTCTATGATTCCATGATTTGCTTCATGTAAATAAATATTCTAGAAAATTTAGCTATTATCTTTACTTCAATGGGTTTTGCATCAGATTCAAAGTCAGTAAGTGCGGGATCACAGGTAGTCAGCTCAGAACAATTGCTGAGCGGAGATCGGTTGCAACACAAACTGTGGCAATGAACTGTCTGAGTCAGCATGCAGGAATGAGGACCTGCTAATTAAAAAATGCAAGAAAACAGGATCTTGTTATCTGAATATGCTAAGACTATAGAATATGCTGATACTGTAGAATATGCTAAGACTATAGAATATGCTAATACTGTAGAATATGCTAATACTGTGGCTCAGCGGGAAGGAGACTTGGCAGATAGACTCTAGATTAGAAGAGACAACTTTTTGCATGATAAGATGACTAATCAACAAGTAAAGATAGAATATATATCTGTGTAGGTTGCTCAAATAAATCGGAACTTTGCTTGCACCAAGCTGTCTCCCCGTTCCCTTAGTTGCGGCAGGTAAGAGTAGGATCCATCTTTTCTAGTATCTGGTGGAATAAAGGATGTACACATGACAGAACCTGACTGTGGAAATTAGAACTAGCAAAATTAATACTGTTAAATTTTTAATGCAAGTTTCTCTGTTATAAATTGGTAATTGATAGTAGAAGTTAACTTGCCTAACTTCTCCTGAAATCATAAGCAATGTATACTAATGACACTAAAGTAGCTGCTTAGTACCCATATAAACAAATATGTATTTTAATCACTTAGTCACTTTTTCTGTCATTCTTAGAACCAGAATGATTTTTTTCTCTCAGTGGAATAATAGTGCAAATAGAAATTTCTGTCTGTCCAGCTGCACTCTTCCCTCCAACCTGGGAACAGGTTGCCCAGGGAGGTTGTGGATGCTTCCTCCCTGGAGGTGTTTAAAGCCAGGCTGGATGAGGCCTTGAGCAACCTGCTCTAGTGGGAGGTGTCCCTGCCTATGGCAGGGGGTTGGAGCTGGATGATCCTTGAGGTCCCTTCCAACCTAAACCATTCTATGATTCTATGATTCTATGATTCCCAGCATGGGAAGGGGAGGAACTGTTAACCCAGCTGAACCCTGATACCCAATTTCTATCAGAAGCTCTAGGCCAGGGCAGGGCTATGAAACCCCAGTCACAAAGTACCTACTTTTCATTCCCATGTGTTTCAGATGCATCTTCTCTGCCCACATGCTTCAGTTATTTCCATACAATTTACCATGTATGAAAAATGGTGTTTTTAAGGAATATTTTTATCCAAGATGAGAAGAAATGTGAAATGTTTTGACAACTGATGTTAGAAGCCTTAATGGTTGTTCAAATGGCAGTTCTTCAGTGTGTCATTACTTGACATAAACTTTCTGTGTATCTCACAAACCCTATAATCCTTATGATGATATAACCATACAATCATCTCATTTTACTTACAGCTACAAGAGTTAGTAACATACTTCTAGTGAAATGGGAGCAATATGCAGTCATACACACATAGAGAAATTTTTATTTACCAAATGATTATCTAGGCTTGCAAGCTGTTTATTTTTTTCTAGTGTTTATTATGTTGCTGTCTAACCTAATATTGCTGCAGACCTTCAGTGGGAATTTCTGTCTTGAGGATGCATTAAGACATGTAATTATTAACCAATGCAAATTGATTAAGATGCTTCCTTTTCATCTAAAGACTGTGTGTTATCTACTCCCACTATTACAACACTTAGCTCTCTCTTACTGCAGGCTTTTAAGCTGTGCCAAGCCTACAATTTTTGTGTTACTATATAGACTATAATTGAAGAGGAATAATCCTTTATTAATATTCTATTTGAGAAAAATCAACACATAAGAAAATAACTACATAAGAATGTGAATACCAACAGGGGAATGAAAGCTTTCTAAAATCTGCATTTGGTATACAGAGTACAAATCAGAGTAGTATACCCTAAGCAATCTAATATTAAGTCATGTGGCAATAAAATGGTGACTTAAGTGATTTTAAAGTGGCATTAAATAAAGATTTTTTTTTTTGCTATGTATTTATCACAGAAAATCATAGAATCATAGAATGGTTTAGGTTGGAAGGGACCTCAAGGATCATCCAGCTCCAACCCCCTGCCATAGGCAGGGACACCTCCCACTAGAGGAGGCTGCTCAAAGCCTCATCCAGCCTGGCTTTAAACGCCTCCAGGGAGGAAGCATCCACAACCTCCCTGGGCAACCTGTTCCAGTGTCTTACCACCCTCACTGTAAAGAACTTCCTCCTAACATCCAGTCGGAATCTCCCCTCTTCCAGCTTAAACCCATTCCCCTTCATCCTAACATTACTAGACCTTGTAAATAGTCCCTCCCCAGCCTTCCTGTAGGCTCCCTTCAGATACTGGAAAGCCACTCTAAGGTCTCCTGGAAGCCTTGTCTTCTCCAGGCTGAAGAGCCCCAACTCTCTCAGCCTGTCCTCATAGCAGAGCTGCTGCAGCCCTCTGATCATCTTTGTGGCTCTCCTCTGGACCTGCTCCAGCAGTTCCATGTCCTTCTTGTGTTGGGGGCTCCAGAACTGCACACAGTACTCCAGATGGGGTCTGAGGAGAGCAGAGTAAAGGGGGAGAATCACCTCCCTTGCCCTGCTGGCCACACTGCTCTTGATGCAGCCCAGCACACAGTTGGCTGTCTGGGCTGCATGGGCATCTGTTATGTTTCCTTCATACAAAGAAAATAACTAGCTGAGCACTGCAAATCCTAATTCATGGAAGGGTTTCTTTTTGTGTGTGCAGTTATGCTATACTGCACTATTTGTAGTGTGTGTATGTGTGTGTGTGTGCTTTCTTTTTGCTTATCATTTCACGTAAGGGTTTTTAGGTCTGGTTAATATGAAATGGAGAGAAAACACAAAGTATTTAGACAAGTGAGTTACCTTGGAAGTGGTGATCAACTCAAAGGCTTGTCCTGGCTCATCAGTGTAACATCAGGACCTCACCACTCCCAGACGTCTGGAGAAAACACTCACTGTGATGCTCATTAAATCCAATTCTCCATCTCCATTGTCCTTGTACAATTTGAAAATTTATTCATTGCTAGCTTCTATTTTTATGTGCTCCTCAGACTGTCAAAAATCATGTGCAAGAAATGCTTTCAGACATCAGTGGCTTTACAGGTATTTATGTGGAAGTAAAAGCTATCTTCTCTGCAAAACTTCAGTGGGACTATTTCCGACTAATTATTTTCCTCTTGGGTTCCTGCTCTAGCTTTTTTGGTTAAATTAAGCAACAGTCTGGCACATGCCTGTTCTAACAGGTCAGGATCCTGCTAGTTCAGATGCTTATCACAACTGAAATGCTGCAGGACATAGCTGTGTAGTTGTCTTCTGAGGATTTATGTTTTATTCCCAAAATGTAAAGGGTGAGTGCCAAAAGGATGGAGCCAGGCTCTTTTTGGTGATGCCCAGTAATAGGACAAGGGGCAGTGGATGGAAGTTGAGGCATAGGAAGTTTCATGTAAATGTGAGGAAAATGTTTTTCACTGTGAGGGTAATGGAACACTGGAACAGGCTGTCCAGGGGGTTGTAGAGTCTCCCTCTCTGGAGATATTCAAGATGCTCCTGGATGAGTTCCTGTATGATCTGCTCTAAGTGATCCTGCTCTGGCAGGGGTGTGGACTGGATGACCTCTTGAGGTTCCTTCCAGGCTGCAACATTCTGTGGTACTGTGAATTTTAGATGTTGTTTTCTTTGATAGACAGCATGGAAATGTTGCAACATGAAAATTAACACCAATACAGTCTTAAACCCAAATACTGCAACAGGCTCTGAAGTGGAGAGAGAATTCCAGTTTTGAACTGTGGATTTTAGTTTTGATGTTCAAGACCATAATTAAGAATTGATTCTTGTGGCTAGATGTGTAGTTTTCAAGTTAGATGATGAGTCTGCAGTATATATGAAACCAGATAAGTGAGTAGAAGCAGTAAGGTTTAGCTTTTAAAACTAAGCGACAGAGTAGGGAATGTACAACTTGGTGCAAAGTGAGCATCTTGCAAAAACCATTAACTGCTCTTATGAAAAATTGTTAATATATTTGAATAATAACTCTGGTGGAGGCTTCTGCAATTTGCTCATAGGCCATTTGTGAACAGAAAAAGAGCTGAAATCCCACTGGTGCAATTTTCATTATAAATGGCTCTTAGATCCTGCCGTAGAATAATAAATAACATGGGATACACAAAAATGTTTTGAAACTCATGAAAGGAACAATGAGAAGATTCAGTGAAGAGGATCTTGTGCCAGATTTTGAAAACAGATGAACAATACCTGATATGAGAACAGGCTGAGCCTGCACTTCCAGCCAAAATCAGTTGCTCATCTGGGGCAAGCCCTAGCTGATATGACCAGACCAAAAATGCTTGGGATTGCTTTTGAATTCAGTGACATTTCCCTCTCTTTTGAGGATCAAGCCACGCACTAAATAAAACAAATGCTGGCAAAAGCATGATCTCTGGATTTACCTCCTCCTCTCTCTGCAGAAAATGAAAAATATAGATCACAAAACTATGTGAAAATTTGTTTTGTGTGTAAACCGTGCTTAATCTTGAAACTGGACAGGTGAGCTTTGGTTGTTGTCAGAGTAGTTCTCTTCTTGATCTTAAACTCTTGGTTATAGTTAACATCAAAGCCAGGTGGGGATTGGTCTCTTCTGCCAGGCAACCAGCAATAGAACAAGGAGACAGCCTCAAGTTGTGCCGGGGGAGTTATAGGCTGGATGTTAGGAGGAAGTTCTTCCTGGAGAGAGTGATCTGCCATTGAATGGGCTGCCTAAGTTGTTGGTGGAATCACTGTACCTGGAGGTGTTCAAGACAAAACTGGCTGAGGCACTTAGTGCCATGGTCTAGTAGATTGGCTAGGGCTGGGTGCTAGGTTGGACTGGATGATCTTGGCGGTCTCTTCCAATATGGTTGATTCTATGATTCTATGATTCTGTGATCTTGTTAGGTCATCCTTCAGTGGACCACACAGTTACTCTGAATCGTCACTTTGCCTGGTTAGGATGTGTGTGCTCTAACACACCAATAAAATCAGACCCACAAAAAAAACCCCCAAACAAACAAACAAACAAACCCCAAACCAACACAAACCAAACAAAACCAAACAAAATCAAAGAAACAAACCAAACCTCCAATGCTAAGTGCAAGTCTGGAGAGAGACAGAAAAATTATAAAATAAAATCTCAAACTCTCAAAAGAAAGGCAGAGAAACAAAGCCAGGAAGGCTGATAATAGGAACCATAGCAAAGATAACTAATCAACTGAGACAAATATTATTGCAGTCTGTCAGCTCAGAGATAGTTATGATTAGTGTTTTAGTTACTCATACACAGAGAATGATGTCAGACACAAGAGTTTTTCCTGTCACAGACAGATGCTTTTCATGTGCTGAATAGACACTTTGGTTGCATAAGCACAAAATGGTCCTCATTTCAATTCTTTCAGACACACAGGACTCTCAGGAGTCCTGTTTTGAGTGGAACTAGATGTTTCTTAATAGAATTTACTCTAGAAGTCAACTAATATCTTCTTTTTGAATGGAAATTCAATGAAAGAGATAGAGAATGTGTTTAGCTTGACAGTCCTATGGCTTAAAGCTTAGTAGCATTATATATATATATTTTGGTGGACATGGAAAAGAACATCTTTCTATAAAAAATGACTTTTTAGGAGAGGAGAGCTTTCTACCAGGATTGATTTGGAAAAAGAGAAGAAACAAAAAAGTGGAGAGGACAAATGAGAAGAGACTTAGATCTAGATTTTAAAAAATCTAATCTATTTTAAAAGACATGACTAAGAATATTACATTGGTTTTCCTACCATAGTGGCTCATCCTGTCTGCTGTGTCAGGCTGAGATGATAGAACAAAGGATCAAAGAAAAAGAAAAGAGTGAAAGAGAATCTTTAAAAGGTTAAGGTCAGTATCTCCCAGAGATGCTCATCTCTGGTGTCAATAAAGGTCTTCTCTAGCTTGCTAACCATTTGTATGGCCTCGAGAGTCCTAATAGCACAAATTAGTATATCCTGACTTAAATGCAAAATAATTTTCATTTTTATTAAGTTTGGAAATATTTATAGGATTTTTTTCATTATTATTGCAATTATCCCTGATATTCTTTACTGTAGTTTTTCTTCTTCCCTCTCCTCTCTTTCGTGTTACCAAAGTATAACTAAACAGTAGTTGCCGGCAGTCAAACAAGTACACATTGAATTTTTCTTTCCTCATTTGACCAATCCTAACAGCTTGTCCTTCTTTCTTTTTAAGAACTGACACTTCTTAATGGAGCATTTTATGGGCCAAAAATATCTTCAATTGGCAAAAATTAGTACAGTTACTTTTGAAGCCAATGGAGTTCTGCCAGTTGACACCGTCTAATGATCTGACTTTGTTTCTTTTAACCTTTTAAACGATTATATTTTGTTTCTTTTTTACTGCTTAAATAAATCTTTCACGTTAGGCCAGTTCAGCATTTTTATTTTCCCCCAGTAAGAAAACATAGAATCATAGAATCATAGAATGGTTTAGGTTGGAAGGGACCTCAAGGATCATCCAGCTCCAACCCCCTGCCATAGGCAGGGACACCTCCCACTAGAGCAGGTTGCTCAAGGCCTCATCCAGCCTGGCCTTAAACACCTCCAGGGAGGAAGCATCCACAACCTCCCTGGGCAACCTGTTCCAGTGTCTTACCACCCTCACTGTAAAGAACTTCATCCTAATATCCAGTCTAAATCTCCCCTCTTCCAGTTTAAACCCATTCCCCCTCGTCCTGGCATTACTAGACCTTGTCAATAGTCCCTCCCCAGCCTTCCTGTAGGCTCCCTTCAGATACTGGAAAGCCACTCTAAGGTCTCCTCAAAGCCTTCTCCTCTCCAGGCTGAAGAGCCCCAACTCTCTCAGCCTGTCCTCATAGCAGAGCTGCTGCAGCCCTCTGATCATCTTCGTGGCTCTCCTCTGGACCCGCTCCAGCAGTTCCATGTCCTTCTTGTATTGGGGGCTCCAGAGCTGCACACAGTACTCCAGGTGGGGTCTGAGGAGAGCAGAGTAAAGGGGGAGAATCCCCTCCCTTGCCCTGCTGGCCACACTTCTCTTGATGCAGCCCAGCACACGGTTGGCTGTCTGGGCTGCATGTGCACAAACATTCTACATTCTTCAAAGGCATTTCTGATGTCATGTGGCGCTAAGTCAGCAATACTGGTGTGCTCAGGATGCCATGGTGCTGACAGCTCTGCTACTCTACTGCTAGTTTTTACTACTAGTAAAAAACCCACTAGTGTCAATAAAACTGCAATTGGGTGTTTGACTACCAGTTACTATTTTCTCACAAGACCTTTCAAACCCTTTTTTTGATTAGTGTATGGAGAGATTGGTGAGACTGGTTGTTTGCCTCTAAATTAATTTGCACTAAACTTCATTCGCCTTCTGTTCAACCATTTGCCCAGGTTCTTGCAATCTGTTTAGGTCTTAGTGTTTTGACTGTAGCACTCTGTAGTTCATGCAGGTTTGGGACCAGCTCTCCAGCAGTGAGGCTTATGCTTTCTTACTCTGTTGTGATAACTTTTGTCTTTGTTAACTTCAGTCATATTTATGGTCTTGAATGATGTTAAAGGGGTCATGGAGGTCTTGGCTAACTACTGTGCCACAAACACAAATCATTCCAGTCTAGGTAGAACCATAATGTAGCGTTCACACTATTTAAATTCAATCATTTCCTAAATTATACAGCCTTCCCAGGCTTCTTGTAGTCAAAAAGAGACAAAGTACTTTTAGAAAATGCCTCGGAGTGAAAGCTTTTTCCCTGTCAACCATCTGTAGGTAACGGGGAAAGCAGCTTTCTGCATAGGATGTGTGAGCCACTGACTGAATTGGAAAAAAATGAGATTGGAAGGAAAACCTTTCCTGATTAATCCTTTTCCAAAGTGCTGTCACCAGGCAACTCTTCCACTTCAACTTCATACAGATGTGTATTTCTCTGAAATATTGGTTTTTTACCTTTCTTGGCTGAATTATGTACTTTTATTTTGACTGTTTCCCTTTCCTGTCTTTGCTCATCTTCAGCCTTTCACGCTTACAGCTTTTATGAACTTACACATGTGAGAAACGAAAACTATTTTCTACTGTGCCATTAAGGTCATTAATGAAAGCAGTGGACAGAGTCCAGTCTCAGAGGACCCCACCTGATATACTGTTCCAGACTGACCTACATTTCAGTATTTCTTTCAGATGGCTTTACTAGATAGGGAGGAGAGGTGACTGCCCCAGGCTGAGCCCTATTGCTCCTACTGTTTACACCCTTTGTTACTTTTAATGTTACTACTTTTATTGTTTGAGAGGTAGGTGGCTGGAGGAATGCATTCCCGTTTGCCACAGGAGAGGCCATCAGTTCTGCCACACCAGCCATGAAGCTACACAACTTCTCTCTGTGGCTTTATACCCTGGAATAAGGGGTGGGGGTGGGGGGAAACCCATGTGTAAAAATTTCTTTGATTCTTTTCACTTGACAAGTTGATGTGACCTGTTATGTAATTATTTCTTGTCACTTTCTAGACTCTTTCAATGGATTCCTGTACTTTCCAATGTTTGCTGAATTGCTAACACAAGACTTCCTGCTCCTATTGAGTCAAATGTCCTAATTAACCTGGTAGTTCCCAATTTACTGAGCAATCTTGAATGTGAAATCTCATCAAGTACCCTTTGGAAATCTGAATATAGTTTTATTTAATTTCTCTTATTCAAAGTGGTAGTAGTATAAACATGGCAGATTAGTTCATTAAGGATAACCTTCAGTGTTTTAAGATGCTCTCAAACTCTGTATTTATCAAAAAGCTCCAGCAGATGGACTATAGTTATTGTACCATTTTAGCACCTAGGAAATCTTAATGACAGTTTCTTACTAAACCGCAGACTCTTCTCTCATTTTAAGTCATTTAATCAACTCATTGCCTAAATTCCCTTTTTATTTGTAATTTGAATTAAGAACACTTGCCCTCTCTCTTTTATTTGCTCTTCTCTGTTCTAACTTCAAGGACAACGGGCTTTGTTTTCTAAAGCATTCAAAATGTGAATAAAACTATATGTCTGTCTCAAGCAGATTTTAAGTGTGTTTCTCATTTTAAAGGTTTTCAGCTTATTGAGTTGTATTAACCTACTTAAATCAGAATTTTAAGAGAGAGTTATAGATACTGTGTTCAAAGAATACTTCCTGCACTTGGAGCTTTCTACAGCAAAAGATTGCTGTCTTTCTAGGTCAGCTTTTCTGGCTAGTTCAGGTGCGGTATAGATGTCTCACTATTGCTACTTTACTAAATGTTTGGCCGGAATGTTTGTGTTTCTACTAAATGATGGGAGCACATCAGTGGCAGGATCATGTTCTTCTTAAGAACCACACAGATGCTTTGTTGGGCTTTTGAGGAGACAAAGTGACACAGATCTTCTTAAAGCACCGTTTCAGGGGATGACATTAACTCCCAGGATTCTCAGGAGTTCTGAGAATTAAAATAAGTACTGTTGCCTCAGGATGCAAGAACACCTCAAAACACCTGTCCTTCAGTCCTGGGAACATCATTTCTCACACAACTTCAGTCAAGATTCCACACAAATGAATGTAGAATCATAGAATTGCAAAGGACCTCTGGCAGTCCAACTGCCAACCCAACGCCACCATGACAACTAAAGCATGTCTCATAGTGCCATGTCCACATGTTTCTTGAATGTGTGTAGATGTCTTCTCCAGGCTGGATGTTAGGAGGAAGTTCTTCACAGAGAGAGTGATTTGCCATTGGAATGGGCTGCCCAGGCAGGTGGTGGAGTCAACATCCCTGGAGTTGTTCAAGAGAAGACTGGATGAGGCACTTAGTGCTATGGTCTAGTTGACTGGATAGGGCTGGGTGCTAGGTTGGACTGGATGATCTTGGAGGTCTCTTCCAACCTGGTTGATTCTATTCTATTCTATTCTATTCTATTCTATTCTATTCTATTCTAAGAACATGGTGCTTACTACAACAGTGTTACAACTCTGTGCTCAGCTTTCAGTTAATCTATAGGGGCTTATGTCCTGCTTTGGACAGAAATGTCCTAGTGTTGTAGTACTAGGGAGGAGCCTATTCTGAATTCAGATGGTACTGGCAGGAATTGTACAAACACAGATGATACAGACTGTATCCCTCAAGATTCAGTCTCAGTGGTGGTTGTAAGGCCACATAGTGATAGAGGCTAAGCCTTCAGTATGGTTCAACAGTCTCAGTTTGACTCAGGCTAAACTACATGCTGGGATATGGGTTAAAAGGAGGTCAGCTGGATTAAATGATTGTTGCAAGACTATTCCAGCTGAACTATTCTTCTCTATATCAGTCCTGTAATTTGTTTGAGTCTTGCCTATAAGGGTTAGCAGTTAGAGGGAGAGACTGAGCAAATCTTGTCAGTCAACATCCAACAGAAATAGCTTGTGGAATTTCTATTGTTATCACTACAGGGATAACAGAAGAAGGAGCAAATCCCCTAGACCTTGATGCTTTTGAGCAACCATCATTGCCAACATTGAGACAGGGTGTTTTCAGCTGCTTGGAGAAACTTTCTGGTGTGTGCTCAAGTGTTGTGTGGGTGTTGCTTTTGTATCTGCTTAGCAAAACTTGCTATTTTCAAAGTAATGACCTTAATGTGATTTCCAGTGAAGAGTCATTCTGTAACTCAGTTTCTTCTATTGAACAGAAGAAATCAATAATAATAGGTTTTAGGAGTTATGCTGTATAGGCACAAAATACATCCTTGTGTGATGCTATATTTGTCTTTTCACTGTGGGGATTATATTGGAAAACTAGACTGAAAATATATTTGTTTTAGCAAGAAGGTTTCATAAGAGTTTGAACTACCGAACTCAATGCATTTTTCTAGTGAAGCTAAGACTTCCAATGATGATGATTATCAAATCTGAAATGCAAAGAGTAAGTGCTGTCTTGAGTGCTTATTCATAGTGCATAGTAATCTTTATATGGTGAGTTCCCTTGGGATAATCTACAATTCAGGACAATGTGTAAGAGCTTATAGCTTTTTCTCATCAGCTACTCTTTCTGCTTATAAATTCTGTGTAACCATAGGAGAATATCTTTATTAGAACAAGCTAAAAGATAAATAAGTTTTCCAGCTACAGTCACAAATACATGTGCCATTAAGCATGCTGGAAATGCTGAACACGCTGCAGCTGTGTGTCAGTACACTCTGTATGGTTTTGATTTATTTTAACATTGGCAATTATCTGGTATGAGTGTATGAAACTAGACTATGCAATATTGTTGCTGTCTGTATTAATTAGTGATGGAAGAAATAACAGCAACACACAAAATGGGGTGGGCTGCCCAGGGAGGCGGTGGAGTCACTGTCCCTGGAGGTGTTCAAGAAAAGACTGGATGGGGCACTTAGTGCTATGGTCTAGTTGACTGGATAGGGCTGGGTGATAGGTTGGACTGGATGATCTTGGAGGTCCCTTCCAACCTGGTTGATTCTATTCTAATAGCTGAAGCTGAAAGCCGAGGGCAAAACCCCCCAAAGCCTTGAGCTCTGTGGTAAAGGGTTGGACTTGATGATCTGTGAGGTCTCTTCCAACCTTGGTGATACTGTGATACTGTGAAAGCCAATGATTGCTATATCCACAGTCTTTTATATCCCATTCTACAAGTTGTGGTAGTTTTATCAGTTATATAATATAGTGATTGGATAAAATAGTGTTCCCAACATTCTTATTGGATAACAGTGAGGTAATAGTGAGATGTTAGCTATTTTAACACAATATACAAGCAAATATTTACAATATATACAGCTATAGATAGAAATACACCAGTTAAAAAGTAATACAGAAACACAACAGCCCTCCTAGAAACCAGAGTCCCCAGGAGGGGCTCCCAACCACCCTTCCACCTTCTTCCCACCCCTCTACCTTACCCCAGACTTTGCCTTACGCTCAAGGTGAGTTTGGAGAGTTGACCAGGGGAGTTAGGAAGCAGAAGGATTAGTCAATCAGATGGTTAGAGAGAGAAGTTCATGCAGCCCCAGAGCCCAGGAGCAACTCTGTGTTATCTATGTTTATGATCTTGCTTTTATACATCTCAGCAAATCTATGAGTGAAGTAGACATCACCATTGTTTCCTTTGCACAGCCTATAGTCTAATTCTTCTCACCAAAATATTCTAGCTAGGATCAAACTAGCACAGCTTTCTTCTGCATATTGTAGGTAGATGCTTGTTCTGTTCTCCAGCCCCAATTCCTACACCAGTGCCTTTCAGGCACTGCTACATATTCATTCCAGACACTCTACTCCACAGTAATCAATAACTGTAAAGCAAGTAGTGATGTCTTTAATATATACTTCCACCTCTGTCACCCATTCTGCCCTTAAGCAGGCTATAAAACAGAATTTTTAACATTTCAGTGACGCTGTGAATCATCCCATCTGGCATCACTAATGCTAATTATATGAAATTTCTTCCCACTGGTGAGCCTTCAATTCTCTCTTCATTTTTGCAGATTCCTGTCATTGATACAGTGATAACTGAAGTGTTCCTTCTCTTTCCTTCCTACTTCAGCTGAGTTAATTAATGAAATCTTGGACTTCTTAGTGCTTCATTTGTTTCCTTTATCACCTTGACTTTATACTGTTAGTTTAAGGTCTCCCTTGTTGCTCACTTGGAAAATGGAATTGAAATTCCATGGCCAAAATTTTCAGCTTTCATTCCGGAAATTCCACAAAGGTTTGTTTGATGATAGCAGTTCATTGTATTTGTTTTGCTCAGAAAAGATCTTCAGGAAAGATTTCACATTTATTGTGCTGCTGTTTCTTCTGCTAGCTAAAGATTCCTGAAGTCTTCTGTAACTTCCCTGGGTGACATCCTGCAGGTTATTCCCCTGTGTACCACTGAAGATTTGAATAATGACTGCATATTCCCCACCTCCACACTATCCATGCAGTGTTAGGAGGAAACATTTGTGCTTTGCTGAACTATATGGAGGGTTTCTTACAGCTCTGCTTATAGCTCTCTGTAGAGTGACTGTAAGAGATATCTGGGCAGTTACGAGCTGCTCCTGATTTTGTCCCCAGAAGCTTTGTGCTGAGTTCCTCCATCAAGAATTGCTGCAGTACCTGGCTCCTGATTTTGAACATCAGTCAGTTCTTTTCCCTCTCAGTCCCAAACCACATGATTTCCCTCTGCAGTTTCTGCTTTCTGCTCTCTCCAGGTCTGTTTTTCATAGAGCCACAGAATCTTTTCAGCCAGAAAAAGACCTGTAAGATTGAGTCCAATCTCCCCTGACACAATCTGAGGCCCTTTGCTCTTCTTCCATCGCTTGACACTAGGGACAACAGACCAACACCTACCTTAGTACAACCTCCTTTCAGGTGGTTGTATAAGAGCAAGGTTGGATGTTATCTGCTCCCCCTCCCCTCCACTCAAGAATATCACCCAGACTAGACTCAGCCGAGCTGGGAATTAAAGAATGAAGCTTTATATTTACAACTTAGGACAACATACATCCAGGTATTTACAATATATACAGCTATAGACAGAAATATGTAAGTTAAAAAGGTAATACAGGAACACAACAGCCCTCCCAGAAACCATTGCCCAGGAGGGACTCCCAACCACCCTTCCACCTCCCACCCCTCTGCCTTATCCCAGACTTTGCCTTACATTCAAGGTGAGTTTGGAGAATCGGACAGAGGGGTTAGGAAGCAGACAGATTAGTTATAGAGACAGCAGGTTAGAGAGAAAAGTGCAGGCAGCCAGAGCCAGAGAGCAACTCTGTTATCTATGTTTGTGTTCTTGTTTTTATACATCTCAGCAAGCCTTCGAGTGAAGTAGACATCACCATTGTTTCCTTTTCTCAGCCTAGAATCTAATTCTTCTCAACAAAATATTCCATCTGGCTTCAAACTAGCACAGTCTCCCTTCAGCCTCTTCTCCAGACTAAACAATTCTAGTCCCCTTGGCTGCTCTCCATAAACCAGGCTTGTTCTCTGGATGCTTTTGGTTTGGTGCATCTAACATCTGGCATTTCGTGAAACCCTAAATCATTCTGCTCTTTCTCAGGAGAGAAGAGGGGAAACATGGTGTTTTCACAGTGTCCAGTGTGGCCCCAGCTGTACACTTTGCACAGTATTACAATTCTCATGCAATCCTAGCTCAGATGTTTTATCTTAAAGGCTAATATGAACTGACCCTAAGTGCTGCTCAAGTTCATTCAAGCAAATAAATATACAAGATGGTGAAAAAAAAAAAGAAGACCCTGCATTGTATATGCAGATGATAATTTAAAGCTAATATTTATTTTCCCAGTGAGAGCACTCTGTCACAGGTCAGCAAGGCTGATCTCTTTTTGTAGTTGTAACTGCAGCTGCTGACTTTTTTATTAAAGATGAAGAGAATCCTTGATGGCAGAAGTTATATTAATAAATAAGCAATAGTGGAGAGGGCATCAGAAACACAAGATAAAGGTAAACACCTTTAAAGCAGTGGAAGTTATGAGCAGCAGTAAATAAATAGCTTGATGTTGTAGCTATCTGTCAGCTGCTGCTGCTGACGGAAAGCGGCCAGAGCTTGCACAGAAATCAGTGTGATCCAAAGCAATGCCACATGGACTCTAGACCAATTCAATTTGAGTTAAGCCAGACACTCTTTATTGATTGTTCTGACTTTCATTATATAGCCTTTGAGCATAGAGCACACACCTACACGTTGTCATAATTAAGCACACACCTACACGTTATCATAATTAGGCAAGAACAACCCAGTCCATCTGCATAAACCAGGCCTTGTTTTCCTCATTAACAAGATGTGCCTTATCTATCCGTTCTGAGATAAGGTAGCCAGCATCTGGTGGGAACCAAGGGGCAGCATCCGTTTATTATTCTTCTTCTCCTCACTCTCTATTCCCACAGCCTGATATTATAACTGTTGAATTTAGCTCGAATATAAATATTGCACTTTCTGCAGACATAAGTACTCAAATGTGACTGAATTTTTTTTGGAGTGATACAGAAATATTTCAGACCAGGGCTGGACATTCTTGAAAGGTTTTGGAGAAGTTGTGGTGAACAGTATATGAACTGTGGCTACATATAGGCTTTGAATGACTTGCTTAAAGAGAAGATGTTAATCTAGGGCAAATTGAAAATGTACTTCATGAGCCATATCCTCAGATTTATTTCATTTTTTTTAAAGAGGTTTGAGTCAGCTCTTCTCAGGCAGGTGCAGTCTCGTTCAGGGCAGATTTACCACAGAATCATAGAATCATAGAATGGTTTAGGTTGGAAGGGACCTCAAGGATCATCCAGCTCCAACCCTCTGCCATAGGCAAGGACACCTCCCACTAGAGCAGGCTGCTCAAGGCCTCATCCAGCCTGGCCTTATACACCTCCAGGGAGGAAGCATCCACAACCTCCCTGGGCAACCTGTTCCAGTGTCTTACCACCCTCACTGTAAAGAACTTCCTCCTAACATCCAGTCTAAATCTCCCCTCTTCCAGCTTAAACCCATTCCCCCTCGTCCTGACATTACTAGACCGTGTAAATAGTCCCTCCCCAGCCTTCCTGTAGGCTCCCTTCAGATACTGCAAAGCCACTCTAAGGTCTCCTCGAAGCCTTCTCTTCTCCAGGCTGCAGAGCCCCAACTCTCTCAGCCTGTCCTCANACCCAGGTTCAGGACCTTACACTTGGCCTTGTTAAATGTCATGAGGTTGGCCTGGGCCCACCTCTCCAGCCTGTCCAGGTCCCTCTGGATGGCATCTCTGCCCTCCAGCAAGTCATTTGACATGTCCCTGGCTGAACTTTGTGGTCGTTGTTCACAACTACCTCTCATAACTGTGCTGTGCCTCCTTAATATTTGTTGTAGACTTAAAAATCTTTAATCTTCTGTATTCTTTGGGAGGATAAAGAGAGGCTGAAACACCCAGCCATGTCCTGATAAATCTTTACTTGCTCAAGGATAATGTCTAGTCACCTCCAATGCAACCCCAAGATTCATTCTGCTGTATGCTGAGATTAGCAGCTGGATTTTTCATCATCTGCTGGATGCTTGCTGTATTAAGGTAAATAGGCTAACGTGGGGTAGGAGAGGAAAAAGGTAGCTGCTGTGTTCCAGGTCTTGGTTCTCTTCTAGATGGCAAGCCAACAGGGAAATTGGGACATCAACTTGTCTTGAATACCTAAATTCAAAAGTTGCTCATCTCTGTGGAAACCACATCTCTATTGAAAAAAAAGTCAAAACCTTAAATGTTAACATTTAATCTTTTAGGAATGAGAAATAAGGCAAAGAAATATTATTATGACAATTAAATATTCATATTTTGATATTTCAGACTTCTGTTCCTCCCCACCCAAAGAATTATTTGCTTTATTTCAATGTATTACAAAATAGGATAGTGTTTTAAAACATGAAGATAATGAAATATTTTTTCTCTTAGAAAGTCTATTGGAAAAAAACTGTGCTGATGTACTGAAAAAAAAAACAAAAAGTAACTGGGGGGGAACACTGCCTCAAATATAAATCAGCTAACTATGCAAAAAAAACACCCCAAAGGTTAAATACTAAGGAAAGAAATTTCCTAATGTATGTAAGAGGAATTTTGCTCATGCAATCTGTCTCATTAAAGCTATTGAAGTGGAACTTCTAAAAGGAAGACTACTCGAGTGTGTAATTGTTTGCAGGGCAAACTCCTAGTCTATAGCACACTGGATTTTGTTAGTGTACTGTAAAAATGCCTGGTCATATAAGCATACAATAATTCTGTAATTAGAATTACATCAGGCATAATGTTTTTTCATTAGAAAGAACACTGGTTGGTTATAATAATGATTTTGAACTGTGTTTCTGTGTTCTCTCAAGCTAGCTAATGAATGACTTCAAGCCTTGCACACAAAAGGAATCAAATCTTCAGTCCTATAAATGACTTAGAGAACCATCACATCAATTTGATACAGTAATTAACATTTAATATCATTTCCACCTCTGATCAGCCTGCTCCTCATTTAAATCAAAACTTGTCTAATTCCCACTTATCAGCAAATAGATTAGCAGATGATTCAATTCGCCTTAGAAATTTAAGTGTCTGGTAAATATTGGCTATGAATCAGACTAATAAGTGAACTTTGTCAATTTATAGCTGCATAGGCATATTAATTAACTAAAGGAAATAGCATGTGTGTTCATAAGCAGTTGATAAAGTAAGATCTCTAATATATCTTTTGAAAGAAAGAATTATATCCATGTATATGCATATCTCCTACACAGAATAAGTTGAGCATAGTAGTTGGGCATGAGCACTGCAGATGTGAGGCCTTGGCTCTTCCTCTGCTGCTGTTGGTTTCCTGTCCCAGTATACAGCCTGTTCTGCACAAGATCTAGTGTATGACCATAACCTATTTATTTAATGCATTCATCTTCCATTTTACTTCTCTAAGAATTTCAGAAATTCAAGTGAAAGTCCTTGGTGTAAACTTTTCTGACTGCAAGCTTTAGGTTTGTAATTTTCTGTTAGCAGTATATCTGTAAGGTTCCCAAACCTCCTTGTAATTCTACCTCATAATTTTAGATGGAATATGCTGAAAGAAGAAGAACAACAAAAAGAAGTATTAACCAGCAGAAACAGGCCAAGAACACATACTGAAATGTCCCAAGAGCATCACTGAATCACAGAATCATAAAATGGTTTAGGTTGGAAGCAACCTCAAAGATCATCCAGCTCCAACCCTCTGCCATAGGCAGGGACACCTCCCACTAGAACAGGTTATTCAAGGCCTCATCCAACCTGGCCTTGAATACCTCCAGGGAGGGAGCATCCACAACCTCCCTGGGCAACCTGTGCCAGTGTTTCACCACCCTCACTGGAAAGAACTTCTTCCTGAAAACTAGTTTAAATCTCCCCTCTTCCAGTTTAAACCCATTACTACTCATCCTGTCATTACAAGACCTTGTAAATACTCCCTCCCCAGCCTTCCTGTAGTCCCCCTTCGGATACTGCAAGGCCACTACAAGGCCTTCTCAAAACCTTCTCTTCTCCAGGCTGAAGAGTCCCAGTTCTTGTGGCCTGTCCTCATAGCAGAGCTGCTCCAGCCCTCTGAGCATCTTTGTGGCCCTCCTCTGGACTCACTCCAACTGTTCAATGTCCTTCTTGTGTTGAGGGCTCCAGAACTGTGCACAGTACTCCGGATGGGGTCTGAGGAGAGCAGAGGTAAAAGGGGAAGACCAAAGATTAGAAGATCCAAAGAGCATGAAGATCAAAGGAGTTGGGCAGGATATTAACAAAACAGCAGAGAAGGGGAAATGGAAGCTTGTGCCAGTTTGAAGCTATCTGGAATATTTTGATGAGAAGAATTAGATTATAGTCTGTGAAAAGGAAACAATGATGATGTCTACTTCACACATAGGCTTGCTGTGATGTATAAGAACAAGAACATAAACAGATAACAGAGTTGCTCTCTGGCTCTGTCTGCCTGTCCTTTTCTCCCTAACCTGCTGCCTGTGTAACTAATCCTTCTTGCTTTCTAACCCCTCCTGGCCGACTCTCCAAACTCATGTAAGGCAAAGTCTGGGATAAGGTAGAGGAGTGGAAAGGATGTGGAAGGGTGGTTGGGAATCTGGTTTCTGGGAGGGCTGTTGTGTTTCTGTATTACCTTTTTACCTTGTATTATTTCTGTAAATATGTCTATATTGTAAATATCTAGTTGTATATTATGCTAAGCTATAAACATAGCTTCATTCTTTAATTCCCAGCCATCTGGATCTAGTCTGGGTGCTTTTCTTAAGTGTGGGGGAGCATGTAACTCCCAAACCATCACAAAGCTCTCTCATTTAAATTAGTTCAAAATGTAGAACTATACATTTTCCACTAGCTGTCAGTCTTTTTTGTTCAATTATCTTAGTAGTATTGATTAATTAATTACAGATAGAGATGTGAATGAAGCATAATGAAGCCATCTTTATAACTGTTTCTTAGACCCAGTTAGAAAATGGATTCCTGTGTTGGAGAACTAAGTTATTTCTCTCCAAAACGAGGACATCATGTAGAAGGACATGTTTTACTGATGACCATATTTGTTATTTCAGTGGTTAGTGTTTGCAATTGTTTGTTTCAAGTAAAGCAGACAGCTAACTTCAAATACCAGAAGGAAATATCTGTCCATGCAAACATAAACTGAAATATTGCTTTAGACTTGGGATCAGTAGTGAGATGGTTATAACAAGAGCAAGAAGTTGCTCACTGTCATAATTTGTGCCTTCATTGTCTGTCTACTGAAACACTCCAGCACTACTAATAAGTTGCAGAAACCTGATTAGCTTGCTGTGGGAAACGTGGCCAAGGCTCTGCAGATCAGTGTGATCAAGGCAATGCCACATGGACTCCAGACGATTCAATGTGAATTATGCCAGAGACCTTTATTGATCATTCGGCTCTCAATAAATACCCTCAGTGCATAAAGCACACAGCTACACATTAGCATAATTAGTCAAGGACAACCCACTCCATCAGCATAAACCACGCCTTGTTTTCCTCATTAACGAGGTGTCCATTATCTATCCTGTCTGAGATAAGGTAGCCAGCAGCTGGTGGGAACCAAGGTCAGCATCTGCCTATTATTATCCTTCTTCACTTTGCAATCCCACACTAATACACATCGGTGTGCACTGAACACACAATGCCCCAGTTTGCATTGTATTCCAGGAATAAAGCAATAGTTCCTGCTTCAGTGAGCTTGTGAAATGCATGCTGTTAACATAATATTAATTACAGTAAATTGTATTCTGTGTCTCCTTTCCTCACCCTTAGTTGAGTTGCTATAATGCTGTAATTGCTTGATGATACCATTAAAGATTGGATGTCTCATGGGTAATGCCCATGAAATCTTCTTTTCTATTGTAGTCTATTAAGAAGATGCTAATATTAACCCAAGAGTCTGAGGTCAGTGTAGAGGCCATGAATTTGTCTAAGCGCACTTGTTCATTGCAAACATAAATTGTTTGGTTGCAAAAACCTCAATTGTCTTCTCTCAGAGTAATTCAACTTTTCCAGATCTTGCAAGCAAGCATAGATGGCACAGGAAATCACAGAAATCACAGGGTGGAAAGATTCACAGGATCACCAAGTCCAACCGATAACCCTACATTACAAGCTGCACCCTAAACCATATCCCCAAGCGCCACATCCAAACGGCTTTTCAACACATCCGTGGTTGGTGACTCAACCACCTCCCTGGGCAGTGCATTCCAATGCCTGAGCTGACTAAATAATGTCTAAGTGGCTTAAGCATTTTGGGAAACAAACAAACAAAAGCTACCCATTTTATGATTCCTAAGGTAAGCTAGGAAGACAAAAAAATGCAAATTCAGTTGAGAAATCAATACAACTCTCAAGTCAGATTTCCATTAGTTATATTGAAAATATGGGAAAGAAAGTTAAGTATAAGTGGCTGCGTTTGTGCTTTGTGTTAAAATTCCTGCAACTCTTTTTTTAGTAGTCAAATCTGAAACAACAGTTCTGTTACTTCTACTGGAAACAGCACATGAACGTATGCAAACCACATTCAGTTTCCCCTTTCCCTCAGCCTCTTGAATATCAACAATTAGAATTTCAGGGTGTCCGTTGGATGCTGTGGTCTTTGGTGCAGTGCTTTTGTTGAATCACACCTGGAAAAACATGGTATCAGTTCACATTCCTAAAGATATTAATCCAACTTCACTCTTGGTGCAAGTTCATTTATTGAAGAGTTCCAAAAATGAAGACTGAGTTTGGTTCCCTTCTGTTGACTGGAATGAATTTGCAGGACTTAAAAGACGGTACTCAGATTTGTCTGTGAGACTGCCTGCTGTTAGATTTGTATAAATATTTTGACCTATTTATGTCCTGTTTAAGGACATAATAGTGTAGAATCAATGTGAGCAACCATAAATAAACTCATCACAATGTTCTGGCTACTAGATAACATTGCCTGCTTTACTAAGGCAGTAACAGAAAGGCTGAGAGGGTGGATTTGAAAGTGGATTCTGACAGCTACTTGCTCCAATGTGGCATTGCTGATTTACGTGTTGCTGAAAGCACAGTTCCTATTCTAATTTGCCAGTAAAGCTGCTGTAACTGTTAATGGCATCGAGGATTCACAGGGGAATCATAACCTTGAACATGTCTTCATGGACAAATTCAAAGTATTACAATGGAATTTTCTGTCTGCCTTTGTTCAGGTCACTTGGCAGGACTTGATTTTGCCAGTCTGACTCTTCAAAGTCCTTTTGCTGTTTAGTTGAGTGGATTTACATAGATTTGCAAGAACAATATGAGATGAAAAATTATCAATGTCAACTTTGCTTAATGACAGTTTAATTACAAGTTGTACAGCATCCTGTCAGAACTAATCTTGCCCTTTATGATGTCCAAATGTCATCTACTTTGTTTTATATTTCATAGAATCATAGAATCATAGAATGGTTTAGGTTGGACCTCAAGGATCATCCAGCTCCAACCCCCTGCCATAGGCAGGGACACCTCCCACTAGAGCAGGCTGCTCAAGGCCTCATCCAGCCTGGCTTTAAACGCCTCCAGGGAGGAAGCAAATGTTTCATTGCTTTGTAGTTTACTTTTTAAACATTGGATGAAACAGTGTATGGTAGGATTTTTTTTTTTAAGAAATCCTGTCTCTAAACCCATAGCTTCCTTAAATTAGGAATGCGTGTGGCCATACATTTGGGATGGGGACATGATCTAGAAATGACCTCAATGTGTCCAGTTTGCCTTATACAGTCCCTCTTGGTCCTTTTGGTCCCTTGGTTAAGAAATATCACATAATTGTCTCAACCAAGTGTAAGAGTCATGAAATGACTTATATAGATACATATAGAATCATAGAATCAACCAGGTTGGAAGAGACCTCCAAGATCATCCAGTCCAACCTAGCACCCAGCCCTATCCAGTCAACTAGACCATGGCACTAAGGGCCTCATCCAGGCTTTACTTGAATGCTTCCAGGGACGGTGACTCCACCACCTCCCTGGGCAGCCCATTCCAATGCCAATCACTCTCTCTGTGAAGAACTTCCTCCTAACATCCAGCCTATACCTCCCCTGCCACAACTTGAGACTGTGTCCCCTTTTTCTCTTGCTGGTTGCCTGGCAGAAGAGACCAATCCTCACCTGGCTACAACCTCCCTTCAGGTAGTTGTAGACAGCAATGAGGTCAGCCCTGAGCCTCCTCTTCTCCAAGCTAAACAACTCCAGCTCCCTCAGCCTCTCCTCGTAGGGCTGTGTTCCAAGCCTCTCACCAGCTTCGTCACCCTTCTCTGGACACTCTATAGTGTATATATATATGTGTGTGTGTGTGTTTAAATTTTTTTTGGCTGGTGGTTACCTTTTGATATAGGTAACAGCAAAAGCAACTGTTCTGAATCTACAGGATTGGTTGTGAGTTAGTAAACAGCTTCCAACACTGAAAATAACTGATGACTTCAGTATCACTCTCCATTTCTCATTTTTGTGTCAGCTTTCTCAGCAACTTATTTTGTAAGAGCTTCAAGCAAGAGTGCTTTTCCCCTTGTGTTTGAAGAGTGCCTCATCTATCAGTGCCCTGGTAGGGGGCCATACGTGCTGCCGTAATAGAAAGAATAATTGGATTTTGTTTGTTTTCACTCTGAGTGCTTAAAAATGAATAGTGATGAGGATGAATATTCCCTCATAAAAATAGAATTGGCTTTTGTTCTACTGAAAAAGAACATTTTGAACAGCCTGGTATTATTGTGGGATTATAAGACTAAACTTTATGTTGCTATTCATACTCTTCCTCACTTTACTGGCATTAGACTCATTGACACAGGTTTGGATGTTCTCTACATTTGTGACTAGAGCTTTAGAAAAGCTTCTCACTTGACATCAACCAGTTCATGGCAAAAAAACCTTAAATGCTCTATTGTCTCTTTGAAAAGTATTGCTTTACCAGCTGCAATGCACCTGTCTTAATTTGTGTGCTCTTGGGACCTGGTTGCAGTATTTGTTGCTAAGGGTAACTTTCATGTTGACCTCCCAGAAAATGGAATTCAAATTCTTACACCAAGGTAACTACAGTGGTCTTAGGTAACTGGAGGAGGATTACTTGTGTGGCACTCTCAGGTTACTGTAGGCTGTCGTCTTCTGCTTCTGACCAGAAGATAGATCAAGAAGAACTGAAGGTGGCAGATATGTAGATCTATAAACAGTACTGGAGCATGGGTCTGTAATTGGAAGGACACAAAATGAAACTATTAAGTTACAGATACAGAACTGGCAACGAATAGTAATTTTTTTTCCTTTAAAAAATATAATTAGGCTCTTAAGCTTGCTAGCACAAGGTGTTCTGAAAGTCAGAATTACAGTTATGTTTAACAAGAGGTCTGCATAAATTCATGAGGGAAAAGTCCATTAATGGTTATTTAAAATGATGAGTCTTATTTACATTTCTAATTCAGCAAATCTATTAACTGGGTTTTGGCAGAGGATGTGAGCAGGGTGCTGACATTATCCATGCTCTCTTGCTTCTATTCTTTCTCTAAGCAGTTTCTGCTCATTATTTGTCAGAAACATAGGTCTGAATTCTAGTCACTTGTATCTTAGCCAGGATGGCAGTTCTTAACTCTCCTAAAGGTCAAGAGCACAGAGCCTTTGTGGGTTTGCCCAGCCTGCTATTAGAGAGTTAACTCACATTAGCTTTCAGTTGGCATGTAATTATTTCTCTTAAAACCTAATAGAAGAGACTTCTTGGGGTACAGCACCTGCAGAACATGTGTCAGTGTGCTATTAGGTATTGTGCTGTTCCATGCAAAGGCAGTCAAATCTCTTTTGACTAACAGCACCTGTTAAAAGCTATGTGCAGCCTAAACCACTCAAACCAGCTTGTCTTTCACAGAATCACAGAATTAACCAGGTTGGAAAACACCTCTAGGATTATTGAGTCCAACCTATCACCTAACCCTTCTAATTAACTAAACCATGGCACTAAGTGCCTCATCAGTCTCCTTTTAAACACCTCCAGGGATGGTGACTCCACCACCTCCCTGGGCAGCCCATTCCAATGAGCAATCACTCTTTCCATGAAGAATTTCTTCCTAATGTTCATCCTAAACCTGCTCTGGTGTATTTTGAGACTGTGTCCTCTTATTCTGCCACTGAGTGCCTGGGAGAAAAGACCGACCTCTGCCTGGCTACAACCTCCTTTCATGTAGTTGTAGAGAGCAATAAGGTTTCCTCTGACCCTCCTTTTCTCCAGTCTGTGTGGCCCCTGCACCACCACAGCACTCCAACTGTAGTCTGCTTGACCACCCTGATTTAGCACATCTTTCTGATCCTGTTCTCATCTTTGTGCTTTATGTATCTGTGCTACATGTCCATGTTTTCATTGTTCTTAATGCATCAAAAATAAAGTCATTCAGTCTGATCTTGAGGATAAAAGGAAGGCTTGATTTATTGCATCTTAAAGGATTTAGTGTGCTAGTTTGAATCTAGCTAGAATGTTTTGGTGAGAAGAATTAGATTACAGGCTGTGAAAGAGAAAACAATGGTGATGTCTACTTCACTTATAGACTTGCTGAGAGGTATAAGAACAAGACTCCAAACATAGATAAGGCACTTCTTCTGCTTGGGAGCTCTGAGCTGCGTTTCTCCCTCTAGTCTCTCTGCTGTCTCTCTGATTAATCCACTTTGCTTCCTAACCTCCTGGCCAAACCTCCATTCTTACTTTGGACTGGGGTAAGGTTGAGAAGGGTGGGAGAAAGTAGAAGGGTGGTTGGGAGCCCCTCCTGGGGACTCAGGTTTCTGGGAGGGCTGTTGTGTTTCTGTATTACCTTTTACCTTGTATATTTCTGTCTATAACGGTATATACTGTAAATACCTGCTTGTATATTGAGCTAAGCTGTAAATAGAAGCTGCATTCAAATTTCCAGAGCCAGCTGAGTCTAGTCTGAGTGATTTCCAAAGTGTGTGTGTGGGGGGGGCGGGTAACACCCAAACCATCACATTTAGGCATAGTAGAAGAAACAAGTCCACAACTTGGCTTGTTGCAATGTAATTTTGAAATATTGGCATGTTTAAGAGCAGTCAGTGTTCTTTCTGCTCTAATTTGTATATATAATTGGCTAAAAATAATGTTTTGAAAGCAAGACATATCTGTGTAATCAATGTGTAGCTGTAGCTAAGAAATAATGATTCTGATCCCATATATTCTTCTTTCTGTGAGAAAAATGCAAATAACATAGGCATGGAAATGATTACCCACGAGAGGACTCTCATAGTGTCATATTAATTACTGGTTTTTAAAAAATAAACTATCTCTAGCTCCTATGGGACATGTTAGGCCAACCTGGAAGGAGCTGGCAATAGAAGCCAACAAACAGAAAGAGGAGGAGGGGCAACCACAGGTGATGTGAATAGTTTCTCATTGAAATGCCAGCTGGAGCTTGTGAGAATTGATGGCAGAGAGCAGATATCTGTTGTCTGCTGAGAACTGGAGCTATCTTCAGGGGAGAATGGTTGGTGGAATAAACTGCTCTGGTAGCCGGCAGAGGTTTTTTGCTGGAGCATGATCTGCTGGGTTCTGGGAAGGCTATCAAATGTGCTGAAGCCTAAATAAAGAAGAAGCATCTGTATACGTCAAGAAACTACTGCTAAAGGCAGCTGAGAAGGTGAGTGAAAGCAGGTGGGTCATTTTGCTGACTTTTTCAGAGGTGGATTGGTGACATGAGGTGAGATAGAGGCATTGAACTCTCTGCTCATCTATTAACTATAGTAAAGTTTTCTGGAAGCAAAGAGAGAGAGAGAGAGAGGAGGATTCACTGCAGAAGGGCCTGTGGTCAAGGTTTCTTCTGTAGCTGCCTCAAAAATTGTGAGGGAATGCTTAGAGAAGAGTGACAGCAGCAGAAGGCAGTGATCCTAGGAGTGCTTCTGGTGAGACTTTTGTGACTTGTGCATGAGGGGTGCTTCTGGTGAGACTTTTGTGACTTGTGCATGAGGGGTGCTTCTGGGGAGACTTTTGTGACTTGTGCATGAGGGGTGCTTCTGGGGAGACTTTTGTGACTTGTGCAGCAAAAGGCAGTGATCCTAGGAGTGCTTCTGGGGAGACTTTTGCGACTTGTGCAGCAAAAGGCAGTGATCCCAGGAGTGTTTCTGAGGAGACTTTTGTGACCTGTGCATGAGGGAATGCTGTTATTTTTTTTGGCAGCTCTGCTATGGAGTTTTGCAGAATTGGATGCTTCTTATTGCCACCTATTACCAGTATTGTCTGGGAAGTTGTCTCTGAGCATTTTGTGGTAATATTTTTTGAAAGGAGAAATTTTAGTTAAACCTTTATGCATATCCACCTTTATGGTCTACGTCTCTTGATGCTGTAATTACTTGGAGTCCAGATTTACCTCTTAATGCAGTAACTGCAATTCTAAAATATCTGTTGAAACTCTATAGACCTAATACCTCAGACTCTGGAATAAAGCAATTACTCCATTTTAATTTCAGAAGCTAATGATGGTTTTAATCAATCTTCACCCAACATTAGAGGCGTCTTGTTTTTAATAAACTTGAGGGTGAGTGAGAAACCATTTTGTTCCTGTGACTAATGTGGAAATGGGTTTCTGTCCTCTGAAATGTATAGTCTGTGTACAAATGAAAATGAATCTTCAGCTTGCAGACAGCTTTATTGACGCCTTAAAATAGGCTGAGAATGGCAAAGTTCCTTAAATTGAACCTGGAGAAACAGAGATGCATATTAGTTTCAATGAGTCATTTGGTTGTCATAACTTAATAATTACTGTAAATAGTATATGTAGCAGTAATCCCTGAGTGTTACTCATTATAAGCAGTTAGTCAATGATGTGATGAACTGAAAGCATAAGGTGATAAGAAATGTGGTTAATTTCAGCAGTGTCTGATTTCCCATGGAGCATAGTATCATAGTTTATATGCTCTGCAGCAGATGAAATATCAACTACTTTTCAGATGCTGCCTGCATCCAGTGATTCTTTCACTAATGGGAAACTACAGATATGCACAAATCCAAAGTGTTATTTTCTTATTAGTGGAAAAATATTGTGTCTCAAACTCATAAATGTTTATTAATAAATGAAAAAGCACCCCTGATCAAGAACACAGTGAGATGAAATAGTGCAGCACTACTAATTTAGACTATCAGAAATAACTTCTTGGTCTGTACAGCGTGTTCTTCAGTTTACTGGAGTAGGTAATGTGTCATAGTGTGCTAGTTTGAAGCTAGCTAGAATGTTTTGGTGAGAAGGACTAGATCATAGGCTGTGAAATGAAAACGAGAGTGATGTCTACTTCCCTCATAGGCTTGCTGAGATGTATAAAAAGATGTCAAAACATAGATAAGACAGTCAGCACTTTGCTCTCGCTTGGTCTGCTGGCTGAACTCCATCTTACTCTCTAACCTCACCCTCCATTAGCTTTGGCTGATTCACCTTGCTTCTTAATCCTCTGGAGGTTTGGCCATTCTTCCTTGGGACTAGGGTAAGGTTGAGAGGGGTAGGGGGAAGGTGAGGGGGTGGTGGAGAGCCCCTCCTGGGGACTCAGGTTTCTGGGAGGGCTGCTGTGTTTCTGTAGTACCTTTTACCTTGTATATTTCTGTCTATAACTGTATATACTGTAAATATCTGCTTGTAAATTGTGCTAGCTGTAAGTATAAGCTTCATTCATATTTCTAGAGCCAGCTGAGGGATTTCTAAAGTGTGGGGGGGGGCAGGGGACACGCAAACCACCACAAAGTTATAGGAAGTACTGTATATAATAACTCTCTACAGTGGAAAGCTTTGAGATGCGATGCTTAGCTGAAGCTGTCTTTGTCATGGCATTAAGCTGGGTGTGGTTAATCGAGCAGGTGAAAATTGTCATTTGGAATTTTGTTTTCCAAAGAAAAATGGCCTTTTTTTTTTCATCAAAATGGAGAACTTGGCAGAAGTTTGATTTCAGCAGGATTGTTTGATGAAGACACCAATCTTTTTCCATCAGGAGTTAGATTGAGGGTAAAATGTTCAAATGGGCCCAAGTGATGTAAAGAACTCAATTGAATTTCTGACGCTAACATAGTCTGGACTTCAGCAAAGCCTTTGACACCATCTGCCACAACAAGCTCCTGGCCAAGCTGGCAGCTTGTGGCTTGGACAGATTCACTCTGTGCTGGGTCAAGAACTGGCTGGAAGGCTGAGCCCAGACAGTGGTGGTGAATGGTGCCACATGCAGTTGGCAGCCAGTCACTAGTGGTGTTCCCTAGGGATCAGTGCTGGGTCCAGTCCTGTTCAGTATCTTTATTGATGATCTGGATGAGAGGATTGAGTCCAGCATCAGTAAGTTTGTAGATGACACCAAGCTAGGAGCAGGTGTGGATCTGTTGGAAGGTAGGAGAGCCCTGCAGAG
>WAAF01016247.1:52025-69331 GCA_013400475.1 Tricholaema leucomelas
TTCAAGGCAAGATTGGATGTGGCACTTGGTGCCATGGTCTAGCCTTGAGCTCTGTGGTAACGGGTTGGACTTGATGATCTGTGAGGTCTCTTCCAACCTTGGTAATGCTGTGATACTGTGATGTTTGATAACCAGCTGCTTCCCTCATCACAAAAATAGTGAAACAGTTCATATTTGAATTCTAATACTGTTGTGTATGCAATGGAGCATCTAAGCTTCATGAGAAGCAGTAAGGGGGGAAAAAAGTGATAGGGACAGATCTGTGTTAGGTAAAGTGGAGTCTCTAAAAGGGCCCTAGAAAGGACAATTGTTTGTGATCTTTTCATTGTACAATGCTTGCAGGACTGGCTTCTGGCTTCACATAGATGAAATCCATCTCAGCTTTATGTTAAGCATTCAGGACATCTCCCTGTAGTTCTTCCTGGGGGCAGCTGCCTACCAGACTGGTAGAAGACGGTGCCTCTAGATCTGTCTTTTGCTTGCAGGGTAGTTTTTAATGTAAATTAAGTGGTTTATATTAATTATGAAGAAATAATGACTCTTGAATTATATTAAGCTGTAAAAAAAGTAAGTGCTCCATTTGGGTACTGATGGTGTACTTCACATTTCTGAGAACCTAACTTTAGTGGTTTTGTGCCTGCTAAGATACTGTCTGTGGCATTTTACATTCAGAGGTGGGACAGGATGGATTAGGATTGAGTACAGACTCTCTAAATAATAACATATCAGAGGAAGATCTTGTTGGCAGAAGGGCAGAAGCAAGAAACATTAATGTTAGGACAGGCAAACATTTAAGCATGTCTTTAGTAGGATATTGTGGCAGTTTTGCAGCTACACAGAGGAAGACTAGAGACAATAACAAGCCAGAAACAAGATAAGCTATCTAGACATCAGTAACATTTACTGTATGAAACATCTATCAAAGAAATACAGTAGACTAAGAATAAAAAGCAAGGTGGGTGTTGGTTTTTCATTGTGGGTTTTTTTTTCCTTAGCTTGTCAAACTTGTACTCAGTGACTATCTCACCTCTATGTGTGGTAGGAATCTTATCTGAAATATAAGAAATATAATTTAAGCTTCTGTCCTCTATTTGGGATTTGAACAATTTCCATAGAAATTGCCTTTGCCTTTAAAGAAAAGTACAAAAATTAGATGGGTTATTGAAGAGGAAACTGAGATTGTAGTCTTGTGGCTTAAAAAGGTACTAAATGGCAGTGCCACCCACATGCAATGTCATTGAGAGTATTGCAATTAAAGATGTTATTTTTAATGCATAATGTAACTGTAAATTGGTAGGATAGCTAATATACCTTTTAGTCTAGTGCACACTAGAAGTTAGCTGTTCATATGAAAGGGATAAAGTAGTTATTGGTAGAGAACCTTTAATTAACCCAATACTATTAGGCAGTTAACACTATAACATTAGACATAATTAACAAGCAAAAGAACCTAGTCGGGAACATAGGAAACACAACATAATGGATCTGATAATCAGTGAGATGTGGTTTTTTGGAGGTGAAAGCCTTCCAAAGCCAAGTAATGTGTTATTTTCCTCTCTATACAAGCAGCTGCTTTTTAAGCAGCTGCTTTTTAAACACTATTCCATTGCATACATTCTCTTGAGTGACTTTCAGTGTATGCTTCACATAGTCTTCCTTCACATAGGAAATGTGAAATTCCTTTTGCATTTGACACAGCTCTTAAGTTAGATAAAAATAGATTATGATGACATCCTTTCATGTTTAAAATGTTACATTTTCTGCCAACTGTTTAGAGCTATTTTGAATGTTGTGGAAGGAGCATGTACTTTTCTGTGCCTGAGTTTTATCTTGCTGGCACTCATGAAAAAAAGACAAAAGAAAACTCAATCCTGGCATAATACTATAAAAGTTCAAAGGCTGTGATAAGGATACATTAAACAGTTTGTCCTTGTAAGCTGCTTTGGGAATACAGACCAGATGCAAAGTTGGTCAAAATAATCAGAGGCACACAGCTGCAGCAGATAGGCATAGCATGTGAGATAGGTTTGTCCTATTACTGGTTGAGAGGCCTGGAATAATTCTCAGCTGTATCTACCCTTGCCCTCCCATTGTAATTTTCGCAGCAGCTTGATCCAGAATCCTGACCTGAGTCTAAGGGCAGCAGAGATAGAGAAGCTGTAGTTCAGATGGGCATGGCACACAGGTGTCCTTGGTATCTCATGCTTACCTTTTCAATTTCTTGTAATATTAATGTCAGAGATGATTCTGAAATCACATCTTTCTTTAAGTTACTGTAATAAATTTAATGTTCATAGAAGATGTTAGATTGACAGCCCCAGAGAAGAAAATTATTCATGAGGCAGGTAGTTACAATTGAGGCAGGGATCAATCTTGTAATTGTCATGCTATTGACTTTGAGGACTTCTCACTCTGAATGACACAACTGGAAACCAATCTGATTTCTTATGTTCATAAATTAAAATCAGTCTTCAGACTCTCAAGAAAAGAGTCTTCAGACTGAGCAGCAGTCTGGCAATTGTAAGCAGAGCATAGCTACTATTGAAGTGGGGTACCATGTTGATCTGGTGACCTTGGCCCGGAAAAGAGCAGCCCAAGAGCTGTTCTACCTCAAAACAAGCTAAAATGCCAACTGAAAGGTGAAACTGTTAATAGTGGAATGTTCAGGAAATCCTGGGTGTGCTAAAACCTCCCACGGCTGCACTTGACTTTTTACTCCACTGAGCAAAGTGAAAGAGACCACTTGGCCTCTGTCTTCACCTTTGCTGGGGGCATCTTTAACACAATTATTCTTTTCCTGGCTGGGTAAGCTGTTATAAGGAACAGACTAAAGCACAGTATGTTTTTAACTTTGCTGCACCTTGCCAGGAAAAAAATGGCTTCAGATGATCCATCCTTATATCAAAGCCAGCCACCTTGATGCTCGAAGGAGACTGAGAGAAGAGCTCATGCTTCCGTTCTGTCTTTGTTGCCACTGTTTTCACTTGAGCTGCTAATAAGAATTTATGATGTTGTAAACTGAAATGACTTCTGCAAGTGCTGCTTCTCAGAGTTTTGTGTATGTCTGTCTATAGCTCCTATTTAAATTTTCTTTAAAGCTGTTGGGGCTTTTCTGATTTCAGTTACACAGATGTAAGGTCAAACTAACTTTGCAGTAAGTTCATGCATTGAGTTCAGCTATGTCTTTGCGTAACATGAAGTAGTGTAGCTCATGACTTGGCTTTGTTTATGGAATAATCTGGAGAGTGCAGAATGAGAAATTAAATTAGAACTCAAGTCAGTTTTCCCCACACAGCCTGAGCTGGCCACCTTCAGCACATGATTGTGCAAAGTGTTTGTTCGGTGGTACATCAAGAAGCATATCTGTGCATTACCCGCTTACTGTATGCAGCTTGCAACAGCCATCTGCCCAAATTCTCTTTTCAGTGCAGCCATTATGAGCCTAAAATGTTGATAAACAATCTCTGCTGCTAAGTTAAGACTAAATGAGTAAACAGGGGAATGAATGCAAGCAATAAATTTCCCAGACACTCAAGCTACGTGTGCTTCTGTTAATATTGTGGTGATAAGGAACATTGCAAATCTGGCACATGTCATCATTATTTTCAAGTGATATGAAGGACAAAAAAATGAAGTAGAGTAGCATAGAGATGATGAAAAGATAATCCCAAATGATTCATCTACATCCAAAGGCAGCTTAGTGGCTATGTATTGTGGTCACTTCCATAGCTGTAATAAAGACCTCCTGCATTGTGTTAGTTGATTCCAAGCATGTTGCTAAAGAGAATATTTGCAAGGATAAAGTGGAAACCATTTTATGCTGACTTTTGTGGTTACAGAACTCTCACTTGTACATAGCTCCCATCTAATGCATCTGTGATCAGAAGTTACCTTCTTTGGCAAGAATGAGGGCTAAGGGGGGAAAAAGAGTTGTGTGTTGGTGTGGTGGCGTTTTGTCTGCTCTTTATTATCATCTCTCTCATCCATCTGACAAAGTAAAGCTTTGTGAACTCTGGTGGCTTGCAGAGGAGGTACTTTCCTGGCAATAGGTTTCTGAGCTGATGTCAGGGTCAACCCAGTCAGCTATACAAAAACAGAAGGAGCACCTTGGTTGAGGGCCTGTCTGTCAGACATGGGGCACTGAGGATGCAGCAGAAGAGTAGCACATCACAGCAGGGTTCAAAGCAGCTTGTTCAGGGTCACCAAGCACTGAACACAGCAGTGAGGAGCTGCTAAACAGCTGGAGAAACCTGTGTATACTTGAAGCAACTAGCCAGAACAAGATCTGTGTTGCTGTGGATGTTACTATCAGCATCCAAGTTGAGTGTTTTAATACTACTTGGAAAGGTTTTTTGTTCTCTTTGGCTCCAGGGTAGACATGTGCAGAGGCAACAGCTCCAACCTCATATTTCTCACTGTTTTAAAATAAACATGTGGTAGAAATAGATAAAGGATTTCTTAGAGCTAGAACAATTCATCCAGCTTGTTAAGAGTATTTGGTGAAGATTCATGTGCAGTCCTCCTGGGTATAAGTACTAGGTTAGCTTTAGACACACAGTTCAAATCCTGTGGGTGGGAGGAGGACCCTAGTGTCAAGTGCCCAAGGGGTTCTGTGTGCCTTGTGGAGACCTCATATTTGTTGATTCACATGAGGAGAAAGCTACCACCTTGTGTACTGAATTCCATAATATGCTGTTGTGAGTGAGCAGAGCTGGTTGCTGGTCTCCTGGGAATTCAACAGCGTCTGGGACATGACAAAAATGATCTGAAGTTAAAATAGAAGGGAAGTGAGCTATGAGAAAAATACATCTTGAATATGGCCAGAGCATAATCCAAGCCTTTAAAAAGATAAGGCACATGAAACCTGTGGTAAAGTATGTGGGAAACAGAGGACTCTTCTGCTGTGATTTTGTTTATAGACAGTGAAGGAACATAGATGTACTCAAAGTAAATGCAAAGGTGGTGTGTCAGAGATGGCTGCTGAGGAGACCACCTGCCATCACAGCCACGGTAATAAAAGAATTTGTAAAGCCATTTTACTCCCTGCTTCTGAGGATTTCACCTACTTTACTGCCTTGTGCTGTGATTTCCAAGTTCTCAAAGGCTCCTCTTCAACCTTTCCATACCTGCCCACACCAGCTGCTGTTTCTCCCCAATACCCCAGGAACCAGCAGATCACTTATTCATCTGCTCTTTGGTGTTAAGTCAGTGGAAACCTTCTTCTCACTGTCTTTGATAGTCACTTCCAGCTCTTTTCTGTTCTGAGGCTTCCTTGTGACCTTGATTTTTGTTAATTTTATTCTCTTTCATCTCTACTTTGCTTTCTCTTCTCCTTGAATGCTCTGCTGCCAGAGGATCTCCAATGTACTGAGTTTTCTGACTTAGTGGAGTTAATTAAACTCCCAGCCTTAATGTTACTTTAATATTTGCTGGTTTAATTTGATTTTTATGTATGTAGTTTTCTCTGTCAAAATACCAACATTTCCTGTAGTTTAAATACAGTAGTTTCTCTGCTTAAATTACCACGAGTGCAGCATCTTAGATGCAGCAATCTCATGTGGAGATAAGTAATGCTTTGGTCCTTAACTCATGCGAGCAGTATTTCATGTAACTGTGAAGGCAAGGAATTGTACCTTGTGACCACACCTGAAGCTGTGCAGCAAATATGAGGACAAACTCTAGCTTTTGGCCTGTTAGAAGTTGCACTTTTTTGTAGGTCTGAGAACACCACTCTGAGATTGATGCTGTGCAATGAGTGCGGATCTGAGATGGCTGTGCCACATATAGTGTGATGGAGGTAGAAATATGCATTTTGGGTATCTTGTGTCAGGGAAACATTTAATTGGAGACTGCAAAATGTGTCCACAGCTTTTTTTGCATACTGCCTGGCAGTGGTTTTGTTGTTGTCTTTTTGAAATGCTGTTTCAGCATATTCCTGGCTAATAAGAGTAGGTGTTTTACATTATTTTAGCAAAGTGGAACATAGGAATTATATGACTGAAAATCCATATTGCCATCTTTCATTTTCATTATTGCTCTTTCATATTTAAGCAATAAATATAAGCTGTGCTGATCTGAATGATTATGCCAAGATTCCTTTTATACGGCAAAGAATGAGAATATAGGCAGAAAAAGGGGCCAGCCACCCTTGGAAAAATACATATTCAGTCTTCTAGTATGTTGTCTGCTTAGCTTGAACTTACTGAGCTTTAGTGGAAACAGCTAGATGGTTTGAGTTGATATAGGAGGTACTGCTTTTCCAGCCAGCGTAACATCGGCTTGAAGATGCTCCTACAATAAACAATAGCAAAGAAAAGGAGTTTAACTACTGCTTCTTTGGAGGATGAAAAATATTTGCCAAACTTCTGTAAATATAATAAATTCTCCCTAACCTTAAGCAAATTAGTGTAAGCACAGATGGGTGAGGCCAAAGAAATCCTTGAGAGCAAACAAAGAAGGTGTTTATTTCAAAAGATAGCTTGTGGTGTCAGCTGCACACTTAAACATTCTGTGACCTATTCTTTGTGTGACACATCAGATGTGAGAGGTGTTGGGTTGAAGGTGGCCCTACTCAAGATGTGGGAGTGAGCTGGAAACACTATGGGTAGGAGCTAAGGTGAGGGGGAACGTGTCCTTTTTGTGTGTTGTGTGGAGTCTTGATGAATTGTGCAGGAGAGAACTGAAGGGATGGAAGTGGGTGGAAGGGAAAAGCAGGACACAGGTAACACTGAGATTAAGGTACTTAAGTTGCTGAAATAGATGCTAGAACTATGAGGATCAGCCCATACCACATTGTGAATGTTGTTTGATTGGCATCTTGGTACAGCTGCTGTCATCTTGGCAATTTAGCACATCTGTCCTTGCATTTGCTGAATGTGCTCTTGGTCCTTAGTTCCCATTGTTTTGTTTTGCTTCTCCTTTCCTTTTTTGCTTGCTGCCTATATGTGTGGTGTTGCTCTATCTTAAGTCAGATTAATTTTTAGTTTTGCTGTCACAATTTTGTTATCAAACTTTTTAAAGCCTCTGACCTCAAGTTTGGAATTGATTCAGGTCAAGAGCATGTTTGGGACATACGAAAACAAATCAACCAAGCCAAACACCAACCAAACAAAACCAAAAGCTGATTGTCCCCAATACACATCTGTAAGCTTCTCAGGTAAATTAGAGATTAACATAGGTATTTGCCACTTACCTTTTCGACATCACTGCAGTGGAGAGAAGTGATATAATTGAATTTTGTTGCCTATGTACATTCTGTGACCATTTAATGAACACACTTTCAGTATTTTTCTAAAGAGCAGGCAATAAAACATATGCACTTTCTTCTGCCTATAGGTTCTTGCAATTTGGTAAAAAAAGGAGAGGATCAAATGCTGTAAGGAGAGCTAGGTCAATCCCTGCTGTTTATTCTACAGGAAGAGAGGGGGAGAAAAAGGAAATAACAAAAAAAAAGTGATCTGAACCATGAAATACCTCACTTCATTTAAAAGAGATTGCGTGAATCATAGGGAGCCATCATTTTGTAAACAGCTGCAGTGATTTCTGTAATGAAGAGAACTAATGAGGAGAGGTGAGTCTAGCTTGGTTAGAACAACACTGCACTGCAACACGCTGTGCTGAGTACTCTGACAATATAAAGCAATGGTTTGGAGTTCCAGGAAGTTTTCATCTCTTAGATGATATCTGGCAAATCATTTTAGTTCATACTGCTTCTGTTTCCCCCTCTAATAAGACAGAATGATAAAGCACATTAGAGGCTACTGATGAAAGTTAGGTGGCAGCATTATTTATCACATTAAGTGTATGTTCTGTGCAATCTTGGTCATGATTATGAATGGAATTTATTGTCAGACTGCAGAAGGCCTTTTGGTGCTCCTGTATAGATCCTCAGTGCCAACTTTCTGCTCATCACCATTAGGATGGGAAGACAAATCTTCCAATTAATCTTTATATCTAAAGGTCTGCTACTGTGTTACAGTATTAGTGGGACTCATGCTTATTCTTAGGATTTGGGAATTCTTTAAGGCCAGGCTGGATGGGGCTCTGAGCAACCTCATCTAGCAGGGAGGGGTTGGAACTAGATGATCCTTGTGGTCCTTTCCAGCCCTGGCAATTCTATGATTCTATAATGATATATTTCTTGTTGTTGTTCTCCATTACTGTCATGAATTCTTCAGAACTCTGTAAATCTACACATAGCTGTCTATAAGTTTTCTTAAGCTCACTTCTGTATGTGTCCAGAAGATGCAGGAGTGTGGAAAAAGTCCCTCCCTACAGTGCATGCTGTGGGTAAAGCAGTCTCATAAGCACATTACACCTCTCCTACAAAGACTTCTAGTTAAGTTTTCTGCCTGCATTTTGATTAGTAGGATTTACAGTTCTATTTATAACTGAGAAAAAGTATGTCAGATTATGCTTCCTTCTTTCTATGAGGTGGTCCTTTTCTTTTCGAAGTAGCATCACTTTAACTTCATTTCCTAAAATATAAAGGTCTGTTGGTCTTTCATACTATCAAACTGTTATATTGAAGCATCCAAATCTGATCAGCTACTCTCATCAGAAATGTTGTGATTATCAGAAACCTGTCAGTGACTGACTGAGTTGTGCATTCTTGCCAGCAACAAAGATGGATTTAAGAGTTCTTTTTCTGCAGATTTGTTATGGGACCTTTCCCAAAGCTCTTTCCAGATGAGAAGGGCTACAAAGCTGGTGAGAGGCCTGGAACACAGCCCTGTGAGGAGAGGCTGAGGGAGCTGGGGTTGTTTAGCCTGGAGAAGAGGAGGCTCAGGGCAGACCTCATTGCTGTCTACAACTACCTGAAGGGAGGCTGTAGCCAGGTGGGGTTGGTCTCTTCTCCCAGACAACCAGCAACAGGACAAGGGGACACAGCCTCAAGTTGTGCCAGGGGAGGTATAGGCTGGATGTTAGGAGGAAGTTCTTCACAGAGAGAGTGATTGGCATTGGAATGGGCTGCCTGGGGAGGCGGTGGAGTTGCCATCCCTGGAGGTGTTCAGGAAAAGCCTGGATGAGGCACTTAGTGCCATGGTCTAGTTGATTGGCTAGGGCTGGGTGCTAGGTTGGACTGGATGATCTCGGAGATTTCTTCCAACCTGATTGATTCTATGATGAAAAGAACTAACAATAATGGAAATCATGTTCTTGAAGTAGCAGGGCATATGATGACTGTCCTGGTAGTGTGATGAAGTTTCTTAGTGTGTCCTGGTGTATTCTGTTCAGAAGTAAAAGATCTGCAAATTTTATGGGGGAGGGATCCAAACCCTCCATTTTTTTCCTCAAGTGCTTTTGAAATTGCTTAGTTTGTGTCCAATATTCCTAAAGTTTGTGTGTGTGTCTAAGGGATTGCAACCGTTGGATCTTATATTTATCATTTTGATAAAAATCAATTCTCTCTCGCAGGATAAGGTACAGTCTACTTAAATTTCAAGTACTAGCATTCTTTTGGGGTGGAAAAAGGGATTTCAGGCCTGCGCAGACAGTTATAAGTGGTTTCCCTAGGGAGGCTGCCTACCATGAAATTTCAGAGATATGCTTATTAAGCAGTGTGGTGTGTAGACTACATCTGCATCATAAACCCTCTGATTAATGGGATGTGAAGTCCTGAGTCAGGTTCTTAAAGGTGTCATTGAGTTGCTCTGCTAAGTGTTGCAACACAGAATTGGGACAGTAGCAGAGCAATTGTGGTGTGGTGTTTTGTTTTGTGTGTTTTGGGGTTTTTTTTTGGTGTGTGTTTGTTGTTTTTTTTAAGGATTTTAGAATCATAGAATCAACCAGCTTGGAAGAGACCTCCAAGATCATCCAGTCCAACCTAGCACCCAGCCCTAGCCAATCAACTAGACCATGGCACTAAGTGCCTCATCCAGTCTTTTCTTGAACACCTCCAGGGATGGTGACTCCACCACCTCCCTGGGCAGCCCATTCCAAAGGCAAATCTCTCTCTCTGTGAAGAACTTCCTCCTAACATCCAGCCTAGACCTCCCCTGGCAGAACTTGAGACTGTGTCCCCTTGTTCCATTGCTGGTTGCCTGGGAAAAGAGACCAACCCCCATTGTGACTTCCCCAGAAATTTAATTCTTGCCCTAGTTCACTGCCTAAAATTGAGTATGATTCTGTGACATATCCAGGTATTGACTCACCATCTTCTGATGGAAAGCTCTTTAAACTGAAACAATTGTGAAATACTCCAGAAACCACATTTCCTGAGACTCTGCTGTTGCTACTGCTTTGTACATATTTGCTAGTACAGATAAAAGCAGTTGCAAACAAGCATCATTGGTTTTGTAGACAATTGCAATTAAAAAAAACTATTGATCCTGGTGGTAATTTGTTATTCTCTGAGATTTTTTCCATTGCTTTTGAAAATCTCTCAGGAGATGTGAATAACTGCCTCTTCCTCTCTGGATGTGATAATTTCTATGTCCCTTTTCTGATCTTTGTGGTCTCCTTATATTTAAACTTGGAAAATGCAGAGGGCACTCCAAAGGACCAGACCTTTAGCTGCAATGCTGAAATGCCAGACAGCAGTTGGAGATCCTCGGTCCTGACTGTTCATTTAGCAGGGCTTTGCTTGACTTGTTCAGATTGATGAGATAACAGCTTGAGACAATGAGTTTTGTTATATTCCTCTTTTGCTCTGGCTCTCCTGTTTATTTGACAGGTAGTTAAAACCTGACACAGCATATTGTACTTCATGTGAACAAATTGTTTGGATTTACATTGAAAGGACCCCATCGTTCTGTGCCATAGTTTGATTATCTTGCATACTATGCTGCAGATTTTTGGGCTTGGCTGTTACCTTATGCTTCAATTCAGCTATGTTATCACTCACATTCAGTCATAGCTGATCTGAACCTGCAAGCTTCACTTCAGTGACAACTCTGATAGCTCTGAGTTAGCTCTATAAAGTCTGTCTCCCGTCTCCTACTGGTATTTCCAAATTCAGTGATCCCAGTGACTTTGTGTCTCAGGTAGGATTTGTAGCTGTGACTGTTTACATTTGTTCATTCCAAAATAACTATGGACATGAGGAGTTATGCACAAGTAAACTGCTGGTAAACATTAACTCCTATTCAGAGCCCTGTGGCCTGTGAGCAAACAAGAGTTCCAAGATCTGGAGAAAGCAGAAGAGGGGAAAAAACTTTGAGTAAAGTCTACATTGTTACTGCTTTTTGCCTGGTGAAAGGGGCATATTGCTGCAAATCTTTAAGCCTTGAGCATTTTGCAGATGGTTAAGTCTGCAGAAACTTTGAACAAAGACTCTCTATAGAGCTTTTTTGGTACCCTATTTTATGAATGTCAGATGAACAGTGATGAACCTGCAGATGAGACTGCCCTTGTATAAATGTGTCTGGAGAGGGAGTAGAAGGAATTAATCTGAAAGCATCTTTAGGGACCTAAAAAGAAGGCAGGGGAAAGGAAGTGTCATTAAGCTATTCCTGTCTATGTACAAAAAATTTCAAGTAGAGCTTGCTCCATCAGTCCTCTACCCCGATCTGAAAGGGAAGAGTTTTGTTACCCAGACCTAAAGAATAAATAACTTCAGCAGTGCTTGGAGTGAACCTGGAGTCTGGTGCAGGCACAGCATACTGCTTTATTATACCCTCTGAAGTTGACCTTGTAACTGATCACCTCCAAGCTTTTACGCTTCTGAGATGTTCCAGGAACTTAAACTTGCTCTCTGGCTTTGAACAACAGGAATCCAGCATCAGCCATCCCACTTCCTTCTTTCTGACTCCTGCCCCTTCTGCTTTCTACTTTGCTACTCTGAAGCCTGCAAGTAGGAAAAGACAGTGGTCTACAAACTGGTTTTGTCAGCAGCTTTGTTGCAAGGCACAAAGAAATGTGTGCCTTGTGGCAGGAGCCATCATAGGATGTTAGGGGTTGGAAGGGACCCAAAGAGATCATGGAGTCCAATGCCCCTGCCAGAGCAGGACAATACTAACACAGATCACAGAAGAACACATCCAGACAGGCCTTGAAAGTCTCCAGAGAAGGAGACTCCACAACCCCTCTGGGGAGCTTGTTCCAGTGCTCTGTGACCCTTACAGTAAAGAAGTTCTCCCTTGTGTTGAGGCAGAACCTTTTTTTCTGCAACTTACACCTGTTGTTCCTTGTCCTATCACAGGGAGCAAGTGAGCAGAGCCTGTCATCTGTCGCCTCCCACCCAGCCTTCAGATACTAACAAACATTTATCAAATCCTCTCTAAGTCTTTCCTCCAGACTAAAAAGCCCCAGGTCCCTCAGCCTCTCCTCACAAGCCATGCCCTCCAGTCCCCTAATCATCCTTGTAGCCCTCCACTGGACCCTCTCCAGCAGATCCCTGTCCCTCCTAAACTGGGGAGCCCAAAACTGAACACAGTATTCAAGATGAGGTCTTGCCAGGGCAGAATAGAAGGGGAGAAGAACCTCCCTTGATCTGCTGGACACACTCTTCCTAATACAGCCCAGGATCCCATTGGCCTTCTTGACCACAAGAGCACATTGCTGTGCCATGGTTAACTTGTTATCCACTAGGACCCCCAGGTCCCTCTCCACAGGGCTGCTCTCCAGCAGATCACCTCCCAGCCTGTACTGGTGCAGTTTATTATTCCTCCCCAGATGCAGGACTCTGCACTTGTCCTTGTTGAACTTCATCTGGTTCCTCTGTGCCCAGCTCTCCAGTCTGTCCAGGTCTCTCTGGATGTCCACACAGCCTTCAGCTGTATCAGCCAAGACTCCCAGCTTGGTGTTGTCAGCAAACTTGCTGAGCAGACACTCTGTGCCCTCATCAATATCATTGATGAAGATGTTGAACAGGACTGGCCCCAGCACTGATCCCTCTGAGTTGCACTGAGGAAGTGAGCACATGCAGACAGCTGAAATGGAGCTTTTATATTGTATCATAACATTCTATTCGTTATAATATTTATATTATAAAAGGAAGGAGCAGCTGATGTGCTTTAGACTAAGGCAACATCATGGCCAGCTTTTACTCTGGGCATAAATATTTTAACAACACAAAAAAACTATGCTTTGTACTTTTCCTTCTGTTGCCTAACCTTGCTCCTTAGCTTTTTGTGTTCAATATTGTGCTGCTTTGAGCCTAGCTAGCATGTTTTGGTGAGAAGAACTAGATGATAGGCTGAGAAATTAAAACAATGGTGAGGTNCTTTTTACCTTGTATATCTCTGTATATACTGTAAATATCTGCTTGTAAATTGTGCCAGCTGTAAATATAAGCTCCATTCAAATTTCCAGAGTTGACTGAGTCTAGTTTGGGTGATTTCTAAAGTATAGGGGGCAGGGGACACCCAAACCATCATAAATATTCTACAATGCAGTTCTCTATTTTTCAAAAAAAGCTTCATCTCTTGAGCAAAGACTGAAAATCTACTTTGGTAACAAACCACAGCTGTCCTCTGTGTCTACTAAGCTCAGAAATGTACTCAGTGATTTTTTTCCCACCAAGCATAAAACTGTTTCCTTTATAGACATTTTTCTCCCCCTCCTGTAGCAGCGAAGTACCACTGGATATTTATTTCTCCATCAAACTCAACTTTGAATTCACGTGACTGTAGAAACTCTACAGCTCTTGTTGCTGCTTCAACATGAGCTTGTGTTTTTTTAGAGAAAACAAGGTCAGAAACATTGCAAAGAAATTCTTTATTCCTGTGAGAATTTGTCTATTTGTCAACAGACCTAGAGACCTGACTGATGTGGTGCCACTGCAATGTAGCTCCTGCCCTTAGGTAAATTCTTTCTGGAAACTTGATAAATGTCATCCTTTCCTCCTGCCTCGTAAATATCCCTCATTTTGGGTTCTCAGTAACATACACATGCCAGGGAATACAATACAGCTTACTTGACTTTGGATGCCATCTGGACTACAGACAATGGGAAAATAAATAGGCAATGAGAAAAATAAGTACTTCTGATTCCTTTGCAGGGCAAGAAAAACTATAGCATAGAAGAAACTTTTTCTCTTCATTATACAGAAGGGGAATACTTAAATTCAGCTGTCTGTGCTGCTAATATGTAAATGAGTTGATTGCACCTCGGTCCGTTCATCAGCTCTTATCCACCTTCCTCCTGGAGTTTTGTTATTGTTATCAAGTTTTTCATCAGAAGGTGTGTGGTTTTCATGCAGAAATTCCTTGGACACCGGGGAAAGGAGTGAGGCATAAAGCACACTGGGTATTTTATTATCTGGAAAGAACTGGTGTGTCAGAAAATGGCCAGATTCATTGAATTGATGTATTTCCCTAATCTTCTGTGTCTGAGATCTTACAGCAGCAGAGCAAGGACAGGCAGCAAAACCAACCACTACAGAAATAAATGTGAAGCATCAATTACACTTGAGGGTGGAGTTTTGTAATGCAAGTTCGCTCTTTAGCCTTTACATCATGATAGTTTTAATACAAAAAGGTTACTAAGGGTTTTGATAATGAATGGCCAAAGGCAGTTGTCAGGAGACTCCAGCCTCACCGTAAGAGCGTTGCATGTTCATAAAGCTTTGCAGTTTTCCAGTAACCCCCAAACGTTTATTGTGCATATAAGAACTGCAGGGTTATGGAGGCTTGTTTAGATACTGGATCCAACTGTAGAGAAGGTTGGAAGGCTCTGAAGCTGAGAAATTACTGGAGTTAATCTTTACATTGCAGTTTGTCGCTTAACAGTTGCAGAAGGCATCTTTAGGCACTTGAGCCTTGAGCAGTGGCTCAGTTACCACCGCAGCTACTTGAGTGCAAGCTTTCATGTAGGGGATGATTCAGCTGGTAAAATTATGTTTCTTGAAATTAGTTTGGTACTTGGCATTTAATAGTCTTCTCTTTTGCTCTGCAATTAGCTTTTCCTAATGCAATTTAATAGATTTGTAACATTTCTTGAAAATTGTAGTAGACATGATTTGAAATGAAGCTAAATCTCTTGAACTTTTCCTTATGTTAATTTGAAATGCCAACAGGGCACCAACTGCTGTGAAAATTAATGAATGAGCTATGCCAGACTGTCTTTCATTTCAGTGACTTCACACTTAGGCAGCATATGTGACAAGCAAGCTATTCTCCAATGCTACATATGATGATGGAGCAATAAGAATGTTGCTGCTATAGGGCTGCATGGATAGGCTGTGGGTTCTGATTTCTTTGCAAGCATGTTATGTGGTACAGCTCAAAGGAGAGACAACACTCCTCAGAAGGATATTTTTTTTCTTTCCAGGAAGCTTTAAGTGTGAAATATTATTGAACTTAAAATACATACTACCAAGGTAGCAGTGCCCAGTTCTCACCCCCCACCCTCAGTTCAAGAGGGACATAGAACTGCTTGAGAGCCCCCCCCGCCTCAGTTCAAGACGGACATAGAACTGCTTGAGAGAGTTAAACACAGAGCCACAAGAATGATTAAGGGAATGGAACATCACTCCTATGAGGAGAGACTGAGGGAGTTGAGACATTCTAGCTTGGGAAAGAGGAGACTGAGAGGTGACCTCATCAATGTTTATAAATATGTAAAGGGTGAGTGCCAGGAGGATGGAGCCAGGCTCTGCTCGGTGACATCTGATGACAGGACAAAGAGCAGTGGGTGGAAGCTGTAGCACAGGAACTTTCATTTAAACATGAAGGGAATTTTTTTTTCCCTGTGAGGGTGACAAAACACTGGAACAGGCTGCCCAGGGGGGTTGTGGAGTCTCCCCCTCTGGAGATACTTAAGAACTGTCTGGATGCATTCCTGTGTAATCAGGTATAGGTGATCCTGCTCTGGTAGGGTGCTCGGACTGGACAATCTTTTGAGTGCTTTCCAGCCCCTGACATTCTGTGATTCTGTGACTTTTTTAATTATCAAGGGAGTGTTTGTTGTGGTTACTGCAACAGCATCGGGCTTAATGCCCTGTATCAAAAACAGTGTGTCCAGCAGGAGTACAAAAGTGGTTGTGCCCCTGTACTCTACCCTGCTGAGACTGCAGCTCAAGAACTGTGTTCAGTTCTGGGTGCCACAGTATGGGAAAGACATTGAAGTCCAGGAGCATGTCCAGAGGAGAGCAACAAGGTTGGTGACAGGTTTGTAAGGCATATCATATGAGGAGTGGCTGAGGAATCTGGAATTGTTTAGTATGGAGAAGAGAAGGCTAAGAGCAGATCCTGTTGCTCTCTACAACCACCTGANTAAACATGAAGGGAATTTTTTTTTCCCTGTGAGAGTGACAAAACACTGGAACAGGCTGCCCAGGGGGGTTGTGGAGTCTCCCCCTCTGGAGATACTTAAGAACTGTCTGGATGCATTCCTGTGTAATCAGGTATAGGTGATCCTGCTCTGGTAGGGTGCTCGGACTGGACAATCTTTTGAGTGCTTTCCAGCCCCTGACATTCTGTGATTCTGTGACTTTTTTAATTATCAAGGGAGTGTTTGTTGTGGTTACTGCAACAGCATCGGGCTTAATGCCCTGTATCAAAAACAGTGTGTCCAGCAGGAGTACAAAAGTGGTTGTGCCCCTGTACTCTACCCTGCTGAGACTGCAGCTCAAGAACTGTGTTCAGTTCTGGGTGCCACAGTATGGGAAAGACATTGAAGTCCAGGAGCATGTCCAGAGAAGAGCAACAAGGTTGGTGACAGGTTTGTAAGGCATATCATATGAGGAGTGGCTGAGGAATCTGGAATTGTTTAGTATGGAGAAGAGAAGGCTAAGAGCAGATCCTGTTGCTCTCTACAACCACCTGAAAAAAAAGTTGCAGTGACTGGTGTTGATCTCCTCTCCCAAGTAATGAGGATTAGGAGAGGAAAAGGGTTTGCGTTGTGCCAGAGGAGGTTTAGATAGGACATTACATTAAAAATTACTGAGAGAGTGGTGAGGTGTTGGAACAGGCTGCCCAGGTAGGTGGAGTTGACATCCCTGACGTTGCTCTGGAAGATGTGGTGCTTCAGGATATAGGGTAGTGGTCATGGTAGTTGGGTTGCAATTGGACTCAATGGTCTTAAAGGTCTTTTCCAACCTTACGCATGCCTAAGTAGTCATAGAATTATTGAGTCAAAAGAAAAACCATGTAGCTTAGTTGTTTTCTCAGGCCATGCTAATCATGGAATACTCTGGGTTGGAAGGGACCTCCAAAGGTCCTCTAGTCCAACTCCTTCTGCAGTAAGTGAGGGCATCCTCAACTAGATCAGGTTGCCTAGAACCTTGTGAATATCTTCAGGGATGGGGCCCCAACACTTCCCTGGGGAACCTGTTCCAATGTTCCGCTACCCTCATGATAAAGAATCTGTTCCTGACATCCAACTTAAGTCTGGTCTTCACAGTATCACAGTATCACCAAGGT
>WAAF01016248.1:18020-28905 GCA_013400475.1 Tricholaema leucomelas
GAGAAGGGCAGCAAGGCTGGGGAGGGGCCTGGAGCACAGCCCTGTGAGGAGAGGCTGAGGGAGCTGGGGGTGTGCAGCCTGCAGAAGAGGAGGCTCAGGGCAGAGCTCATTGCTGTCTGCAGCTCCCTGAAGGGAGACTGTAGCCAGGTGGGGTTGGGCTCTGCTGCCAGGCAAGCAGCAACAGAACAAGGGGACACAGCCTCAAGTTGTGCCAGGGGAGGTCTAGGCTGGATGTGAGGAGGAAGTTGTTGTCAGAGAGAGTGATTGGCATTGGAATGGGCTGCCCAGGGAGGTGGTGGAGTGCCCATCCCTGGAGATGTTTAAAAGAAGGCTGGATGAGGCACTTAGTGCCACGGGATAGTTAATTAGAAGTGTTAGGTGACAGGTTGGACTTGATGATTCTAGAGGTCTTTTCCAACCTGGTTAACTCCGTGANAAAGAAGGCTGGATGAGGCACTTAGTGCCACGGGATAGTTAATTAGAAGTGTTAGGTGACAGGTTGGACTTGATGATTCTAGAGGTCTTTTCCAACCTGGTTAACTCCGTGATTGTGTGATTTGTTGGCACCCCTCTGTCTGCACGCAGGGGAGGAGCACAAGCAATGGATGCAGAGTGACAGTGGGTTGCTTTTCACACCCTTTTCCTAACCCTATGCACCTGTTGCAATGGCAGAGCTGTCACCACACAGGCGTGACCTGAGTTGACAGCACAGGGAGGTGAGAAGGAGATTGGTCTCATCTCCCAAGTAATTCGCAAAGGAAGGAAATGGCCTCAAGTTGCAGCAGGGGAGGCTTAGGTTGGATGTTGGGAAAAATGTCTTCCCTGCAACTGTGGTCAGGCATTGGAAAAGGCTGCCCAGGGAAGTGGTGGATTCCCCATCCCTGGAGGTGTTCAAGAAGCCTGTGGAGATGGCACTTTGGGACTGTTTAGTGAGCATGATGGTGTTGGGTTGACAGTTGGATTTGATGATCTTGGAACCTTCCAACCTTAATTATTCTCTGAGGAGATGCATCTGAGAGCAATCAATCTCCATGTCACTCACCGGCCTACAGTATCCTTGCACACAGCTTGCTCCTCATGCCTGTCCAGCTCTGCAGGTCCAATACAAAGGACTTGCAGCTTGTGAGCTGAATCACAGAACCTCAGAGGTTGGAAAGGACCTCCAGACATCAGTCCAACCTCCCTGCCAAGGCAGCATCACCCAGAGTAGTTCACACAGGAATGCATCCAGGTGGGTTTGAAAAGTCTCCAGAGAAGGTGACTGCACAACCTCTCTGGGCAGCCTGCTCCAGGGCTCTGGCACTCTCACTCTAAAGAAGTTTCTCCTCATGGTGAGGTGAAACCTTCTCTGTTCCAGTTTGTACCCATTGCTCCTTGGCTTATTGCTGCTGACCACCAAAAAGAGCTTGGCCCCCTGCACTTGACACCCACCCCTCAGATATTGATAGACATTGATCAGGTCTCCTCTCAGCCTTCTCCTCTCCAGACTAACCAGCCCCAGGGCTCTCAGTCTCTCTCCACTGGGGAGATGCTCAAGTCCCCCACTCACCCTCATGGCTCTGAATGCAGCGCTGGTAGTTCACTGAGCCTGAATGTGAAATCAGGGCAGCAGATGTCTGTCCTGGTGCCTGAAGAGAGTTATCAGCCCAGACCTCACCAGAAGATATCATGAAGAGCCCTCTGTAGATAAGGCTGCCCAATCTGCCACCTGCCCTGGTTTCACCTCCTGAAGGATGCCCAGCGTGCAGGGAAGAACAATGCCACTTGCCGGCCTCGAGCCACTCACGATGGCAATGCTTAGTCAGTTCCCAAGGGCAGAGTTGGGCTCTGAGCAGAGGGAACAGCAGCCCAGCCAAAATGTTACACTAAAAATAGCCCAGTGCCTGGGTGGAAGCATGTTGTGGTTAGCCAAGGGCTTCGCATTCCTGAGAAAGCCTGAGCTGAGCAGGGTCCCTTTGCTACTGTTATTGTCCACTTTCCTCCCCTCTTCCTCTGGAGAAACCCCGGGGATTAACCAGCAAATACATGGCTTTACACAGGGACAGCAGAGGCTTGTGGGATCAGTCTGCACAATGTGCTTTGGGAGCTCTCTGGAAGGTGTTCAGAGAAGGGCAGCAAGGCTGGTGAAAGGCCTGGAGCACAGCCCTGTGAGCAGAGGCTGAGGGAGCTGGGGGTGTGCAGTCTGCAGAAGAGGAGGCTCAGGGCAGAGCTCATTGCTGTCTACAACTACCTGAAGGGAGGGGTTGGTCTCTTCTGCCAGGCAAGCCCAGGTGGGGTTGGTCTCTTCTGCCAGGCAAGCAGCAATAGAACAAGGGGACACAGTCTGAAGTTGTACCAGGGCGGGTCTAGGCTGGATGTTAGGAGGAAGTTCTTGGCAGAGTGTTCTCTCAGCTGAACTGCAGCTCCACTGCAGCCACCCATCTGTGGCTCTCTTCCAGACAGCTCTGTTTCTGTAGTGGCCCTGAGGTGGCTCAGGCTGTGCTCCTTGGCCCCAGAATTTCTCCTTTCCCCAACCCCATCACAGCCTCTCACTTATTCCAGGCCATGTTGGCAGCTGGCTTGATCCTTGCAGAGAATCAGAGAATCATAGAATCAAGCAGGTTGGAAGAGACCTCCAAGCTCAGCCAGTCCAACCTAGCACCCAGTCCTAGCCAATCAACCAGACCATGGCACTAAGTGCCCCAGACAGGCTTGGCTTCAACACCTCCAGGGACAGTGACTCCACCACCTCCCTGGGCAGCCCATTCCAATGCCAATCACTCTCTCTGACAACAACTTCCTCCTAACATCCAGCCTAGACCTGCCCTGGCACAACTTGAGACTGTGTCTCCTTCTTCTGTTGCTGCTTGCCTGGCAGAAGAGCCCAACCCCACCCGGCTACAGCCTCCCTTCAGGTGGTTGTAGACAGCAACGAGCTCTGCCCTGAGCCTCCTCTTCTGCAGGCTGCACACCCCCAGCTCCCTCAGCCTCTCCTCACAGGGCTGTGCTCCAGGCCCCTCCCCAGCTTTGTTGCCCTTCTCTGGACACCTTCTAGCACCTCAACATCTCTCTTGAATTCAGGAGCCCAGAACTGGACACAGCACTCAAGGTGTGGCCTGAGCAGTGCTGAGCACAGGGGCAGAAGAACCTCCCTTGTCCTGCTGGCCACACTGCTCCTGAGCCAGCCCAGGATGCCATTGGCTCTGCTGCCCACCCGGTCACACTTCACAAGCAGCTTTTCAGGTGTTTCCAACCCTCCCAACACCTGCCTTGGGAACCTTGCCCTGCACAAAGGAGGATTTTCTGTACTCCACCGAAGGTCAGGCACTCTCCCAGCGGTGCCCCTGCAACTTCAGCATCCTTCATGTCAGACACCACCGCTCCCTAGGGACGGTCCCTCGCTGGCACAAAACATTCCCGCTGATGGCAAGAGAAGTTTGTTTGCTCGCTGGTGAAAAACACAGCCCTTGACCCTTGACAAGACCTGTGCAGCAGTGGCGCCGTTGACTCCTTGTGAAAGTGTGTGGGTGGGAAGCCAGACTGTGCTGACTTGGCTGCTGGCTGCCTGCGCTGGGCGAGACCAGAGCCTTTCAAGAGATGCCTGATAACGCTCGGCTCCCCTTGCAGCCTGCGAGCCCCTAAAGGAGCGCTGCCTCCCAGCACGGAATTAGAGCCTCCCACTCATTATTTGAGAGGGACGTGCCTTTCACAGCCAAGTGGCCTCTGTTTGCTCGCGGGGAAGCATGTGCTTATCTCTCATTTATGTGATTTATTCCTTCAGGCTAATGCATCACACTGGCTTGCTCCCAAGCTCTCTCCAAAGTCTCCGTCTTCATGGGACCGTCCCCGGAGCACGCAGAGAGCTTCGCTGCTTGTTCTCTGAAACTGAGGGGTTTATCTCGGTCATAAAGATGATTTTTTTGGGGTGGGGGCAGGAGGGGGGGAAGAGGGTTTGCAGATGTAAGGCAGCCAGCCTTGTTTTGATCTGCAAGCAAATGATAGCCTTCTCGGAGTTCAAGGAGGGCTATTAAACCAGCCCCGTGGAGATAGAGCAAACAAAACCAGACGGAGCAAAGGAGTCGAGGGGGGAATGTTCCTACTGGTAGGAGAAGGCACGAAAGCGAAGCAGGGGAGGCTGGTTAATGATCAGCTCATCTGGGGTGTTTACTTTTACATGCCACTGGGGTAAATAGAGCCCTCCAGCCTGCTCTTGTTTATAAATAGACAATAACATTTACAGCGGAGCAGGCTACACTGCCCTGGGTCCTGGAGAAGCCAGAGGGCTATTGTCTTCCACTCCTGCATTGGACAACTGCTGCTCATTCCTCTTCCATCTCTGTGTTTGCAAGGCAGGAGTCCATCTCCCAGAGCAGCCTCTTGGAGAAGTCCCAATAGAGATGATCTGTTAGAGACATTCTCCTGGAGATGTCCCAGTAGAGATACCCTGTTGGAGATGCTCCATTAGAGATACCCTGTTGGAGATGCCCTATTGGGGAGACCCTGTTGGAGATGCCCTGTTGGAAATGCCCCATTGGAGATGCTCTGTTGGAGATGCCCCATTAGAGATGCCCTGTTGGAGATGCCCTATTAGAGATGCTCCATTAGAGATACCCTGTTGGAGATGCCCTATTAGAGATGCTCTGTTGGAGATGCCCTATTAGAGACGCTCCATTAGAGATACCCTGTTGGACATGTCCCATTGAAGATGTTCCATTGGAGATATCCCATTGTGACAAGCTCCATGGCAGCTGCTACACCAACCCACTGCCCAGCTAGGAAAGGCAGCCCCAAAGGTAAGAAAGGTTGGATAAGTTTTCTAAACAAGTGCCGAAGCTTTGCTGGACCAGCCCCAGCAGCTGTCCCCACGGTGGCACCAGGGGTCACTGTGTGAACTCCCCAGTGCAGTCGAATTCCTTTTCTGGAGTGCCTACCGGCTCTGTTCCTCCCATCTGACCTCTGCAGACCTCCTGCCACGCTATTGTGTTAAACTCTGCACCAAGGAAGATAACTGGGCCTAAAATTAAACCATCCAGCACCTTTCTAATATCAGCACAGGCGAGGAGTGAATTCCTCCTGGGTGGTATTCACCTCTTCTTGAGCAAGCAAGCAAAACCAGCCCCCACAACCATACCAGCAGCAGTGACATACTGGAAAGCATTTGTTTAGTTGGCTTTTTTTACCCTGTGATCCCTTGCAATAGCCTGTTTTGAATACCTGGCCCAGGTAATGCCCATTCAGGACATGTGTTAGTGGCCAAGGTGGTGTCGGGTTGATTGTTGGACTTGATAATCTTAGAGGTCTTTTCAAACCTTAGTAACTCTGTGATTCTGTTCTGCTACTGCTGCCAGGTGCTGGAGGAAGTCCCAGCAGGAGCATTGCATTGCAGATACAGTCAGAGACTTATCTGATCACAGAATCACAGGATTGCCTGGGCTGGAAAAGGTCTTTAAGGTCATCAAGTCCAACCATTAAGCTAATGCTGACAAGTCCATAGAATCATAGAATCAAGCAGGTGGAAAGAGACCTCCAAGCTCATCCAGCCCAACCTAGCACCCAGCCCTGGCCAATCAACCAGACCATGGCACTAAGTGCCCCAGCCAGGCTTGGTTTCAACACCTCCAGGGATGGTGACTCCACCGCCTCCCTGGGCAGCCCATTCCAATGCCAATCACTCTCTCTGCCAACAACTTCCTCCTAACATCCAGCCTAGACCTCCCCTGGCACAACTCCAGACTGTGTCCCCTTCTGTTGCTGCTTGCCTGGCAGCAGAGCCCAACCCCACCTGGCTACAGCCTCCCTTCAGGGAGCTGCAGACAGCAATGAGCTCTGCCTTGAGCCTCCTCTTCTGCAGGCTGCACACCCCCAGCTCCCTCAGCCTCTCCTCACAGGGCTGTGCTCCAGGCCCCTCACCAGCCTTGCTGCCCTTCTCTGGACACCTTCCAGCACCTGAACATCTCTCTTGAGGTAGGAGGGGACTTGCTGATCACACTGCTCTTGCTGCCACTGATTGGCCTTCTTGGCCACAAGGGCACATTGCTGTCTTCTGGTGAACTTGCAGTCCACCGGCACTCCCTAGTGCCACCTTCTGCAGCCTACCTGGACGCGTCTCTGTGCAACCTGTTCTGGATGACCCTGCTCTAGCAGCGGGGTTTGGACTAGGTGATGCCCAGAGGTCCCTTCCGACCCTCACCGTGCGGTGACTCTGTGATCTGAGTGACTTGAGAATCCTGCAGCATCTCTGCCGAGCTGGGGCCTGTGTGCTGGGTACCCAACCGGGCACCTCTGCTGCTCCCAGGTGCCCTAGGGGCTGCCGCGGGGAGCCCGAGTGGTGCCGGCTGCCCGCTGCTCGCAGGCACTGTTAAGGGCTCCCAGACGAGGCTGCGGGCATCGCACACAGCGCGCAGCAGCCGTGGGGCCAGGCACATCAGGGCGCACCAGCGCACACCAGCGCACACCGGTGCCGCCGGAGCCCTCTTGCCTTCTCCCTGCTCCCAGGTGGGATTTTTGCACTCCTGTGCTCCCTCTGCTGGTCCTCGGCCCGGCGAGGTCCTCACCGGCACCGGCACCGGCACCGCCACAACGCACCGCACCCGCACCACATCCACACCACAATTCCTCCAGCACTGCATTGGCAGCACTCTGATATCGTTCCAACATTGCTCCAGCACCGTCCCAGCACCCCACCGCTACCATTCCAACGTCTCTCCAGCATCAGTTCAGAACCCCACTGTACCATTCCGACATCACTCCAGTATCAGTTCAGAACCCCACCAGCATCATTCCAACATTGCTCCAGCACCATACCAGCACCCCACCGGTACCATTCCAACATCACTCCAGCACCATTCCAGCACCTCACCAGTACCATTCCAACATCACTCCAGTATCAGTTCAGAACTCCACCAGCATCATTCCAACATCACTCCAGCACCATCCCAGAACCTAGCCAGCACTGCACCAGCATCTCTCCAGCACCACACCAGCACCACACTGATACCACTCCAGCACTGACCAATCACCATCCCTTGCACAGCCAATCCCTTGGGCCACCTCTGCTCTCCAGGTCCAGCAATACCCTCCAGTAGGTCTGGAAGCCAGCCTGAAGCAGAGAGATCCCCAATGCCAGCTGGGCAAAGGAGTGCTGCTGGGACTGCCCTGAGCAGAGCATCACAGGATCCACAAATCCTCAGAATTAGCACAGAAAACCTTCCCCCAGTATAAGACTTTCAAAAAAATGCCATGGGAGTGGTGCTCAGCACCAGGCTGTGACGAAGAGAGGACAAATTGGACCAGTACCGCAGAGATCACTTTGATAAAGTCACACTCAGGCACTGTGGGTCTGCCAGCCCATTTTTGTACCAGTGCCTCCACAGCTCCCACTGCTTGTGTCCCCTGTGCAAAGTGCCACTGCTGACAGAGGACACCTGCTACCCTCTGACACTGCACTGATACAGCTGGCCACCAATGTGTCACCAGTGGAGAAGGACACCAGCGTGGAGCAAAGGATGCAGCTCAGCTCAGTGGCCATCAGCAGAGAAGAACATCAGCATGGAGCAAAGGCTGCAGCTCAGCTCAGTGACCATCAGCAGAGAAGAACATCAGCATGGAGCAAAGGCTGCAGCTCAGCTCAGTGACCATCAGCAGAGAAGAACATCAGCATGGAGCAAAGGCTGCAGCTCAGCTCAGTGACCATCAGCCACCAAGTCTTGAAGGGGACAAGGGAGCAGAAATCTGGGCTAGGAGAGTGCAGGGCAAGGCCTGGCTTGCAGGCTGTGCTCTTCCTTGCTGGCATGCAGTTCTCGTGCATCCCTCTCCTGGCAAGGCTCACCAGCGTTGAGAGCTGCTTGTTGCTTCAAGGCTGCATTCTAGTGGTTATTGCCAGCCAGGGACGGAGGTGGGGGAGCTGCATCTGCACAACGCAGATGACAGCTGCCAAGATACCTTCTCCAAGGCCCCATAAAAGTCTGGTTATGGCTCAGGCTGCTTCATCTCAGCCAGACACCTCTGAGGGTGACCCAGCTGTGCAGCCAGTCCCCCCAGCAAAAAGCCCGATCCACGTCCCTGTCCCCATCCTGTCCTCCCCCCTGTCCACACGATGGAGTTCCATGTTCACTGCCATGGTCCAGGTGTGCTCCTGATGTTCCCAGGACTTGGAGAGAAGCTGTTGCCTAGTGGAGGAGGTGAAGTAGGTGCCCCAAGTGAGCTGAAACCCTCACTGTGCCCCAGGAACAGTCCAGCATGGTGGGGAGCCTCAGGGCACAGGAGAAGGAAGAGGATGCAAACTGGACAACACCAAAGTAAAGAACACTGCTGCCCTTCCCACACAGCCTCCTCCCCAGCACAGTCACTACACCTAGGGAAGCCACAGTGACCCACTGTGAACTGCTGATCACAGAGTGACCAGGCACATGCTGCACCCTAGCCTCTGCCACCATTGCCCTAAAATCAGGGCAGCCCCATGGCAGGGTCCAAGTCCAGCCACAGTCCAGCAGCCCAGCAGCTCCTGCTACTGGCACACGCTGGTGTGCAGGGTAGGTGCTTCAGAGCTGCTCTCCAGAGCAAATAATCAATCTTGAAAGCAAGCATGGGGTTCTCCAAGAGCTGCTGAATTCAATGGCTGAGCACTGCAACAAAGCCTCATCCTGAGCCTGGTGGCTCTGTGCCCACCACCTTCCCTGAGGGGGACAGCCGAGGCAGCCAAGAGGAGGTGAGCTCTGGCTCCAGTCTGTAAGCTGCAGCTGCTGGAGAAAACAAAACCTGCCCAGATGTTTCAGCAGGCACCCATGCCTTCCACTGGCTGGCCCCCAGGTGTGACCAGTGCCATGAGCTGTTGCCTTTCTCCAGCTCAAGGCACCCACCTCACTACAGGACATCCCACCACAGCTGCCTCGAGAGGAGCTGCCAGTACTTCTGCCAGCACCAGCTGCAAGTGCCAGGCGATGCCTCACAGACAATTCTTCTCAGGCAGAGCTGACAGCTGGTTTCACAGAGCTAGTCCCACCTAACCACCGCCCCACACCTCTTAGGTGTCCTGCTTTGCCTTGGCAGCAGCGGCAGGGGACAGCCACCCCTGTCCGTTGGGGCACACAGCGGTGATCCACGAGCGGTGCTGCTCCAAGGACCCAGATGCTTTTGCAGGTTTGCACATTGCTGCTCCCCTACAATGCAAAGCTCCACAACTGAGTGACTGCTGCAGAGCCACGGCAGGCAGGAGAGGTGCAGCTGGTGACCCACACCATGGGCCCAGGGGAAGCCTCATCCTCAGCCTTTTCACTTTGCATAACTCCTTAGGCAAAATATTTGCCAGACAGAGTACAACAAAGGGCCACAAAGGTGCTGAGGGGACAGGAACAGCTCTCTTATGAGGAAAGACTGAGAGAATTGAGGGGTTTTAGTCTGGGGAAGAGCAGGCTGAGGGGGATCCCATTGATGCTGATCAATACTTAAAGGGTGGTTGTCAGGAGCATGGGACCAGGCTTTGTTCAGTGGTGCCCAGTGACAGGACAAGGGCTAACAGGCACCAACTTGAACATAAGAAGTTCCATCTAAACCTGAGGAGGAACTTCCTGAATTTCAGGGTGTTGGAACACTGGAAGAGGCTGCCCAGAGAGGTGGTGGAGTCTCCATCTCTGCAGACATCCAAAACCTGCCTGGCCATGTTCCTGTGTGACCTTCTCTAGGTGACCCTCCTTTAGCAGAAAGGTTGGACTCGATGATCTCCAAAGGTCCCTTCCAACCCCTACCATTCTGTGACTCTGTGATTCCTAATCTTTCCAAACTGATCATAGAATCACAGAATCAACCAGGTTGGAAGAGACCTCCAAGCTCATTCAGTCCAACCTAGCACCCAGCCCTGTCCAATCAACCAGACCATGGCACTAAGTGCCCCACTCAGGCTTTTCACAGAATCGCTGAATTAATCAGGGTGGAAAAGGCCTTCAAGATCATCAAGTCCAACCCTTCATACAGCATGGAGCATGGTGGTGGAGAGTGCATGGACCATGCTCCCTCTCCCTGCTAACCCTGCCCATTCCTCCTCATCTTTGCATATATTCAGTGGTTCATTGGGTCATAACCTTGAGGAAAATGCTCTCCGTGCTGTACCTTCTCCCCAGTCTTCACTGGCAGTGAAGAGGATAGCCAGGCTGCCCCTGGGTTGGGTTGGAAGGAACCTTCAAGATCACCCAATTCCAACCCCTCTGCCATAGGCAGGGACACCTCCCACCAGCCCAGGTTGCTCTAAGGCCTCATCCAACCTGGCCTTGAACGCCTCCAGGGATGGTGAATCCACCACCTCCTTGGGCAGCCCATTCCAATGGCAAATGATCCTTCTGCTTTCTGAGAGCATTTGGTTTTGGTGGATGCAAAGAAATAGTTAAACCCATGAAGGTGCCTCCTGCCTTCACTGTCCTGGGTATCACAGACAGCTGATATCCTTTCAGTGCTCAAAACCGCAAAGTTGAAGTGAAAGCATAGAAGAATCAGGGCTCAGATGCTGAAACCTTCCCCACCAGAGGCTGACAGAAGGAACAAGAAAAGTTTTTCCATGGTGGAGAACATCCCCATCTCTTCATGATGGTGAATGGTGTCACATCCAGTTGGCAGCTGTCACTAGTGGTGTTCCCCAAGGATCAGTGCTGGGCCCAGTCCTGTTCAACATCTTTATTGATGATCTGGACCAGGGGATTGAGTCCAGCATCAGGAATTTTGCAGATGACACCAAGCTAGGAGCAGGTATGGAGCTGTTGGAAGGTAGGAGAGCCCTGCAGAGGGACCTGGCCAGGCTGGATGGGTGGGCAGAGGCCAATGGGCTGAGATTGAACAAGGCCAAGTGCAGGGTTCTACACTTTGGCCACGACAACTCCAAGCAGCACTACAGGCTGGGGACAGAGTGGCTGAGAGCAGC
>WAAF01016248.1:29153-41538 GCA_013400475.1 Tricholaema leucomelas
TGCCATGGTCTGGTTGATTGGCCAGGGCTGGGTGCAAGGTTGGACTGGCTGAGCTTGGAAGTCTCTTCCAACCTGGTTGATTCTATGATTCCCAGGGAGACAGCAAACTTTCCTCTTTGAGCAACAGGTGAGTTGGTAGCACCAGCTCAGGCACACTCCAGCGCGAGGAGAAGCCCTACAAGGCATAGCCATACACCGAGTGACACAAATCAACTCCTTTGCTGTTGCCTATTCTGCAATGAGATTAATTTCCCAAATCTTCCCCAGAACCAGATGTGGAAATATTTAGCTACCTCTGCATTCCTCCAGCCCTGAGCATGAACAAAGTGTTTCAAAGCAGATGAGAGGCAGGGAGGGGGTGGAAACCGTGACTGGTTTCAGCGAAACTCCTGCATTTCCCAATTCATGGTATCATTTACTGACATCATGAACTTCACTGGGGCTTCTTTTTTTTTCCCCTTCTGTCTCTTTACAGTTAGGTATTTGCCCCAAGAGGATGAAAATGACTCTTTCTTTCAAACAAAACTGGAACTCTTTCCTGTTAGGAGCACAGAAATGCAGACCCATTCCCAGAAGCAAGATTCTGAAATCATTCATTTTCCTTTTTTAATGGAAACAGTTTATTAGATGCAGTCAGTGCAAAAGACTGAATTAAAAGGCACCAGCTCCAACAGATCACCTCACTGAGTAGTTGGACTCCAGCATCTCAAGGGTTTCTTCTAACCCCAGCAGTTCATAGAACCATAGCATCAAGCAGGCTGGAAGAGACCTCCAAGCTCATCCAGTCCAACCCAGCACCCAGCCCAAGCTAATCAACCAGACCATGGCACTAAGTGCCTCATCCAGTCTTTGCTTGAACACCTCCAGGGACAGCAACTCCACCACCTCCCTGGGCAGCCCATTCCAATGCCAATCACTCTCTCTGTACAGAACTTCCTCCTCACACCCAGCCTAGACCTCCCCTGGCACAACTTGAGATTTGTGCATTTCCATTTCTGCAGGCAGCTGTGCTCCATCTGGTCACACCTCGTTGTGTCTCTCTCACTGACACCACCCAAAACCAGATCTATTCCCAGCAGGATCAGCTCTGGGGCTGGCATTGGGCCCAATCCTGCACCCCATCTCCAGGGCTGTCCAGAGTTCCTGCCTGCAGCCTCTCCTCACTGCCTGCACGCCCTCCTCCGGTGACTCACCAGTGCCATATCTTATCGCACCCATCTGACTTGACATTTTATGGAGGTGAAAATGAATGAAAGATGAGCACTGAGAGCAGAGGGAAGCACTAATTTAGGAAGAGTACTAATTAAATGTGCCCTGGGTGGTCTCATTTTGGCATTCTGCCTTCTGGGTTAGACTGGTTTTGCTGCTGTTTCCATCCCCTCCCACATTTTCCTCCTCACCTTTCCCGGCTCATTTGCACCTACAGCCATCCCTGAGGGGCTTCCTGATGTATCTGAGGCCGGTGCTGGGGGTCACAAAGTCATCCTCCACTTTGGGTGCAGGACAGGTGCTCACTGTCATCTCCCTGAGGATGGCTGCATCCTTGCCCTGCATGCAGAGCTCCAGCCACATGCAGTGCAGCCTTTCACATGAGCCAGGGCAGGTCACAGGCACAGAGACACAGAGGTGTCACAAGCCTTAGGGATGGCTGCAGCTTCAAGAGGCAGAAGCCCAGCCATGATGTTATGCACACATTTATCTCCTGCCTCTCCCTCTACAAAAAAAGATTATAGTTTGCAGGTTTGGTGGGAAACTTGCAGCTAATGTTGGCTTGTGAAGGGTCTGGAGAACAGGGCTGGGGAGGAGCAGCTGAGGGTGTTATGTGTGGTGAAGACCAGTGGAGTTCCCCAGGGATCAATGCTGGGGCCAGTCCTGTTCGACATCTTCATCAATGACACTGATGAGGGGACAGAGTCTGCTCAGCAAGTTTGCTGAGGACACCAAGCTGGGAGGCTTGGCTGAGACAGCTGCAGGCTGTGCTGCCATCCAGAGAGACCTGGGCAGACAGAGCTGGGCACAGAGGAACAGATGAGGTTCAACAAGGACAAGTGCAGAGTCCTGCACCTGGGGAGGGATAATAAACTGCACCAGTACAGTCTGTGAGGTGATCTGCTGGAGAGCAGCCCTGTGGAGAGGGGGGACCCTGGGGGTCCTGGTGGAGAACATCCATGGCACAGCAATGTGCCCTGGTGGCCAAGAAGGCCAATGGGATCCTGGGGTGTATTAGGAGGAGTGTGTCCAGCAGATCAAGGGAGGTTCTCCTCCCCCTCTACTCTGCCCTGCTGAGACCTCATCTTGAATACTGTGTTCACTTTCGGGCTTCCCAATTGAAGAGAAACAGGAATCTGCTGGAGAGAGTCCAGCAGAGGGCTACGAGGATGATGGGGGGACTGGAGGGCATGGCTGATGAGGAGAGGCTGAGGGACCTGGGGCTGCTTAGTCTGGAGAAGAGAAGACTGAGAGGGGATTTGATAAATGTTTCTAAGTATCTGAGGGCTGCCAGGAAAGGGGGGACAGGCTCTGCTCACTGCTCCTGGGATAGGACAAGGAGCAATGGGTGTAAGTTGCAGCACAGGAGGTTCCAGCTCAACACAAGGGGGAACTTCTTTCCTGTAAGGGTCCCAGAGCACTGGCACAGGCTGCCCAGAGAGGTTGTGGAGTCTCTCTGGAGCCTCTCAAGGCCTGTCTGGATGTGTTCCTGTGTGATCTGTGTTAGACAGGATTGTCCTGCTCTGGCAGGGGGCTTGGACTGGATGGTCTCCTTGGATCCCTTCCAACCCCTAACATCCTGTGAGCCTGTGATCCCGTAAAGTGGTGCTATTGTATGAGCAACACTTCTTCATCTCCATCATCAGAGTGGCAAACACTGTGTTGTACAGCAGGTGCAACACAATGTGTTGAGTAAAAGTGTGTTTAAAGGTATATTGTGTCCTGGCCATCTAGAAGCCCAGGTAATGCTCATCCTCCTGTTCAAATTCTGCTAATAGGACAGATGGTTCACCTGGTGTCCTGAAGTCTTCCTCCTCCTTCCCAGGTTAGGAAGCCAGAGACTTGCCAGAAGTCAGAGTGCTTGGGACCAACCTACCAGGTTCTCTCCAGCAATTTGGACCCTTGCTCCTGTCCTCAGCAAACCCTAGCCTTCATTTTGAAAGCAGACTTCTGCCAGGGACCTCAAGACCTGCTGGAAGGGCAGAGATTGAAGCCAGGTGCCCAGCATGAGAAGGAGATGCCTACAGACACCGAAAGGCAAGGTGCTCCTCATGAAAACCATAGTAAGAGCTGTGGAGGAGGACAGTGCCAGCACACAGACAGGGGCTGCTCAGGAGCCTCCTTAGCTGCCTTCTGCTGTGCCTGGGCTGGCCGTGGACCGGCTTGCTTTGGAAACGGGCAGCTGCCCTCAGGCGTTTTCCTGCTGCCTTGTTAGATGTTGCTGTGGGAGACACACAGCTTCACTGCTTGGGTTTTCTTTGCACCCGTTCTAGGAGCGAGTCTTTAGGAACAAACACAGCTTCCAGGTAAAAAGCCAGAAGGCAGACTTCCCTAGGAAGAGAGCCAAGGCATCTAAAGACAACCACCAACATTTCTCAGCCTCCTCACATGTCTGAGGAACGCCCTTGGGGGCTCTTGCCTTGAACTGTACAAAATAAGTCTTGGAAGGTATAATTTAACAGTGTGTATCATATGGCAGAGGGCCACGGGACAGTCAAGGAGCATGACACAAACAACGTGCAGCTGCAAACAGCAGCTTTCCTACTGGGCTGCAAAGATGCTGAGGGCACAGGAACAGCTCTCTTACAAGGAAAGACTGAGAGAATTGCGGCTTTTCAGTCTGGAAAAGAGCAGCCTGAGGGGGATCTCATTGATGCTGATCAGTACTTAAAGGGTGGCTGTCGGGAGGATGAGACCAGGCTTTGTTCAGTGGTGCCCAGTGACAGGACAAGGGGTAACAGGCACCAACTTGAACATAAGAAGTTCCATCTAAACCTGAGGAGGAACTTCTTGGATTTAAGGGTACTGGATGGGAGTACTTAGATAGGAGATTCTACGATTCTATGATTCTATGGAGTACTGGAAGAGGCTGCCCAGAAAGGCAGTGGAGTCTCCATCTCTGCAGACATTGGAAACCTGTCTGGATGTGTTCCTGTGTGAACCTGGTGTGGTTGCAGAAGAGGTCTGGGAAGATGCTCTTGAGCTATGCTGGCCCAGAGAGTGATGCTGCAAGAGCCCAGCTCTGCTTCCTAACAACCTCTTCTGTGTCTGATGGAAAAGGACAACACTGACAACAAAATCCCAAGGCTTCCTGAAGATCCCCACATTCCAGATACTGGGGACCAGGCACTTCTCTCTTCTTCCCTTTATTTTCCTGCACTTAACCTCCACTCAGGCACTTGCCAGATGGATTTTATCACCCCAGAGTTTTTCTTGGATTTAAGGGTACTGGATGGGACTACTTGGATAGGAAATTCTATGATTCTATGGAGCACTGGAAGAGGCTGCCCAGAGAGGTGGTGGAGTCTCCATCTCTGCAGACATCCAAAACCTGCCTGGCCATGTTCCTATGCAACCTTCTTTAGGGTGCACTTAACGATCTTCCAACCCCTACCCTTCTGTGGTACTGTAATCAGCATCAGAAGGACTTTTGCACACATCTGATGCTGGGACTGGTTTGTATTGCAAATGACCCTGTCTAATCCACAGCTCTGTCTTAAATAACACATTACCCTACCCTGACATTTCGCTTCGCCCAGGGAGCATAACATTTATCCACACAAGCCCACAGGACTGCCCTGCTGGCAAATTGCAAGTTTGGGCACACAGAGTCTGAGAGCTGCTGGCTTGGGGAAGTGAGACCTTCAAGATCATCCAGTCCAACCTATCAGCCCTGTCCAATCAACCAGACCATGGCACTAAGTGCCTCATCCAGTCTTGTCTTGAACACCTCCAGGGACAGCGACTCCACCACCTCCCTGGGCAGCCCATTCCAATGCCAATCACTCTCTCTGGCAACAACTTCCTCCTAAATCCTGTGATGGTTTGGGTGTTCCCTGCCCCCCCCACACTCTGGAAATCACCCAGACTAGACTCAGCTGGCTCTGGAAATCGAATGAAGCTTATATTGACAGCTTAGCACAAGATACAAGCAGATATTTACAGCATATACAGTTATAGACAAGGGAAAAGGTAATACAGAAACACAACAGCCCTCCCAGATACCTGAGTCCCCAGGAGGGGCTCCCAACCGCCCTTCCACCTTCTCCCACCCCTCTCAACCTTACCCCAGTGCCAAGGAAGAATGGAGGTTCGGCCAGGGGGTTAGGAAGCAAAGCAGATTAATCAGAGAGACGTCAGAGAGGCTACAGAGAAATGCAGCTCAGGCAATGCCCCAAAAGGAAGAAGTGCCTTATCTATGTTTAGATTCTTGATCTTATACCTCTCAGCAAGCCTATGAGTGAAGTAGACATCAGCACTGTTACCTCTTTCACAGCCTGTGATCTAATCCTTCTCACCAAAAGCCAGCTAGCTTCAAACTAGCACACAACCCTTAGGGCTGATTGCAAAGGACTGAAAGGTTGGGGGAAGGGTTAGTGCAGAAGGCTGAGTTGGAGGTGGGCAGTTGCAATAAGTGGATGCCATGGCAGTGGTGGAGTCCCCATCCCTGGAGGGGTTTCAAGGCTGTGGAGATGTGGTGATTTGGCAGAACAGGGTTAAGGGTGGGACTTGATGATCTTAAAGGTCTCTTCCAACCCAAGTTATTCTGTGATTCTGTGGCTTCCTTGATCTGCATGTGGGGAACCACAAGGTGCTATGGCTGCCCAGGGAGGTGCTGGAATTTACCATCCCTGGAGGTGTTGAAGCAAAGCCTGGCTGGGGCACTTAGTGCCATGGTCTGGTTGATTGGACAGGGCTGGGTGCTAGGTTGGACTGGATGATGTTGAAGGTCTCTTCCAACTTGGTTGATTCTATGACTCTATGTTTCTATGATTCTCTGATTCAAGGGAACGCCAGCAGGCCTCTGAGCAAAATGCTGAAGCACCCAGAACTGGCAGCAGGTGTGCCCGTGAGAGGCTGGCACGGGGCAAAGAAGCAAACAGCTTCACTACAGTCTTTTGGCCTGAGTGATCCATGAGGGTGCACCTCTGGAGAGGGGTAGGGTCAGACTGGCTGTGAAGAGGAAGTTGTTGAGCATGAGAGTGGTGAGAGGCTGGAATGGGTTGCCCAGGGGGGTGGTTGAGGCCCCATGGCTGGAGGTGTTTAAGGCCAGGCTGGATGAGGCTGTGTGCAGCCTGCTCTAGGGTAGGGTGTCCCTGGGCATGGCAGGGGGGTTGGAACTGGCTGCTCCTTGTGATCCTTTCCAACCCTGACTGACTCTATGATTCTATGACCTCTGCTTGAAGAAGGCTGTGGTAAAGCAGCCATCTACAAAACCACCCCAGCAAACAGCATCCCTCCTGCTCCCCGGGGCTGTGCGAGCCACGCTCACTGCTCGCTCCGCTTGTGGATCCGGCACGCCGAGTGCTTTGCTCCCCAGGAGTATGCTCCCTTTACAAAGCAAGATCATAAAGCAGTGACATAATCCAAGCTTGGCAAAGACTCCTGCTGATGTTAAGCCAGTGCTGGTCGTGATTCTCACTGCAGCATGATATAGATGGTGCAACTGGCTGATTAAATGTGCAGGAGCCTCCCAAGATACCATTTCATTCGAAATGCTGACATTTATATTTGACATTCCAATAAGTGTGGGACTTTTTCCTCTTCTTTTTTTTCCCCTTCCCTCTTTTTGTTTTGTTTTCTATTGTTTTGGTTTGTTGTTTTTTTTTTTTCATTTTCCCCCCTCCTCGTTTTTGTAGATTAGTTCTTACACACAGACACACAATGGATCACAGGCTCACAGGCTCACAGGATGTCAGGGGTTGGAAGGGACCCAAGGAGATCATCCAGTCCAACCCCCCTGCCACAGCAGGACAGCACTATCTAACACAGATCACACAGGAACACATCCAGACAGGCCTTGAAAGGCTCCAGAGAAGGAGACTCCACAACCTCTCTGGGCAGCCTGTGCCAGTGCTCTGGGACCCTTACAGGAAAGAAGGTCCCCCTTGTGTTGAGCTGGAACCTCCTGTGCTGCAGCTTCCATCCATTGATCCTTGTCCTGTCCCAGGGAGCAGGGAGCAGAGCCTGTCCCCCCACTCCTGGCAGCCCTCAGATAAACATTTATCAAATCCCCTCTAAGTCTTCTCTTCTCCAGACTAAATAGCCCCAGGCCCCTCAGCCTCTCCTCATCAGGCAGCCCTCCAGTCCCCTCATCACCCTCGTAGCCCTCCTCTGGACCCTCTCCAGCAGATCCCTGTCCCTTCCTCTGGACCCTCTCCAGCAGATCCCTGTCCCTCTTCAACTGGGGAGGCCAAAAATTAACACAGTACTCAAGAAGTTCTCCAGCAAATACAAATACATATGTATATGCATAGGTATGGCTCAAACAGACAACTCCTGGCCAGACTTCCCAACCCACCCACCTTAGGGGCAGAAAGCCTCGAAGCCAAATTAATTAGAGGCCACCCACAAGGAAGATGTGAGAGGTGGAGGTGGATCTCTTTGCTCCTTCATTCCCTGCGAGCATAGAGGGCTCTGGTGCTAAATAAATGACTCGAGCCCTTTTGCTTTGACATCGAAACACAGCCAGGCAGAGAGGCTGAGGAGTAAACAAAAGGAATAACGTGGGAGGGAAAAAAAACACAACCCAAAACAAACACAAAAAAACCCAAAACAAACCCAAAAAAAAAAAAAAAGAAGGGAAAAAATAAAATGAAAGCAGCACATAAGATGGCTGAATGGAGAGGTGTGATTGCTGGCAGAGTGTGCTCTGTTTGAGTTTATGGCATGTACAGAACCTTTTTATTGGGCATGCTTTTTGCTGTTGAGCATGAGATAGATATAGAGATAATCATAGAGTCAGACAGGGTTGGAAGGGACCACAAGGATCAGCCAGTTCCAACCCCCCTGCCATGCCCAGGGACACCCTACCCTAGAGCAGGCTGCACACAGCCTCATCCAGCCTGGCCTCAAACACCTCCAGCCATGGGGCCTCAACCACCTCCCTGAGCAACCCATTCCAGCCTCTCACCACTCTCATGCTCAACAACTTCCTCCTCACAGCCAGGCTGAATCTCCCCACCTCCAGCTTTGCTCCATTCCCCCAATGTCCTGTCACTCCCTGAGAGCCTAAAAAGTCCCTTCCCAGCATTTTCAGAGGCTCCCTTCAGATCCTGGAAGGCCACAAAAAGGTCACCTGGGAGCCTCCTCATCTCCAGACTGCACAGCCCCAACTCTTTCAGTCTGTCCTCACAGCAGAGCTGCTGCAGCCCTCTGAGCATCCTCCTGGCCCTGCTCTGGACACACTCCAGCATCTCCACATCCCTCTTGTCCTGGGGGCTCCAGAACTGGATGCAGTACTCCAGGTGGGGTCTCAGCAGAGCAGAGCAGAGTGGGAGAATCACCTCCCTCCACCTGCTGGCCACANGCACTCAGTGCCTCTGTTCATGGCACCCACAAAGATTTTGAACAGGACTGGTCCCGGGACTGATCCCTGAGGGACTCCACTTGTCTCTGGCCTCCACTTGGACATGGAGCCATTGACAGCCACTCTTTGGGTGTGGCCATCCAGCCAGTTCCTTATCCATCAGTGCTCCACCCATCAAACCCATGTGTCACCAGCTTGGAGACCAGGATGTGGTGTGGGACAGTGCCAAAGGCCTTGCTCAGGTCCAGGTCAATGCCATCAGTTGCTCACCCCTCATCTATTCATGTTGTGACCTGTTCATAGAAGGCCACCAGCTTTGTCAGGCAGGATTTGCCCATGGTGCAGCCATGCTGGTTGTACCTAAATCACATATATTTAAGGGTGGGGGGAACCAATAGTTTCTGCCATCTGAGAAAACTCTTGGTGGAACAGGCAGAAATCCAGGATTAATTAAGGAAATAATAATGCACAGCCAACAAGAAAAAAAAACAAAACCATTTATATGTTTAAAGATGAAGTCCCTGCAGAAATGCTTGGTAGTGATTGCATTTCTTTCAAGAAGAGGGGGGTGTGGGGCAGGGGGGAAAACCCCTTCTAAATGAAAAGCAGCAGCAGCAGCAGCTACCAGCTCGGTTCTGAGGGCTGGGTGGAAAAAGATCAGGGCTGCAGTACCCTTTGGTGGTGAGACTTTTTCCGTTTTCACCACCCTTATCAGCCTCTGCAAGCTGCAAAATGACAGTGTTTTGCCCTTACATGTTTCCACCAGAGGATCAGAAGCCCTTCACAAAGCAGAATTAATTGAGCTTTGCTTCTCACCTGTGAGAACAGAGCAATTAGCAACAGGCTTCAGGGTGGGTTTGGTTTGGGGTTGTTGTTGTTGTTGTTTTGGGTTGGTTTATTTTTCTGTTTGGGGTAGGGGTAGAAGTAAAAACTGCAGCAGGATGATGATGAACCTACCGAGCCAACAGAAGATTTCAACAGCTTTGCTGGTTCCCAGTGATGGATGTGACAAACCTGGATGTTTCTGGCCTCCAGATCCAGGTTGTCCCTTCAGAAAGGACCACTTTTCCCCCAGCAGCCCTTTGGTCCAGACACTGGATTACCAGCTGCTTCACAAGATCACAGGATGGTAAGGGTTGGAAGGTACCTCTGAGGATCACCCAGTCCAACCCCCCCGCCAGAGCAGGATCATAGAATCTAGCGCAGGGCACACAGGAATGCATCCAGACAGGTCTTGAAAGTCTTCCCATCCTTGCAGGTTTTGTGATTATGGGAGTTTTCTTGTTGATTTTCTGTTTGTTCAGTTGACTGGTTTGGGTTTTGCCTCATTGAGGGTTTTGGCTGCTGCACAGATGCGGAATTCCCTTTGGTTAAAACCGGGGATGGCTGAGCCCAGAGTGGTGGTGAATGGAATGAAATGCAGTGGGTGGCTGGTCGCTCATGGTGCTGCCCAAGGCTCAGTGCTGGGGCAAGTTCTTCTTAGTATCTTTATCAGTGATGCAGATGAGGGGATCAAGGCACACTCAGTAAGACTGCAGATGACACTGAGCTGGGAGGGAGCACTGGTCTGCTGGAGGTAGGAGTGCTGTAGAGGGACCTAGACAGGCTGGATCAATGGAGAGAGGTCCATTGTAAGAGATTCAACAAGGTGACTCCAGCACCTCCCTGGGCAGCCCTTTCCAATGCCAATCACTCTCTCTGACAACAACTTCCTCCTAACATCCAGCCTAGACCTCCCCTGGCACAACTTGAGGCTGTGTCCTCTTCTTCTGTTGCTGCTTGCCTGGCAGAAGAGATCAACCCCACCTGGCTACAGCCTCCTGTCAAGGTAGTTGTAGCCAGCAATGAGCTCTGCCCTGAGCCTCCTCTTCTGCAGGCTGCACACCCCCAGCTCCCTCAGCCTCTCCTCACAGGGCTGTGCTCCAGGCCCCTCATCAGCTTTGTCGCCCTCCTGTGGACACCTTCCAGCACCTCAACATCTCTCTGCAATGGAGGAGCCCAGAACTGGACACAGCACTCCAGGGGTGGCCTGAGCAGTGCTGAGCACAGGGGCAGAAGAACCTCCCTTGTCCTACTGGCCACACTGCTCCTGAGCCAGCCCAGGATGCCATTGGCTCTGCTGCCCACCTGGGCACTGCTGTTTCATCTTCAGCTCCTTTCTACCAGCACCCCCAGGTCCCTCTCTGCCTGGCTGCTCTCAGCCACTCTGTCCCCAGCCTGTAGTGCTGCTTGGGGTTGTTGCAGTCAAAGTGCAGAACCCTGCACTTGGCCTTGCTCAGTCTCATCCCATTGGCCTCTGCCCACCCATCCAGCCTGTCCAGGTCCCTCTGCAGGGCTCTCCTACCCTCCAACAACTCCACAGCTGCTCCCAGCTTGGTGTCATCTGCAAACTTACTGTGATGTTGGGTGAACATAAGCCAGTGTGTGCCCGGGTGGCCAAGAAGGCCACCAGCATCCTGGCCTGGATCAACAATGGTGTGACCAGGAGGACCAGAGAAGGGATTGTGTCCCTTGACTTGGCACTGGAGAGGCCCCTCCTTGAGTCCTGGGTTCAGTTTTTAGTCCCTCACTCCAAGAAGAACATTGAGGGGTTGGAGCATGTCCAGAGAAGGGTAACGAAGCTGGGGAAGGGTCTGGAGAAGGAGCAGCTGGGAAGGAGCAGCTGAGGAAACTGGAGGTGTTTATGGTGGAGAAAAGGAGGCTGAGGGGAGACCTCATTGCTCTTTACAGCTCCCTGAAAGGAGTTTGAATGGAAGTGGGAGTTGGGCTCTGCTCCCCAGTAACAAGTGATAAGAGGAGTGGAAATGGCCTGAAATTGTGTCATGGGAGGTTTAGGTTGGAGATTAAGGAAAAGAGTGGCCAGGGATTGGAACAGGCTGCCCAGGGAGGTGGTGGAGTCACTGTCTTGGAAGCGTTTCAAAGTGGCAGAGATGTGCTGCTGAGGGAATGTGCTGCCCAGGGAGGTGGTGGAGTCGCCAAGCCTGGCTGGGGCACTTAGTGCCATGGTCTGGTTGATTGGCCAGGGCTGGGTGCTAGGTTGGGCTGGATGCGCTTGGAGGTCTCTTCCAGCCTGCTTGATTCTATGATTCCGTGATCCCATGATACGGGTTAGCACTCAGCTGGGCTGAGTTGGCGAAGGTTGGACTCGATGATCTTAAAAGGTCTTTTCAACACCATCCTACGATCATCGCACGCTCCCAGCTCCCCGCACCGCCACGGCAGCAGCGCCGGGCGCAGGTGAATGCACCTCTCTCCTCTTCTGCACGCCCTCCCCGGAGGACGCTCACCTCCCGCCCGGAGCCGGTAACGCCGGCAGCATCGACGGCGACCCGACCCGGCCCCGGACCCGGCCCCGGCCCCGGCCCGTCCCCGCGGCGGCGGCGGCGGCGGCCATGCCCGTCCCGTCCCGTCCCGCCCCGGCGGGCGGTGCTGCCCCCGCCCCCGCTTCCCAGCAGCCCTCGCGGCCGCCTACAATGAAATTTGCGAAGTTTTTTCGGTTTCGGCGCCATTTTCGAGTGGATTCGGAGGTGAGGAGGGAGGGCGGGCAGGGCGCCGGGCCCGCCGCGCCGCAGCGGGGGCGATCGACGGCCCCTCTGCCCTCGCCCCGCTGCGGGCGGGACGGTTCGGCCCGGCTTGGCCTTGGCGGGGGCGGGGGGAGGGGGACAGCGGGACGGGGAAGGGGGCGGCTGCGGGACGGGACGCGCCGCGCTGAGGGATGGGACGCGGACACACGGCGGCCGCCCGGGGCGGGGTCGCGCCGCTCCCTGTGTTGCGAGGAGGGGAACGCGACACGGACACGGGCCCGGGAGAAACTTTGGAGCGGGGTTGGGGGGGGGGGGGGGAGGAGGGGAGGAAGGAAAAGAGGGG
>WAAF01016248.1:41616-94612 GCA_013400475.1 Tricholaema leucomelas
CCCGTCCCCCCCCGTCCCAGCTTCGTGTGGCTGGTGTTGTGGTGTGGTGTCTTTTGTTTTTTCCCCCCCCCCCCCCCCATTTCCTTCTCTTTTTAAAGCAAACCCAGGGCTGGCAATAGGTCTATGCCCTCCTCCCTCTCCCCCCGGCCTCCACCCAGGTCCCCCTGGCACACACACACACACAAAATCGTTCAGTACGTTAAAAGCTAATGAAACTTCGAATGAAATTCGGTGAAAGAATCGAAGAGGATTAAAACAACCCCTTCCCTCCCAAAAAAAATTGGACTCAGCTTCTCAGCTTTCGCTATTTTGTAGGGTTCCCCCCCACCACCACCCCTGCTTATTTGCGTTGTACAGGAAATTTGCATGTCCTGGCATGGACAAGGAGCTGTGAGGATGGAGCAAAGCAGCCCACACTCTGCTTTTCTCCCCTTTTTAACTTCCCCCCTAGACAATATTTTCCCTACATATGCATCAGGTCCCTAAAACCATATTTTACTTGATCTTTGGGTCGCTTTTTTATTTGTTTTGTATTTTTTGGTTGGTTTTTTTTTTTTGGGGGGGGGGAGAGGGTGAGACTTTTGCGAGGTTAAACCATGAATCTCTTCCCTCCCCAAGGGGAAAAAGGAGTTGTAAATTGTGCTTGTGTGTTGTGTAGGTGAGGGGACTCTCTGCCAAGTTTCATCGTCTTCTGAAGAAAGCTTCAGAACGAAGAAATGTTCAGAACTGTGGGCTGCAAAAGCCTGTCTTGAGTTAAAACCACTTCGGTGGGAAATAACAGTAAAATTCAGCTGCTAATATAATAAAACATTGATGAAACAGAAGAGGGAGCTTAGAAGTAATGCTTCAGGCAAACTGACCCATATATATATACCCCAAACCTTTGTGCTTATGTTTTGAATTATTGCTCATCTAACCTCAAATTTTGTTTTGTCTGTTCGGTTTTTTTTCCCCCCCTGTTCTTAACAACAACAACAAAAAACCTTTATAGGAATTGAGCTTCCAAATCTGGTTTAAAACTGGATGAGATTACAAAAAAACCACCCAACAAACTCGGATAAATATATGGATATCACAAGAAGCATCAAGCTCTTCTCCTCAGGAGCGTTGAGGAAATAGAACCAAAAAATACCCTTTGGACCCTGGAGTTTTGCTGTGGATTTTACTGTTGTTTTTTTTTTTCTGGAGTGCTGTAAGTTGAATTCTCACCTCCCAGACCTTTGCGAGCACCGGTAGCTCTTGGCTGCGTTAACAACTCTCCTCTTGCTCCATCCACCCAGCTGATCCTTAAGGCACAGCATCCTGGGGTCGGGTTTCTAAGAGAGGGAAGTTAACGAATTAAGTGGTTGCGTTCTTTGAATCAGCCCTGGATGGCTGCGGTTTGGTTGGGGGTGATGTAGCCCACCTCGGAGCACTCTCACGTCGTGTGGTTCAGAGGTGCTTGGTGCTGGGATTAGTACTCAGCCCCAGCACGTCAAATACTGCTGCCGATGCTGCCTTTTTTTCTGGATACTTCGGTGAGGGGGAGGGGGGAATAATTATTTTTAGTAAGTGCCTGAGGGATTGTCTGCTCTTGTCAAGTCCGAGTTGCAAACAGGGAGGAAAATGTTAATTTGGGTGTCTTTATGCCACCCAGGAGGAAGTCTTGGCTGGCTAACCCAGCGAGTGACTGCGCACGCCGTGGGTGCCGGTACAACTGAAAGTAACTCCGCTCGCAAGCACTGTCCCCACCTCTGGCTGCTCCTGCTCCGGGGGTATTTCCCTTTACTCTTGAGGATATTTCTCTCCTCGGTCGATTTGAGGCAAATCCTGTTGGGAATGTACTGGCTGGAACCGTTTGGTGGCTGTCGATCAAGCATCGAGTCTGGTCCCAGCTATTAGCCACACCTGTAAATATTAACACAGGACTTTTGTTTAGATTTCATCGTTCAGAGGGAGGCAGGGATAGAAGTGGAGTGATTTTTGTTTTATTCAGATACAAAGTGTTTCGGTGCTGCTCTCACCTCTTTTATTTTCACTTTGTTGCTAGAGTTGTGACTTGCTTCGTGAAATGCATGGGACTTCTGCTCATAACGAGATTTAGTCTGTAAAACAATACATCTGGGGGGTGGGGGGGAAGTGTTAATCTTTCAAACGAGAACAATGACTTCAGGATTTGTTTGTACATGTCTCCTGAAAAACTGGTAGCAGGCTTGGTTGTTGTGTTTTTGGTTTTGTTTGGTTGTGTTTCGTTGGTTTTGTTTTTTTTTTTTCTTTCCCCTTGGGCTTTTAAAATATCTTTTAGAAATGCTTAGTAGTTTCTTATCTTTGAGTTTACCCAGCCCCAAAATGTGCCAGGCAGTGAAGGCTCTGGATGCAAATCTGCCCTGTCAGGGGCTCCTGTATTTATTTCCTTTCCAATGGCATTCTTTCTCCCTTTTTTAAACCCTATTTTTTATTTGTTAATCCTGGTTGCAGTGTCAGTGAGGAAGGAGTGATTTTTTTTTTCTTTTTTTTTTAAGGGAATCCTCTATTCCCCGGGTGAATTTATTTTGCTTTTGTGCCTGTCTTTCGGCTTGGGGGAGGGGGTTGTTCTAGTTAATTGCCCAATATACTTTGGCAAGCAGAAGTTGCATTGTTTTGGGAGCTACGTTAATGGATTTCTGCCCGTTCAAATCCCCCAGTTATTTGGGGGATTTAATTAAACCTCTGTAGGTGGCTGGCTCACGGAGATGACAGATAGGAGCCTGCATTTCTAGAAGTAGCTGGCGTGCAGGCTGCAGGCGTGGAGCTTTGCGGCAGCAGAAGGAGCTGTTGTGATACTTTTGTGGTGAAGCTTTTGGGGCAGTTCTCTTGGTGTTTGAAGCTACCAGTGCAGCAGGACTGCCTCTCTTTCTTGCCCTGGTGGGGTGCTGCTTCAAGGTTGGGGGTGCTCTTGGGCTGCTGCCTCCCCTGGCAGCAAGGGGCTGAGTGCCCAGCAGTGCCACCACAAAAACTCCAACCCCCGAGAGCCGAGCTGCATCTTACCTTCTTGTCCCGAGGGTGGTTCATTGCCTAAATCAGCTGCTGGTCTGCCAAAGCCAGTAGGATGTCCCTGCCTCCGCTGTTTTAACCCCTCCAGGGAGGCGGACTTGCTGCTGGCTGCTGTGGTGTCCTTGGCTTTCCCACTCACCCCCAGAGCTGCCACTAGTTTTGACTGGCAGGAGCTGTGTCATCCCTCCTTGGTGCGCAGCTCCTGGTTTGTAGTTGGGGGTTAGCAGGGTCATGCCATGGCAGCAGTGATGCTGGTAGCCCAGGCTGTGGGAATGGGGAGGATGGGGCAAGGAGGCAAGTGGCTGTTCTTTTAGTGCTGCTTTGTAGTCTGCCTTGTCTGGACTTGAAAACTTGATTCTTTATTTCCCTAATGTTAAAGATGCCTGTGATCTGTGCATGCCAGGAGAGGTGACAACTCCAAGCTGCCCAACAGCCCTTGTCCCCACTCCCAGGGCACGGCGGTGCCTCTGTGAGAGCCTCCTAAACCTTTCCGTGTTGCTTTCTAGTTGCCATTGGAACAGCAATTGCCCGGTGGCCAGGGAGAGGCAAGGCAGAAGGAGCCAAGACACCTGCGTCCAGGTGAGTTGGGAAGGTAAGCTGCAGCTTCCCTCGGGGTAAATCCAGGTTCCTCAAAACCACGCCTCCCTCCTTGGGTGCTGCAGGTGACACTTGGAGAGGTCAGGATAAACTTGAATCATCCTCTTCAGCTGCTGCCTTTCTGATTTCATATGCAAAGCACACAAGCTAGGTTTGAAAGAAGCTGAAGTGTGAGATGGGATGATTCAAACACAGAGCTTTATTGCTTAAAATGGTGATGCTGTCCTGTCACAAATAGAGTTTCTCAGGTATGTATTTCACTGCCTATTCCAAATTTCCATTTGCCCAGCACTTTGCAACTGCTGATTTTTCTCTCTGCTAGAGGATAGGTTGGTGAAAGTTGTGTTGAGCCCTCACTTGAGTCATCCTTGCTGGAGAGAGCTCTTGTCCCCCATGTCAAACTAGGTTGAAGATTGAAGTTTTGGGGTGTTTTTTAATGTCTAAAACCACTGATTAGTATCTGAACCTCAAACACAATCAAAATGGATTCTAGAGCTGAGCTTGTTTGCTGTTCTTTCTTTTTTTCTTGAGCCACTTGAAGAAATAAATAAGACTACACAGGTTCAGTCAAGTAAAACACAAATTATGGTAAAATCAATGTTGGGGGTGTGTGTTTTAGCTTGTGCAGGTTTAACTCTGGGTCCTTGTTGGCTTTGCAATAAGCAGTCTCTGGTTGGGGAGTTGTACCTGCTGTTATCGGTCCTGAGGACACTGAAGTGGTGACAAAACTGCCTTTTTCTTTTTTTTTTTTTCTCTTGTGGCTGGCAAATATTTGATTTTAAATCTGCAATGGTTTGGCACAGGTCATGAGAGCTTTTTGAAATTCCTATTTTTAAGTTTGCCTAGGAGGGAGGACAAAGTGGAGCTCAGCCTCTGCGTTTAGTGCCAGGGGACTGCATGAGCGTTCGAACTAACGGCCTCCCTTCTGACATCGTTCAGGGGGTGCTGTGATGCTGCTCTCACAGAAAATGAATTGAAGGAAGTTGTCACAGAACTGGGGAGAAGGTGGTGGTGGTGGGGAAACAAACTTGATATTTGTTTCATTCCCACTATTTGCATGGCTCCTGGACAGCTCGTGCAAGCTGGCATGGAAGTGCTGCTAAGCCTCCTTGCTCTGCCCTGCGCTGGTGTTGGCTGGAAGCAGGCAAAGGGAGGTGGTAAAGTTTCAGGGTATCTTTCATTTATTTTGGTTGCATAAAGTTTTTCTCTGTTGAAATAGAAAATGATTGTGAAGTCTTGAAAAAAGAATAATTAAAATAAATGAAGGTTTGTGGTTTAGATTGCTCAAAAATCAAAACAAGCCAAATAAAAATAGATGGATGAAAACTTGTAACAGGTTTGGGCTGTTTGGCAGCTGAATTCAGCTGTTAACTTTGCAACTCCCACGAAGTCCTTGATGTTCAGCAGCCCTTAAGAGGAAAGTACAAAGTAGCATTTCCCCGGAGACTGTTGGGAAGGGGCAGGAAAGGGTTGCAGGACCTGCTGCAAGAGCCAGCAGGGTTGCTAGATCTGAAAAGTGAAGATTTGCTGAGGTGGGTGGGGGCTGCACAGTTGATTTCTGATTCTTGTTTCTGAAGCTGCTTTGTTTGCAATGTGTAACTGCTTCTCTCTTATAGTTACAGACTTTCTGATAGCACCCAGGAAGAAAAATTCTGCCCTGTGCTGTTCATGCATGGTTAAATGTCTTCATTGCTGAGTGTTCTTCAGTGCCTTTATATCATGCTTTTTTAAATATATATATATATATATATATACACATAATACCATTTGGAATGTCAACATTCAGTGGGCTTTGAGGAGATGTAGCAGCACATCATGGTTTGTAGGGACAAGGAGATACAGACCATTCTGGGCTGCCTCATTACCTCAAGGATAAGACAAGAAAGTGAGCTTCTGGTTATCATAGATGTGGAAGCTAACACATTCCCATGTATCTCTTTAGTGCAGTTGAACACCAGGTATGTGTAGAGGCATTCTCTTGGTGCTTGTATCTGTGCACAGCCTTTGCTGCTAACAAATAAAGTCCCTCTGAGTGTGTGTGTTTGTGTCTCAGCGGGGCTGGCCCTGCAGGCAGGAAGGACTTGCAGTTCCTTTTTGTTCTCCATCATGGGCATGGCCCGTGTTGGCTTTTTCAGCACCCTGCCTTCAGCTGGCACCTTACCCTTCACCTACTGCCCGTTGCTCCTTTCCCTGGGAAAGAACCAGCCACACCTCCTTTGTTGCCCTCTGTCTGGGTGCCTGGAGGCGATGGAGAGCTGTCAGCAGTGCTCTAGCAGCACGTAAATACTGGAGTTTGGGATTGCCTGTTGCTCTCCAGTATTGCATTGCTGCTTTAGTGAGGCTGGAAACTGGTCCCTGCTGCAGGAGCTGGTGCTCTGGCTCTTGGGGTGCTTCCTGAGCACCCCCATGGCACCTTCCACGCTGCTGCTCCTCGGGGGCTCTCGGCTCCCGTACCAATAAACCACTGCGGAGGCAGCAACCAACGCGGGCTTGGTGTCGTTACTGGAGCGGGGCTGGGGGGAGCTGCAGGGGAGGGAGCTGCAGGCTGTTAAAGGTGCTGGGGGGTGCCCCAGGCCCCGCCCTAACGATGGGAGTAGGCAGAGGGCAGTGCCAGGACACAAGAGCCTCGGCTGGCAGATGGTGCCAAGCCTTTCCCCGACCTCTGTGGGGAGGGAGGGCGGGCCTGGGTTTGGACGGCAGCAGTGGGGGACAAGGGCTGATGGTGACCTCTGGGTGCTTTCCCCTAGTTGCAGTCTGCCTCCAGCGGCTGAGCTGGGGCTGTTGAGGGCATTCCGAGGGCTCGTAGGACAGGGGTGGAAAAAAGGGGGAGGGGGGTGCAGTTGTGCCTGCGGTGTTCTAGGGAGGGGATCGTCTTTCCCCGGACACATGCAGCACCTCTCAGCCACCCTCGAGGTACCCAGACCAGGCACAGCCAGAGTATGGGGTGCTGCCAGCATGAAGCATTTGGGTGATGATGGGAAGGTTTTGATGGGTCCGGAGCTGAGGGTTTGTGCACAGATCCAACCCCGCAGCAGTGAGTGCTTCCAGAGCATGCCCGGCTCCGGAGGTGTTTCCAGCCCAGGCGTTTCCCCTCCTCTGCCCTTAGTATTGCACCACTTGCACCTCGCCAACCCTGTCAGGAGCAAGCGTTAAAGACAGGGACCCCCGTGGGGTCGGAGATGGTTCCTTTATGGTTGGGCATCCGTCTTTAAGGGTGGGAATGAGGTCAGAGATCCTGTGGGTGATAGTGCAGCATCACTGACCCTCGTCACAGAGACTAATGTTGATGATTCTGAATCCCCAAAGATTGGGAAAAGGGGAAAGAGGAAAGGAAAGGGGAAAGGGGAGGAAAGGAAAAATGAAAGGGAAGGGAAGGAAAAGGTAAAGAAGAAAAAGAAGCAAGGCAGGCACTTACAGAGCACCCCTGGTCTGACTTCAGTCACCCAGAGCCCCCCTGCATCCCGCTGCATTGCTGGGACAGCCCCGGGCAGCAGCAGGCAGCTGTTCTGAGGGGCTCTGCACAGGCGCAGCAGTTTGGGCATGCTGCTCTGGTTGCACAGGATAAATCGAGATGGAATTATTGTTTGTTTAAACGAGAAGTTTGCTACAGCAAGAACAGATGAGGAACAGGAGGGGGTGGGGGAATCTTTGAGCTTGCTCAGCAACTTTGTGTGCGAGTTTGTAAAGTAGCTGGAAGGTGGCAGTTCCCTAGTGGTGGGTAAAGAGATGCAGCGCAGGGTTACAGCACTGCCTGGCTGCCGGGATTGGGACATAGACACAGAATTACTGAATTATTGAGGCTGGAATAGACCTCTGAGAGCATCAAGTCCAGCCTATGACATAACACCACCACATGGACCAGGCCATGGCACCGAGTGCCACATGCAAGCTTCCCTTAAACATCTCCAGGGACGGTGACTCCAAAACCTCCCTGGGCAGCCCATTCCAGTGTTTCTGTCAGGAAGTGCTTCCTAACACCCAACCTAAACCTGAGGAAGTGCTTCCTAGCACCCAACCTAACCTTCCCCTGGAGCAGCTTCAGGCTCTGCCCTCTGATCTTGTCACAAGCTGCCTGGGAGCAGAGCCTGACCCCCACTTTACTACTGCTTCCCTTCGAGCAGTTGTAGAGTGTGATAAAGTCCCCCATGAGTCTCCTCCAGGCTCATTAGCTGAGCATTTCTACACCGATCTTTCTTTTCATTTGACTCAGATCAAAGCCCTCCCACATCTTAAGACCCTCTTCTGTGCCCCTGCTCACAGTACCAGGTAGCTCCATCAGAGAGGCAGTGCTGCGGGAGGCAGAGGAGGGGCAGCAGATTAACAGAAAGAAGAACAACCAAACAAACACCCAAAAAGCAATCCCCAGAGAGACCTTATCTACCTTCAGCCTTCTCCTGCTCACCTCCTTTGATGCAGCAGGAATTTCTGGCAAAGGCTAGGGACTCTGTATGGTATCCAGCGTCATCTTGCTTTGCTTGCACTTCTTGCTCACCCACCTCATCTGCTTCCCCTCTGCTCCCATCCAGCATGCTGCCAGCCAGGGCTGGCTTCTGGAGGTGTTGGTGCAGTGCTTGCACAAGAGCAGCTCCCAGCACTGAGGTGTAGCTTAAAGGGAAAAAAGAAATCAGGTTGCTTCCCCCCTTCTTCTAGACCTTTTTGTTGTGATCAATTTGCTTTTACTTGGCTGAGAGGGAGGGAATATTTGCAGTGACCAGTTCCATTTTACTCTAGGAAATAAAAGAGATTTCCAGTGAGCAGTTTGGGTTTACTTGGCTAGAAAGAGAGATTTCCAGTGAGCAGTTTGGGTTTTACTTGGCTAGAAGGAGATTTCCAGTGATCAGTTTGGGTTTTACTTGGCTAGAAAGAGATTTCCAGTGAGCAGTTTGGGTTTACTTGGCTAGAAGGAGATTTCCAGTGATCAGTTTGGGTTTACTTGGCTAGAAAGAGAGATTTCCAGTGAGCAGTTTGGGTTTTACTTGGCTAGAAAGAGAGATTTGCAGTGATCAGTTTGGGTTTACTTGGCTAGAAGGAGATTTCCAGTGATCAGTTTGGGTTTACTTGGCTAGAAGGAGATTTCCAGTGAGCAGTTTGGGTTTACTTGGCTAGAAAAAGATTTCCAGTGATCATTTTGCCTTCACTCAGCCAGAAAAGGAGAGTTCCACCTCGCTCATCAACAGAAGACTCTTGCTAAAACTGCTTTCGGGCTGCTGTCTCCTGCCGGGATCCACCCAGCCTCAGTGACAGTAACAGGACAGTAAAAGCACCTTGGAGCGGTGGGCAAGAATAAACCGCAGAGGTTGAATCAAGCCAGTAGGAAAAACACTCGCAGGGTGGGTAGAAATCACGCCCGTGAAGGTGGCTGAGCTGTGAGCAAGCAGCACCAAGCCGAAGGTGCCCCTGCCTGGGGGCGATGGCTGTGGTGGCATCCCGCATGGGTCAGCGCGCAGGGATGTCGGGAGCAGGCAAAGCAGAGTGCCGTGGTGCTGGGCAGGCAGCGTCAGCTCCCCTCTGCTGCTCGGAGCTTGTCTCTGCTCCAGACAGCTCAGGATATTGGCTTTTACTAGTGGAGAAAGCCCGGGGCGGGGAGGGGGCATCCAGCTGTGCTTTGCTGTTGAAGACGCTGGGGAAGCTCCTGTATCTTTGCTTTGCTGTTGAAGACGCTGGGGAAGCTCCTGTATCTTTGCTTTGCTGTTGAAGACGCTGGGGAAGCTCCTGTATCTTTGCTTTGCTGTTGAAGACGCTGGGGAAGCTCCTGTATCTTTGCTTTGCTGTTGAAGACGCTGGGGAAGCTCCTGTATCTTTGCTTTGCTGTTGAAGACGCTGGGGAAGCTCCTGTATCTTTGCTTTGCTGTTGAAGACGCTGGGGAAGCTCCTGTATCTTTGCTTTGCTGTTGAAGACGCTGGGGAAGCTCCTGTATCTTTGCTTTGCTGTTGAAGACGCTGGGGAAGCTCCTGTATCTTTGCTTTGCTGTTGAAGACGCTGGGGAAGCTCCTGTATCTTTGCTTTGCTGTTGAAGACGCTGGGGAAGCTCCTGTATCTTTGCTTTGCTGTTGAAGACGCTGGGGAAGCTCCTGTATCTTTGCTTTGCTGTTGAAGACGCTGGGGAAGCTCCTGTATCTTTGCTTTGCTGTTGAAGACGCTGGGGAAGCTCCTGTATCTTTGCTTTGCTGTTGAAGACGCTGGGGAAGCTCCTGTATCTTTGCTTTGCTGTTGAAGACGCTGGGGAAGCTCCTGTATCTTTGCTTTGCTGTTGAAGACGCTGGGGAAGCTCCTGTATCTTTGCTTTGCTGTTGAAGACGCTGGGGAAGCTCCTGTATCTTTGCTTTGCTGTTGAAGACGCTGGGGAAGCTCCTGTATCTTTGCTTTGCTGTTGAAGACGCTGGGGAAGCTCCTGTATCTTTGCTTTGCTGTTGAAGACGCTGGGGAAGCTCCTGTATCTTTGCTCTGCTGTTGAAGACGCTGGGGAAGCTCCTGTATCTTTGCTTTGCTGTTGAAGACGCTGGGGAAGCTCCTGTGTCTTTGCTTTGCTGTCGAAGACGCTGGGGAAGCTCCTGTATCTTTGCTCTCTCTTTGCGCCAAGGCTGAGCAGAGGCCCTTTCAGTGTGCCGCACTCTTAGCCAGGGGGATTGTGTCTGTGACAGGTGTGCAGCTGCTCTCAGTGGGCAGCAGCCAGTGCCCCTGCTGCAAAGCTGTGTGCACAAAGAACTCCTCGGCTGAAATGCACGGTGGAGGTAAAAAAGGCGGAAAGGAAAGCAGGAAGCAGTAAAGCCAAGCCCGTGTGCTGCCTCATCACTCACAGGGGTGCTCTGCATGCAGCTGAGCTCTGTCCTGACACCGGAGGCAGTCCCAGCACGTCCCCCACCGAGGGTGAGCATCCAGCTCCTGTGAGCGCTGCCGGCTCCTGCCCGCTGGGTCAGCGTCGCCGCACGGGAGGCTGCGAGTCGCCGCACGGGAGGCTGCGAGTCCCCGGCGGTGCAGCACCTCCGCACTCGGGATCCACAGCTGCAAGGCAGCGTCAACAGCCTCACTTGCCTCCATTTCTAACCCAGCATTCGCCTCCAGCTCAGCTCACCTGGAGGTTTCATTACATCTTCCTTCTCTCTCCAGGGCAGGTTCTTACTGTGAGACTGTGATACAAATTCACACCGGTATCACCAAGGTTGGAAGAGACCTCACAGATCATCAAGTCCAACCCTTTACCACAGAGCTCAAGGCTAGACCATGGCACCAAGTGCCACGTCCAATCCTGCCTTGAACAGCTCCAGGGACGGCGACTCCACCACCTCCCTGGGCAGCCCATTCCAGTGGCCAATGACTCTCTCAGTGAAGAACTTTCTCCTCACCTCGAGCCTAAACTTCCCCCGGCGCAGCCTGAGGCTGTGTCCTCTTGTTCTGGCGCTGGCCACCTGAGAGAAGAGAGCAACCTCCTCCTGGCCACAACCACCCCTCAGGTAGTTGTAGACAGCAATAAGGTCACCCCTGAGCCTCCTCTTCTCCAGGCTAAACAATCCCAGCTCCCTCAGCCTCTCCTCGTAGGGCTGTGCTCGAGGCCTCTCACCAGCCTCGTTGCCCTTCTCTGGACACGTTCAAGCATCTCAATGTCCCTTCTAAACTGGGGGGCACAGAACTGAACACAGTACTCAAGGTGTGGTCTAACCAGTGCAGAGTACAGGGGCAGAATGTCCTCCCTGCTCCTGCTGACCACACCATTCCTGATGCAGGCCAGGATGCCATTGGCTCTCTTGGCCACCTGGGCACACTGCTGGCTCAGAAGTCTTTAAGCAGTGAGAAAAGGGAAAAGGAAAGAGAAAAAAGGGGGGACCCCCCCACATTTTCTTACAAGGAAAATAGAAAAGAAAAATAAGGGGGAAAAGGAGAAAACAAATAGGAAAAAGAGAAGAGAAAAAAGGAAACAGAAAAAGGAGGGAAAACCCCACTTCTTTTTAAGGGAAAATGGATAAAAAAAAAGAAAAATAAGGAGGGGAAAAGGAGAAAAAAAAGAAAACAGGAAAAAGAGAAAAAGAAAAAGGGAAAAAAGAGGAAAAAAACACCACATTTTTTAAAAAGGAAAATGGATAATAAAGAAAAATAAGGGGGGAAAGAAGAAAAAAATAGGAAAAAGAGAAAAGGAAAAAGAAAAAAGGAGAGGAAAAAGCCCAATTTTTTCTTTGAAGGAAAATGGATAAAAAAGAAAAATAGGGGGGGGAGGGGGAGGTGAAAAAAAGGAAAGCTGGAAAAAGAGAAATAACCCAGGAAAATCCTTGAAATAAGGAAAATTTAAGAATAGAGAGAAAAAAGGGAAAGGGGAAAAATGGAAAGAGGGGAAGGAGAAGGGGGAGAAAGGGGAAAAACGGAAAGAGGGAAAGGACAAAGGGAGAAAAAGGGGAAAATGGAAAGAGGAGAAAGTGAAAACAGGTAAAAATGGAAAGAGGAGAAGGAGAAAGGGGAAAAAAGGAAAAATAATCAAGAAAAAAATAAAACAAAAAAAATGAAGAAAGGTTTTTAAAAGGAGAGCAGGGGAAAGGAAGGAGAGCAGGGGAAAGGAAGGAGATCAGGGGAAAGGAAGAAAACAAAAAGGACAAATGAAAAAAAAAGGAAAAGTGGAAAAAAATAAAGAAAAAGAAAAGAAAAATAAAATGAGAATAAGCAAAGCCAAGAGCAGAGGCAGACACTCCCCAGAGCAGAAGCAGACACTCGTAGTAGCAAGGCAGAAGCACGAGCACTGTGTGGCAGGTGGGCACTGGCCAGCTGCACAGAAATGGCAGGTGCCAGAGGGTGAGACAGCAAAGCCCCTAAATACTCACAACCATTTCCCCAGCACCCACCTGTGCTTCATGAACCACTGCACCACAGCAATGTTCAAATGCAGGATTTCCTCCGTGCTTGAGCAGTCTGTGCCTGGGATGTGTCAAGCTGGTGCTGGACTTGCAGAGGTGTGAGTGAGAGCTCAGCCTTCCACCCAACAGACTGAACCTCAAGGGGCAGCCACAACTTCAGCATTTCTTTACCTTGCTGCAGTGCAGGCAGAGCTGCTGTGAAGGGCTGCAGCAAGCCTTTCACAGAGAGGGTGAGGAACTTTTTCTCTGAACGACTGTCACAGCGAGCAACAAAAGGTTTGGAAGGAGGAATCCCTCTGGGGTGATAAAATCCATCTGACAAGTGCTGATTACAGTACCACAGAACGGCAGGGGTTGGAAGATCGTTAAGTGCACCCTAAAGAAGGTCGCACAGGAACATGGCCAGGCAGGTTTTGGATGTCTGCAGAGATGGAGACTCCACCACCTCTCTGGGCAGCCTCTTCCAGTGCTCCATAGAATCATAGAATTTCCTATCCAAGTAGTCCCATCCAGTACCCTTAAATCCAAGAAAAACTCTGGGGTGATAAAATCCATCTGGCAAGTGCCTGAGTGGAGGTTAAGTGCAGGAAAATAAAGGGAAGAAGAGAGAAGTGCCTGGTCCCCAGTATCTGGAATGTGGGGATCTTCAGGAAGCCTTGGGATTTTGTTGTCAGTGTTGTCCTTTCCCATCAGACACAGAAGAGGTTGTTAGGAAGCAGAGCTGGGCTCCTGCAGCATCACTCTCTGGGCCAGCATAGCTCAAGAGCATCTTCCCAGACCTCTTCTGCAACCACACCAGGTTCACACAGGAACACATCCAGACAGGTTTCCAATGTCTGCAGAGATGGAGACTCCACTGCCTCTCTGGGCAGCCTTTTCCAGTGCTCCAACATCCTTCAAGTAAAAGAAGTTCCTCTTCATGTTTAGGTGGAACTTCTCAAGTTTGTGCCCTTTACCTCTTGTCCTGTCACTAGGCACCACTCAAAAAAAAAGCCTGGTCCCATCCTCCTGCCACCCATCCTTTAAGTACTGATCAGCATTGATGAGTTCCCCCTCAACCTGCTCTTCTCCAGGCTAAAAATCCCTACTTCTCTGTCATTCCTCACAGGAGAGATGCTCCAGTCCCCTCAGCATCTTTGCAGCTATTGTTTAACTCCACCAAGGTCACTGCTACACCTTTTAAGCACATCTAGATGGCTTTTGAATACATCCAGGGATGGGGACTCCACCACTTCCCCAGGCAGCCTGTTCCAGTCTTTGAGAACCCTTTTGGTGTAGAAGCTTTTTCTAATGTCTAAGCTAAAAACCCCTGGTGCAAGGTGAGACCATTTCTTCTTCTCCTGCCAGCAGAAAACCTTCCCAATCAGGTTGGCAAAACCATCACAATGTAGGAAGCACTGAGCACTGCTAAAACACCCAAGCACACAGCATTAAACCTGAGTGTCCAGTGAAGGATCCAGAAGCACAGAAACTGTTATAAGCCAAAGGACCAGAGAGCATAGCACAGGGATGAGGTGTGAGATGGGCTGCCATGGTTAGGATGAAACTCAACAGAGACAGAGATGCTATGGGAACAAACACAAGGGATCACTTTAAAAACACTCGTGGGCTGCTTCTCCCCATCTATGTGTTTAAAGAACATATCATCTCCACTCTTCATTTTTACCTAACCAAAGGACAGTGCTTAAACCCTTTTCTCTGGTGCTCAAACCATTGTCTATGAATCTGGTTTGGCTATAGAAGCCAGGAGTGCTCCAGTGTTTTCTCTCACCAGCTCTCTTGCAGCCAGGATAACGTTAACCAAGAGCCCTATGAAGATACCCCAGGTGGAGTCTGCCCTCACTACCTATGACAAAAAATGTTACTGAGGAGAAAATGCCAAGAGCACTTCAACAGTTACAGAATGGCTTAGGTTGGAAGAGACCTTAGAGATCATCTACTACAGTTCCACTTCTCAGCTAGATTGGGTTGCTCAATGCCTCATCCAACCTGGCCTTGAGGGAGGAGGCAGCCACCACCTCTCTGGGCAGCCTATTCCAGAGTCTCACCACTCTCACACGGCAGAACTTCCTCCTCAGCTCTAGTCTAATCCTGCTTTCAGCTTCAAACCATTCTCCCTTGGCCTGTTTCTGGATACCTTCATGAAAAGTCCCTCTGCAGCCTTCTTGCAGGATCCCTTCAGTTATTGGAAGGCAGCTCCAAGGTCCCCCTGGAGTCTTGTCCAGAATGAGTGGCATAGATGTCTGGGGCTTAAAGAGACAACCTTTATTTAAAGTACTTTGCTTTGTAGAACTTTAGAAAGTAAACATTACAACTTTTTTTTTATTTTCCTTTTTCTTATTTCCCCCCTCCCCAAATATATTAAAACTGTTTTTAACTTTTAAAGGCAATTCCACTGACTGAGGGATGACTTTAGAGAGAAAAAAGTCTAAACAGGCAGCTCAACTGAAACTAGATTTTAAACATTCTCTTTTGTCATCCTATCTCCTTAAAAAAAAACCATTATAAAAGGAAAATAAAAGGAAGCAAAAGACTCAAAAAGACATTTTTTTCCCCTCAGACTTCTTTTACAGCAATAAGGCAACCCCAGGAGATCTGAAGGAGCTCCTTAGAGATTACAGATACTGTAACTGGCTGCTCCTTGTGCTTCACAACACCCAAAGGTGCATCTCTCCATCAAACCACCATAGAATCATAGAATCAGTCAGAGTTGGAAGGGACCACAAGGATCATCTAGTTCCAACCCCTCTGCCATAGGCAGGGACACCCTACCCTAGAGCAGGCTGGCCAGAGCTCCATCCAGCTTGGCCTTAAACACCTCCAGGGATGGGGCCTCAACCACCTCCCTGAGCAACCCATTCCAGGCTCTCATTTGTGCATGAAAATAGAAAAAAAATTAAATTACAGATTATGTTTGGTTATTTTTTATCTTTCCTTTAAAAAACACCTACTACTAACAGACCTGCCTGGCATAAAATGTTTTGCATTTACAGTACTCAAACTGTTTCTCAGCTCTGGGTCGATGAGGTCGAAGCGATTCACCACTGCAAGAGTTTATTAAGAGTCTGGAGCTCACAAACAGCACAACCCAACCAGGGGCAGCAATAATAAAAGAGTCATAGTGCAAATCAAAATCATGAGTGCAGAGCTGCACTGGTTTGTTTCATGGTATTTCAAAAACAGAAAAGAACAAAGATGAACTCTTCTATGATACATGCAATAAATTAAGTGTATGACAATGGGGCTGGGGCCCTCCTACATTTTTTTGTAGCTGGTGTACCAGAAGTTGAAGCCTGTGAAAGATAGGACTCAGTAAACAAAACAAACCAAAAAATAAAAGAAAGGTTTCAAAGCTGTGTTGTCATAGTGCTTGGGATCTGCTCTCAGGCTTTGTACTTCTGCTTGCCCGTCTCGCTGATCACACAGATGTGCTGGAAAACAAGCAAAGAGAAAGCTGCTTTCAGAACGCTGCTGCCACAGACCAGCAGTTCACATCCTCACCCAGTGATGTGGGCAGCAACAAAATGCAAGCATGACAGGTGGGTTTCACTCTGAAAGGATCACAGAACCCGAGTTTCAGTCTGAAAGGATCACAGAACCTGAGTTTCACTCTGAAAGGATCACAGAACCTGAGTTTCAGTTTGAAAGGGTCATAGAACCTGAGTTTCAGTTTGAAAGGGTCACAGAACCTGAGTTTCACTCTGAAAGGATCACAGAATCTGAGTTTCACTCTGAAAGGATCACAGAATGGCTGGGGTTGGAAGGGACCTCAAGGATCATCCAGTTACAATCCCCCTGCCATAGGCAGGGACACCTCCCACTAGAGCAGGTTGCTCAAGGCCTCATCCAACCTGGCCTTGAATACCTCCAGGGAGGGAGCATCCACAGCTTCCCCAAGCAACCTGTGCCAGCGTCTCACAATCTTGTGATCCCCTTTGTGATGATGCTCCCTCCCTGGATGTGTTCAAGGCCAGGTTGGATGAGGCCTTGACCAACCTGTTCTAGCGGGAAGTGTCCCTGCCTGTGGCAAGGGGTTGGAGCTGGATGATCCCTGGGGTCCTTTCCAACCTTTGTGGCTAACAAGTTACCCATGGCACAGCGATGTGCCCTGGTGGCCAAGAAGGCCAATAGGATCCTGGGGTGTGTCCAGCAGATCAAGGGAGGTTCTCCTTCCCCTCTACTCTGCCCTGCTGAGACCCCATCTAGAATACTGTGTTCATTTTTGGGCTCCTCAGTTGAAGAGGGACAGGGATCTGCTGGAGAGGGTCCAGTGGAGGGCTACGAGGATGATGAGGGGACTGGAGGGCACTGCCTGATGAGGAGAGGCTGAGGGACTTGGGGCTGCTTAGTCTGGAGAAGAGAAGACTTAGAGGGGATTTGATAAATGTTTATAAGTATCTGAAGGCTGCCAGGAGAGGGGGGACAGGCTCTGCTCACTGCTCCTGGGACAGGACAAGGAGCAGTGGGTGTAAGTTGGAACAAAAGAAGTTCCAGCTCAACACAAGGGGGAACTTCTTTCCTGTAAGGGTCCCAGAGCACTGGCACAGGCTGCCCAGAGAGGCTGTGGAGTCTCCTTCTCTGGAGCCTTTCAAGGCCTGTCTGGATGTGTTCCTCTGTGATACGTATTAGATAGCATTGTCCTGCTCTGGCAGGGGGGTTGGACTGGATGATCTCCTTGGGTCCCTTCCAATCCCTAACATCCTGTGAACCTAAACCACACAGGCACAACTTCAGCCTTTTATTTCTGTCTAAAAACCTCCATACTGATTCCTCTTCCCCTTCATTGTCCCACCTGGTGTCTAGTGGTTTGGTGACACCCGGATCACACAATCATAGAATGGCAGGGGTTGGAAAGGACCTCCCGAGATCACCAGTCCAACCTCTTTGGCAGAGCAAGGATGACCTAGGGCAGGTCACCCAGGAACACACCCAGATGGATCTTGAAAATCTCCAGGGAAGGAGACTCTTGGCAGCCTGTTCCAGGGCTCCAGTGCTCTCACAGCAAAGTTTCTCCTCATGCTGAGGTGGAACTTGCTGTGTTGTAGTTTGTGCCCACTGCCCCTTGTCCTATCACAGGGCACAACTGAAAAGAGCCTGGCTCCTTCTTCTTGACACCCACCCTTCAGATACCTGTAAAGATCTCCTCTCAGTTTTCTCCAGACTAAACAGTCTCAGGTTTCTTTGTCAGGCAGATGTTCCAGTCCCTTCATCATCAGCGTAGCCACTACTGGACTCTCTCCAGTAGTTCCCTGACCCTCTTGAACTGGGAAGCCCAGGCATGACCTCACCAGGGCAGAGCAGAGGAGAAGGAGAACCTCCCTTTGACCTGCTGGCCACACTCTTCTTAATTCACCTTAATTCACCCCTGGCCTTCTTGGCCATGAGGGCACATTGCTGTCTCATGGAGAACTTACTGTCCACCTGGACTCCTAGGTAAAGACAGCACAGAGCTGCTTCCCAGCAGCTCATGCCCTCACCTGTACTGGTGCAGGTTGTTCTTCCCCAGGTACAGGACCCTACACTTATCCTTGTTGAACCTCGTAAGGCTCCCCTTTGCCCAGCTCTCCAGCCTGTCCAGATTTCAGGGGATGGCTGCACAGCCTGATGGTGTATCAACCACCCCCTACCACTTTGGTATCATCAGCAAACTGACTGGTGCAGAATAAAAAGCAAACCCCTCTTAACTTCCAAGATCTCTCTTCTCTAACTTTCTCCCAACTGGGAACTCATTTGTTGCAGACAGATGGAGAGGTAAAAGACTGCACACCAACTCTACAGTATTTCACAGCCTCCATCCTGCAGGCAACAAAATTCATGTTGGTTTCCCTCGAGCTCCAAAACCCCATCCTGCTGCTCCAGCCTTTGCTCTCATTGTTGCACCACCAATGGAACATGATTTACAGAGGAGGGGGACTGGTGTGAGGAGACTTCCTTCCTCCTGAGTTTTAAATGGGACAAAAACAGCTGGGAAAAATGACTTACATTCAAATCTCTGAAGTATTCATTGTAGTCTAGGGCGTATCCCACAACAAATTTGTCTGGCACTTCAAATCCAACAACTGAAAAAGACCACAAGTGCCCAAGCATGTTAGAACAGAACTTTTGAGTTCACTAGACCTTTTTCACAGAGGCAGTAGGTAAGTAAGCCTCCTAACTCACTGATTTCTTCCACTCAGGTCCCCTCAGATTAACACTGGAGCTGTTTTACCACTTTAACTGACCTTTTTGATTTAATTTCTTGGCTAAAGCCAAACTAAAGAGATGTATTTGTTGCTTCCCACGGTGCTAGAGTGCAGCCTGTGAGGAACTGAATGGAAGCACTTCAAGCTACAGACAGAGCATTCCCACCCAAACAAAAACTCCTCCAAAATTCCCTACATAAAAGACAAAGCCAACACCCCCCAGCATTTCCTAGAAGCTGCATGTGCCAGTGTGGCAGCAGTGGAAGTGATGAGCACAGCACAAGTTCTCCTCCCGGTTATCATTTCATCTCTGGGAGCAGGACCCCCACCCGGGGGAGGGCTGCAGGAAGGACAACTTTTGTTGCCACAAGTGATGCCACCTTTGATGTATGGCACATTTGGTTTCACATTTGAGAAGGCAGAACTCTACCAGAGGCAGATGATTCTTGTAGTAGGTTAAAAGGATGTGGAGACCACCAGGGAGGGGTCTTTGCCTATGGCTACCCCTAAGTGTTGAATGTGCCAAGATGAGCTTTGCCACTGACAGGGGCTGATGTCTAGAGCCAGCATTTCCAAATCCCCCAGCCTGAATTCCCTTCCTCTTTTTGGTTACACTTTAAACACCCTTCCTGAATTTGTATTTTGCCTTCCTCTTTTGCATTATGCAAAGCAGTAATGAGTAAGCAGGTTCAGTCACCAGCTCCTTTCACACTATGAATGTGCAAGTCCAAGAGGGCTTTCTGTGGGATACTGGGAGAGTGGCCACAGGATAAAGTGAGTATCAGACCCACAGTTATGCATGGTAGCCAATTTTGGCCTAGGTGGACTCCACTCTTGCAACCTGCAGGCAACAAGTGAGTAGCAGACCCACAGTTACTACACTGGTAGCCAGTCTTTGGCCTAGGTGGACTCCGCTCTTGCAACCTGCAGGCAACAAGTGAGTAGCAGACCCACAGTTACTACACTGGTAGCCAGTCTTTGGCCTAGGTGGACTCCACTCTTGCAACCTGCAGGCAACAATGTGATATGTAGGAACACATCCTGACTGCTAAAGCACATCTTAGCTGCTGGCTCCACGTCACAGAGGATAGTGAAGAGCAAAGAGCACTCTGATCTCCATGGAGTCACTTGCAGGTTTCAGAAGCAGGTGGTGGGTTTTGTGTGTTTGGTTGTGGGCTTTTAACTCCCAGAGAAGCTGCTCATGAAGAGGGCATCAGCTATTCCACAGATGGCCTCAAGTCTTTGAAGCGGTTTGTGAGTGGCCAGGCAGTATCAGTTTGACCTGTCCACACACACACACACGCTACAAAATGACCCCCAAAATAGCAAATTATATAAAATAGAACGTTTCCAAATGGCTTCCTCCCCTCATGCTAGAACAAAAAACTCCTGAGCACAGGAGAGCTGCACAGCTTTTCCCTCTAATGGAAAAACAGGGAGACAAACTGTGCAATTCAAAGATAAGGCTGGGTGGGCTTCTGGCAAAATTAAGATGGTTTTTAGATCTGCTTAGCCTCACAACACAGAGATAAAGCAGAGCTCAAGCCATTACTGCCTTGTGGACTCTTCTGTCAGAGCTCACGTGTCCTGCACTGAGCAGGCTGTCACTGTGGACAGATGGCAGAACAAGTCACCTGCTGCAAGATGCGCAGCAAGCCAACCATTAACCCAGCTAAGCCTCTAATGAGATCTGGAGAATGAGGGGCACCCCTGCCTGAAGGGAACACCTCAGCTGAGCTTTAAAACATGCAGAAACTTCAGTTCCAGTATTATGATGGCAAGGATGAGGAAAAGGATGAGACTCTGCTGCTGAGTTCACTCCTTTTCCACAGTGAAAGCTCACGGCCCAGATTAACAGGAATGTGGCCTCGGGAACACATGGCCCTTAAACTACATAGCCCTTCCCGAGGCAGGAGGAGCTCTCTGGTATCACTGCCTGCTGTGGGTGCTTCTTCCTTCTTTATGGTCTTGGGCTAGACAGGAGGAGATAAGAAATGAGCAATTCAGGTGCCCAGACATTACTTTTAGGGTAAACTTGTATTGGACCTGCTACCTCGTGTGATCCCGAGGACATCCACGTGACATGAGGCAGCTCCATTTATGCACCTGAATCACCCCCAAAAGTGTCAAAGGTGAATCTAGCAGATTCTTCTGATCAAAGCAATTGACTACAGGTAAGCTGGGAGAATTTGCACACAAAAAGGGTGCAACCTGGAACCGAAACCTCGAAGTTTGCTTTTCATATAGCACAAGTTAAGTAAAGCAAGGATCAGACTCAATCCACATTAGCTCTGTTTAAAAAAAACAACAAGAAAAGTATTCCAAGTAATTTAAATTCTCTAAATAAGAGAAAAAAAAAATCTATAAAAAAATTATTAGTGAAAACTTGCTTGGGATGTCCTTGGACTTGGCCCAAAGGGTACACAAAACACTGACAGGCTTTTAGAGGTGAGTACTAACAGTTGTCAAGAAGTCACTTACAGTCTGGCCGGTATCCCACGCTTCGAGGAGTTCTCTTTACCAACAAACTGTCAAAGAAAACCAAACTGAGACATGGAAAAGCACCAGGTACAAAGAGATCAGACTCTTTTGATGACAGACAAGCTGGATCTGGCCTAAATGTGCCTAAGTGAAAGCACAATTACACATATTTGGAACTATTATTTTCTGGTGGAGCTGATCAGGGTGAAAAGATCAAAATGAATCAAAGGAGTCACGAATGGTTCACAACCTAACTAACAGGTCTGCAAGGAAGAGGTCAGGAGATAGTGCTTTGGATGGATTTTCATTGTGGAAAGTGACTTAATGGGTTTTATGGGTGTTAGGAACTTCAGGCACAGTTTAGCTTCTAGGTAAAGTGATGACAACTTGGGATCTGAGATCTTTTCATTAGCATTACGAAGCAAAACTTCAGCTGCTTACATGTAACCTCAATTGCACTTGCACAATGTGTCCTCAACTGCTTTCCTCCACTGGCAGTGCTAATTACCTCCATAAAGCAATGGTAATTGGTTCTCACAATCAGGTGATACAAACCAGCTTCACTTGGCCAGGTTAAAGAGTCAGAGGTATGAAAAAGCCTGGAGAGCCCGAGCTGAGGGTATTTGTAGTGAGCAGAATGTCCTGCTAGCTTAATTGGATTCACTCATTATCCATTTGAGCAGTTCTACAACCCCACAGGCCTGACAATTGTCTGTCTGTCTTTGAGATGCAGGCTTTGGGAGGATGGCTGAACGGAGAGACTGAGGTCAACACAACTCCATGCGTCAAGCATAGACTCTTTTTGGCTCCCTCCTGAAGGTAGGGCTTCATTTGCCAGAGTCACAGTTTCAATTACCAGGCAGCTGCTGAAAGTTCTAGTTCTGAGACTTCATTTTTTTGGAAAATGAGTGTAGGATTTAAAGAAAGAAACCCCAAAATCATATTAGCATTAATTAATTCCCATCTGCCTGCTGCAACTGATTCATTGTCAGAAAGAGAGAGGCAAGGGAAGTTCTGGAGCCCCCATTACAAGAAGGATGTGGACATGCTGCAGTTGTGTCCAGAGAAGGGCCACGAGGATGATCAGATATGAGGAAAGACTGAAAGAGTTGGGGCTGTGCAGTCTGGAGAAGAGGAGGCTCCCAGGTGACCTTCTTGTGGCCTTCCAGAATCTGAAGGGGGCCTACAAAAAAGCTGGGGAGAGACTTTTTAGGATATCAGGGAGTGAGAGGTCTGGGGGGGAATGGAGTGAAGCTGGAGGTGGGGAGATTCAGGCTGGATGTGAGGAGGAAGTTGTTCAGCATGAGAGTAGCGAGGGCCCGGAATGGGTTGCCCACAGAGGCACTTGAGGCCCCATCCTTGGAGATGTTTAAGGCCAGGCTGGATGGGGCTCTGGCCAGCCTAACCTAGGGTAGGGTGTCCCTGGCCATGGCAGAGGGGTTGGAACTGGATGATCCTTATGGTCCCTTCCAACCCTGACTGATTCTATAGTTCTAACTACAAGCCATGGAATTTATCTGCTCAGGTTTTTGGCAGACTCCAATTACTGCAACAGGTTTAAACAACAGAACACTGAACTTGAGTCCTGCTCTATTATACTCCTCCAGTGCACTGTTAGGAGACTACTCAGTGACAAGTACTTAAAATCTGGCACACTTCAGCCAGCCAGAGAGAAACCCTCAACAACCTCACCTTCAGCAGGTCACCTCCAGATTATCAGCAAGAAGAGCTGTTCTCATAGGTCTAAGGACTGCTTGGGCATTGTTATGGCAACACAGCTAATCAGATACTGCACACAGCTCTGCTTTCTTCTCTAATCCCCAGCCACTGTTATGCTTTTGTTGCAAAACACACAACCACATCTTAGCAGCATCAAAGATGCCATCTAAAAACAACTAGGAAGAATGTTAATTGGCTAATAATAATACAATATTCTCCTCAATATTCCTTGTTAGCTGCTAACTGATTAAAGATGTAGCTAACTCAAAAAGCCTGGCAGAGCATATGGCTGAGTAACTCAGAGTGTCCTCTAAAGCTCAGATGCACTACACAATGATCTCAGTGTGCAAACTAATTTAATTACACAATTAAAGAAGGAAAAGTGAAAATAAAAATAAATGAAAGGTCTCCACTGCACAGCTACATCACTGCAGCTTGATGAGGTTGCAGACACCATGAGCAGAAACATGTTTGGATAGATGTTACATATAAGTGACAACCACTGCCTTTTTTTATCCCCTTCTCTAGGAAAAGTCTAAAATGTATGGATTAAATTCGGGTGGAAAATATCTCTTATTGATTTGAGAGGGGGTTGGGGTTTCTTTATAAGCCCAAAAGATTGAAATTCTTCCATATACTTCTAAATCTAAACTAGCCTTAGGTAAAATCCTACAAATCATAGAATCATAGAATCAGCCAGGTTGGAAGAGACTTCCAAGATAATCCAGTCCAACCTAGCACCCAGCTCTATTCAGTCAACCAGATCATGGCACTAAGTGCCCCAACCAGGCTTGGCTTCAACACCTCCAGGGACGGTGACTCCACCACCTCCCTGGGCAGCCCATTCCAATGCCAATCACTCTCTCTGCCAATAACTTCCTCCTAACATCCAGCCTAGACCCCCCCTGGCATAACTTGAGACTGTCTCCCCTTGTTCTATTGCTGGTTATCTGGGAGAAGAGACCAACCCCATCTGGCTACAACCTCCCTTCACATAGTTGTAGACAGCAATGAGGTCTGCCCTTAGCCTCCTCTTCTGCAGGCTGCACACCCCCAGCTCCCTCAGCCTCTCCTCATAGGGTTTGTGTTCCAGGCCTTTCACCAGCTTTGCCGCCCTTCTCTGGACACCTTCCAGCACCTTACAATAAGGCAAGACAGGTAGCAGGCATGCACAGGCTGTCCCCTTCTGAAGCTCTAAATTCTTCCAACAAGAAGACTGGAAGAAGTCTTGCCCTCAGCCTTCTTCTCATAACAAGCAAAAGTGCTTTTGGAATTGAAACAAACACTAAACTCCACCAGACTGCAGCTGACTCCTGCAGAAATGTTCCCTCCTGTTTCTCTTCTAGACAAGTGCATTCTACCTCCCTCCCTCCCACTTTTTAAACACTGTGCCACTCTCAACATGAAATACAGCACAAATCATCAGCATTAGAAGTTTTTACCTGGCTACTTTCACCATCTTTGGATTGTATTGCTTAAGAAGAGACAGCAATGTTTTCATTGTTTTACCAGTATCAATGATATCCTAAAAAAGGAAAACACCAAACAACAATAAATCCAAAATGTCATGTCAGAAGGATCATTAAACACCCCCAGGTAGCATTCTTCAAGTTGCTCACCCACACCTAGCATAAAAATCTGCCAAAATCACTGTTTGTAATCCAATACAGGTGATGCAACACCATGGTGTGCAACACATCTTGTGCTCAGGACAGGGATCACCCATGTGAACAATGGGTGTGGGGAACTGTGCCTTGGAGAACTGAACTCTGACCTTCTTGGGTCCTCTTGGAGGTTTCATGGCTTGTGCTCCTGGCTTGTTTAATTTGAAGATGCTAAAAGCAATGCCAATCTTCCCACTGAGCTCAGCTTTAGAGCTGTGCCTGGGCTGCACCAAGAGGAGTGTGGCCAGCAGGTCGAGAGGGGATTCTGCCCCTTGATTCTGTTCTTCTGAGACCCCACCTCAAATACTGTGTCCAGTTCTGGTGTCTCCAGCACCAGAAGGACACAGCTGTTGGAGCAAGTGCAGAGGAGGGCTTCAAAGATGATCCAAGGGCTGGAGCACCTCTGCTATAAGGACAGGCTGAGGGATCTGGGGCTGTTTGTTCTGGAGAAGACTCCAGGGAGACCTTAGAGCTGCCCTCCAATACCTGAAGGAAAACCACGGGAAGGCTGGAGAGGGACATTTCATAAGGGTTGTCTAGGGTCAGGACAAGGGGGAAAGGTTGTAAGCTGAGGGAGAGCAGGGTGAGACTGACTCACAGGAAGAAGTTTTTCAGTATGAGGGTATTGAGACACTGGCATAGGTTGCCCAGAGGTATTCAAGACCAGGTCGAATGAGGCCTTGAGCAATCAAATCTGGTTGAGAGGCATCCCTGCCCCTGGCAAGGGGGCTGGGAGTAGATGATCTCTAAGGTCTCTTCCAACCTAAGCCATTCTGATACCACGTGTACAGCAGAAAGAAAAGAAGGGAAAACAGGCAGAATAACCTATTCTTGCAAGTAGAGAAAAAAGAAAGGAATGCAGTTTACATTGCAGATCCAAGAAACAGCTGAAGGGATTAAACTAGGAATAGCTGGGTGCAGTCTATACTCAAACACACTGAAGGCAATTTGGACACACTCCTTCAATCCCATCCACTGCATGTAGAAGCAGGAGGAAAAAAGAACACAAGGGCTCACAGAGGCAGAAACAGACTCCTCATCTGGACTGAAATAACCACAGTATCTTTAGAAGGACAGTCCTCACCCTGCCCTGAAATGAAATCTGCTTGGAGTGAATGAGGTACAACATACAGAAGCAGCAATGTTCTGGTTTCAGCTTATTTTCCCATGACTACCAATCAAAATAGAAATCAAACAACAAAACTCAACAGAGCACCCATCAGCAATCACTTCTTCAGCAGTGAGTGCTTTAATCATGGCTACAAACTCATAGAATCATAAAATCAGACAGGTTGGAAGAGACCTCCAAGCTCAGCCAGTCCAACCTAGCACCCAGCCCTGGCCAATCAACCAGACCATGGCACTAAGTGCCCCAGCCAGGCTTGGCTTCAACACCTCCAGGGACGGTGACTCCACCACCTTCCTGGGCAGCCCATTCCAATGCCAATCACTCTCTCTGCCAACAACTTCCTCCTAACATCCAGCCTAGATCTCCCCCAGCACCACTTGAGACTCTGTCCCCTTGTTCTATTGCTGGCTGCCTGGCAGAAGAGACCAACCCCACCTGGCTACAGCCTCATTTCAGGTAGTTGTAGACAGCAACTCAACAATAAAGGCTCAGAGATAAAGGTCAGCCAATAAACAGAAGCAGCTACTTAAATACTCTAAACTAAATTCAGAACTGGTTTTGTACCAAGTGATGATCTGCTTATTGGAGGTGAATCTCTGTTTTGTTCAGTGTAGTTTTTTGCACATGGAAGGGATGCTGTATAAAAAAGCCCTGTGCTCTAGTGCACAAGACATGAATTCTATAATAAATGTGCATTTTTATTGTTTGACAGCTAAAAGGGTGATTGGAAGAAAGGAGTAAGTCAAGTCACCAGATAGATGATTCACTGAACAAATGAGAAACTAACCTAGTTTAGCTGTCTGGGCCTTGAAAGACAAATTCATCTGAAGTAGAACAGATCCATAATGAAATGCATCTGCCTATCTGAAGCAAAATATACTTCAAAGGATGCCACTGGTCACAGATGACTGCTGTATACAAACTATTTTGGTAGGAGCTTTGGAACTGAATGTGCTTCCTGTGGAATAATAAAACCTCAGATTTAAAAATAAAACAAAGCCATACCCAAACTCCCTCTTTTATGAGAGGGCAAATCCTTCCCCTCTGCTGCTGAATCAGTTGCCATAGCTGTTTTCTTTGTTTACAAACAAGCCAATGCTTGTATTTGGAGTCTTTAGAATCACAGAACTGTTTTGTTTGGAAAAGCCCTCTAAGATCATTGAGTCCAACCACTGACCTAAGACCACCGTGCCCACTATAAACTGTGTCCTCATGTTCCACAGCCATGAATTTCTTGAGCATCTCCAGGCACGGTGACTCCACCATCTCCCTGGGCAGCCTGTGCCAATCCCTGCTGCTAACTGATTAAAGATGTAGCTAACTCAAAAAGCCTGGCAGAGCACATAGCTGAGTAACTCTCAGAGAGTGACCTCTAAAGCTCAGCTGCTCTACACAATGACAATTCTTGCAGCAAAAACTTCTTTCTTAATCTCCAACCTAAACCTCTCCTGGCACAATGTTAGGCCATTTCCTTTCATTCTATCACCTGATACTAGGGAGAAGAGATCGACCCCCACCTGGCTCCAACCTCCTTTCAGGGAGTTGTAGAAAGCAATGAGGTCTCTCCTCAATCTCTTCTTCACAGTAAACAATCCCAGCTGCCTCAGCTTTCCCTCGTAAAACTTGTGTTCAAGGCCCTTTGCCAGCTTTGTTCCCCTTCTCTGGACACACTCCAGCACCTCAATGTCCTTCTTGTAGTAAGCACCCAAAAGTGAACCTCACCAAGGCCCAGTACAGGGGCACTTTTCCTGTCTACTGCTGCCTGCTTCCCTATCTTGAAATTGTCAATCTTACTCCAGAACAGTCTCAGTTAGAATAATACTTACTGTATAGAACCAACACTGCCATTCAAGACAGAGATCTGAAACCAAGAATTAACCACAGTACCCCGTAGGAAATTATACTGAGGTATACTGCCTCTGGTACCATCCAAAGAACCAACTCTACTCAGCACCGGTGAAGCCACACCTTGAGTGCTGGGTGCAGTTTTGGTCCTTTCCCTACAGGAAGAACACTGAGGTGCTGAAAAGTGTCCAGAGAAGGGCAATAAAGCTGGGGAAGGGTTTTGAACACAAGTTTTATGAGGAAAGACTGAAGGAGCCTTAGTTGGCTGAGGGAAGACCTCCTTGCTCTTTAGGATTTCCTCAAAAGAGGCTGGAGCCAGGTGGGGGTTGGTCTCTTCTCACATGCAACAAGTGACAAGAGATTCACTCAAGTTGTGCCAGGGAAGGTTCAGGTTGGATATTAGAAAAAAAATCTCCCAGAAAAGATTCTCAGGCATTGGCACAGGCTGCCCAGGGACACGATGGAGTTTCCATTCCTGGAGGTGTTTAAAAGCTGCATGGATGTGGCACTGAGGGACATGGGTTAGTAGCAGTGGCAGGATTGTAAGCTATGGTTGAGGGGTTGGACTTGATGATCTCCGAGGTCTCTTCTGGCCTCACCAGTTCTGTGATTATAAGACAAGACAGAGGAATGGGAATGTAGCAATTGCAAAATACTAATTAAGAATTCACAGAATCATTAAGGTTGGAAAAAACCCTCTAAGATCATCAAGTCCAACTGCCAGTTGGTGTTCTCTGTGTCACTATTCTCTAAACAAGCGACACAGGGACACTGGACTTCTGCTATCAGGACAGACTACAAGACTCTGCAGTCTGGGGAAGAGAAGGCTTAGAGGAGGTCTTAGTGGCCTTTCAGTATCTGAAGGGCACATGAAGGCCTGGGAAGGACTATTTATGAGGTCTTGTAAGGACAGCACAAGGGGTAATGGGTTTAAACTGGCAGAGGGGAGATTCAAACTAAATTTAGGAAAGGATTCTTTACAGTGAGGGTGGTGAGACACTGGCACAGGTTGTCCAGGGAGACTGGGGATGCTCTCTCCCTGGAGGTGTTCAAGGCCAGGTTGCATGAGCCCTTGAGCAACCTGGGTTAGTGGGAGGTGTCCCTGCCTGTGGCAGGGGGTTGGAACTGGATGATCCTTGAGATCCCTTCCAACCTAAACCATTGTATAATTCTATGACCTGTTCTTCATATATTTTAGGATATTCCTAGTAGGAACTTCTTTCTAGCCCTGCAGTTTTAATTTCCTAGCTTGATGTCCTAAAGACAGGACAAGAACATCCTTAGTAACTTTCTTCAGGCTACTTTTTAATATTCAAACAAACAAAAAGGCTGGTTTAGAACTGAGAGAAGCCCAGCAAACTGAAAGAACACACAAACATTTTTTTTTACAGGGATATTTTCCTTGTTAAACTTAGCAGCTGAATGCATCTTGAGAATTCAAAGCAGAGATAATTTCAAATTCAAAACCCACTTGTAAAATTCAGGGCTAGAAGCAGAAGCTGGAAGCCTTGAAACCAGAAATTGTAGGTTTTCTGGCTTAAGAACAACTGTTAAAAAGATCTTTTTTTACCAGTCACAAAGAAGAACTTCCAAGTGGAACATAATACTTACTTCTACGATCAAAACATTCTGGTGGGAAGAAAAAAAAAAAACAAAACAATAAAAATCCATTAATATCTAAGGAATATGTCACTTCAAAATACATATTCATCTTTAGAACTTATTCTTTTTATTGCAGTTAAATATTTGCACCGCTGCTTATGTCTACACCTGCGACAGCGAATTCTCTGCTGTTAACATTTCTGATGCTTTAGTAACAATGAGCTGGCAATGAGATGCTCCTCAGCATCTCACACTTGAGTAGAAAGTGGAGTTGAATTTATTTAGACTTTGAGGGGTTTAGATGTATGTAAAAGAGACCAAGACATTATTTGCCTTCTACAGTAGTGTCATACTATAGAGACAAGCGCAGTTCCGTCCTACCTTTATGTTGACCTGTGGAAAGATCCCAGATGTGTAAGGAGAAGGGGAAAGCCATGGCAGAGAAGGAGGCTCTGATGCTTTAATCCTAGACATCTGGCTCAAGGATCTCCACAGAGTCACTGGAGAAAAGCACATTCCCTATTCTGTTTCCTCCTCTCATCATATAAACCTGTTGTATGTAACAGGAACTTCTGGACTACACATCTCAACAGCAGGAATTCCCATCACAACTTCACTCAAACAGCAGCACAGCAAATAAATCATGCTGCTGTCTCCTAAAGGCAGTTTGCAGACAACAGCTCACACAAGATTCTTCTTCTCAGGCACTGCAGAAAAACAAATCTCTTAAAACTCTGTTGAGACTGAAGATGATTTCACTAAATTCAGACTAAACCAAGGGCTTGGGTGGGGCTTATCTACTCTCCTTGTGTACAGTGGCAAATATTTAAATGCACTTTGTCAGCTTTCTTGGTTTAAAACTGTAATCTTCACACCTTAGAAGAACAGCCTTAAAAGCATGCAGCTATATGGGTTGGGTTGAAACATACAAAGAGCCATACCTTTCCAGTCAAGGTTGAGAGATCATCTCCACCAATGACTTTTATATCCCCAGTTGACTGATCATTCTAAGAAAAAGGAAGGGTGAGCATCAGAATTAAACTAGTAATAATAGTAATTAATGAGAGAATAAGATGAATTTTATAGATAGAATAGCAAGGGTAGACATCAAAATGTTAATCCTTTCAGAAACACCAACAGCATCTCTCTATCAACTAAGAAAGGAGAAGTGATCAAATTCCAAGATGGCATTTCAGACTGAAAATTGCTTGACAAGAGATCTGCATAAATGCAGGCACCACCTCTCATCTCTGACTATTATACATACATATGTATCTCAAAAGATAGGATTTGCCATGCATTCCCTACAGATATGGAAATCAGACAAAAAAGCACTTCAGTTTCCAAGCTGCCTGCTGCTACATAGCTGCTCATTTCCATTTTAAACTTTAGTGCTTCTGAGAGCCTTCCTCTTTGAATAAGCAATCCTAACAACAAGAATAGCCAACAAACAAGGCACAGCTTCAGATTTAGAAGCAGAAACTACAAAAATAGCCAGAAAAAGCTTATGTTTGCCTAGCTTACAACAAATGTTGGTAGCATATCAAATTACTTCTTTTACAGTAGCTGAAGAGCAACACCGGTACAGCACTGCAGCACAGCATTTTGCTTCAGTAAAGCTAAGCTTTGATACAAACATAAATCTAAGTTAAAATACCTAAGTTAGTTAGTCAAAATACCTGAGCTAGTCAAAATACCTGAGCTAGTGAGTTAACACACCTGAGCTAAAATATCTTAGAAATAAACTCTTTACAGTGAGGGTGGGGAGACAATGGGACAGATGGCCCCAGGGAAACTGTGGATGCTCCCTCCCTGGAAGTTTTCCAGGCTAGGGCATGGGGTTTGGAACTAGATGATCTTCAAGGTCTCTTCCAACCCAAACCATTCTGTGATTCTATGTTCAAAATGATTGCTGCGTGACCCAGCAGGCAGACACACTTCTGCTGAACGCCTGAGATCTTGGCTGAATCAACCACAAAAATGTGATTTAGTTAAGTGCTGTAGCCATAAAGCTAAAGGATGTTTCCTGTGTTCACCCTATCTTAAAATTATCTTAAATAACAGCTTCTTTAAACTTTTCCTTGCTTATGTTAGAGGATCCTCTCTTATCTATTCCTACACTACCAGGGATTTCGTTGTCCTTCCATGGAAGGATGTAAAAAAGAATAATCATTTCCTACAAAACAATGATGGATAAAAATGGTACAGGTATTTGTGCCACTAAAATGATGTGCACAGATGACAGCCTCCTAATGCTGAGTAAATGAAAAAGGATCAGGTTCCTGAGTCTGCAAATCTATTTGGTTACAAAGCAACATGCTACACTCTAAACAAGAACATCACTAAGCTACAGGCTACCGCAAACCATTGGTTTAGGCAAATTAAAGTGTGATGATTAGCAGAGTAAAAACAACCTAACCTACAGAAGTTTTCCTCTTCCTTCCCACTACAAAAACATACAAATTGCTACACCTTTTAATGCAAAACATCAAACTTGACTGGCACATAAAGTTGTGTTCCTATGCAGGTACTGAGTTGCTGAGCAATCAAAGGATAAAAAACAGTTAAACAGAACTTCCAGCACTGGTTGCAAACAGACTGCCATTGGAAAGAACTTTGTTTAATAATTAAGCCATGTTTTAATTATCTTCAGAAGCATTACTTCTGATATCAGACTTGGTAAGACAGAATCACAGAATGATAGGGGCTGGAAGGGACCTCTGGAGATCATTGAGCCCAACGTCCCTGCCAAGGCAGGTTCACCTGAAGAAGGTCAAAGACTTTAATGCCTTGTGGTTTAACTCTTTCCACTGCCTTCCCATGGTCACTGATGGAAAACAATAATGCTTTAGGAGGCCATAAATCCTGACTCAAATGCCTCCAAGACCACTGTGCTAGTTTGAAGCTAGCTAGAATGTTTTGGTGAGAAGAACTAGATTACAGGCTGTGAAAGACAAACAAAAGTGATGTCTACTTCACTCACAGGCTTGCTGAGATGTACAAGAACAAGAATCCAAACATAGACAAGGCACTTCTTCTGCTTGGGAGCTCTGAGCTGCATCTCTATCTCTGATTAATCCACTTTGCTTCCTAACCCCCTGGCTGAACCTTCATTCTTCTTTGGGACTGGGGTAAGGTTGAGAAGGGTGGGAGAAGGTGGAAGGGCGGTTGGGAGCCCCTCCTGGGGACTCAGGTATCTGGGAGGGCTGTTGTGTTTCTGTATTACCTTTTACCTTGTCTATTTCTGTACATATCTGTATATGCTGTAAATATCTGCTTGTATATTGAGCTGAGCTGTCAATATAAGCTTCACTCAAATTTCCAGAGCTGGCTGAGTCTAGTCTGGGCAATTTCCAAAGCGTGGGGGAGCACCCCCAAACCATCACAGACCACCTTCTTCACAGTGTTTGCTCTAAGGCTTGGTTAACAGAGATCTTTCAGAACCTTGCTGTGAATAGCTGACCAAAGCTGACCATCACAATCCCTCTTTTCCCACCTGACAGTGTGATACATCCATTGCCCTTTCGGCTGCCCTTCATGACTGTATGAGCGATGCTTGCTCGTTTCCAAGTCGAAATGCAAGAGACTGGTGAAAACCACTCCCCTTGCAGCACAAACTAAATAAACTGTTTGTCAAGAACACTGAGATCTGGATCTGCTCACAAACGTTATCTTTCCATTTCCTAACAGCATGCCAGATCATTGAAATTCATCCATAAGGACTGAAGTTACGAGCAAAGTTTAATCACAGCTTGATCGCGTCAGTATTCTTGGGAGAATTATTTTTGGGTGCAGAACAGTATGAACTCTGAATTGCAACACAAAACCTCTCCCCCCCCCACCTCCCAATACACTTGTAAATATTAAATGATGGGTTTGAAACAAGAATAGAACCTAATTACATCCATTTCAGAGCCATTACACAAGTTCAGCTGCTCTGTTTACGCACCCAGGGTATTTTTAACATCTTTTATCCCATCTGTAAAGACAGGCAGCATGATGTAGTTATCAAATCCAAAGAACAAGAAATCTAGCTCCACTTTCAACTGTCCATTAGAGTTTGTGATGGCTTTCACATCACTAAATGCAGATTGCTCCTCTTAACAAAGCACAGATTAAAACAGCTGAGCTGATTTAGCCTTCTGACACTATTAATGATGGAAGAGCCAGCCAATCTGTTACATACATGTTCATGTTAGGACAGTCTTATCCAGTCTGCCAAGTTATGCAATCTAAAGGACATAAATCTGGATATTAATAACCACCTAAGAGTCCACAGAAATGAAATGCTCGTAAATCCTGCAGTGAAGGCATCAGGTAACAGGAGCTCCTCACTCATCTAGAACAAGAAACTGACAAAATCAACCCCCTCCCACACCAACACCTCAAGGAAAACATTTTGCTCAGGCAGCTTTCTGTTCAAATTTCTCCTCTTAACATCTACTCCTTTTTACTATAAAAAACAGGCTTTCAATTTCCATTAAAATAAATTTTGCTGCTCACTTCCCTGTGAACATCAAGGCACAGTAGTTCTGGGGACTAATAAACAAAAGCAGCTGTAGTAAAGAAATAAACCAAAGCATGCCAAATGCACCACTATGAGCAAAGAAAACATCCATGTAATAAAGCTGACTTGCTTTTTAACAGAAGGTTTTTCAGGTGTTTCAAATCATTTCTCCAAGAGCTTTTCCCAACTTAGCCAGAAAAGGGGAACTGTGAAAGGGTTTAGTCTTTAGACTGGTTTTGAAACAAGTCATAGAATCATAGAATCAACTAGGTTGGAAGAGACCTCCAAGCTCATCCAGTCCAACCTAGCACCCAGCCCTTTCCAATCAACCAGACCATGGCACTAAGTGCCCCATCCAGGCTTTGCTTCAACACCTCCAGGGACAGCGACTCCACCACCTCCCTTGGCAGCCCATTCCAATGGCAAATCACTCTCTGAAGTCAAGTAAGTTATTGGAAGGGTTCTTTGAAGAAAAGCAGAAAATACACCTTTTTCTCACCAAAATATAAGGTAGGAGGTCATCATTTCCTATTCTTTAGAGGAGAGAAGGCTTCAGGGAGACCTTATAGTGGCCTTCCAGTACCTGAAGGGGGTTTCAGGAGAGCTGGGGAAGGACCTTTTACAAGAGTCTGTGGTGAGAGCATGAGAGGCAATGGTTTTAATATCCAATCTAAATCCACCCTGTTGTAGTTTAAGAAGAAATTTTTGACAGTGAGGATGGTGTGACACTGGGACAGGTTGCCCAGGAAGACTGTGGTTGCCATCTCCCTGGAGGTGTTCAAGGCCAGGCTGGAAGAGGCCTTGAGCAACCTGGGCTAGTGTAAGTTCTCAAGGCCCTCAGCAGTCTGGTCTAGTGGAAGCTGTCCCTGGGCCTTCAGCAGCCTGGTCTGGTGGGAAGCGTCTTTGCCCATGGCAGGGGATTGGAACTAGATGATCTCTAAGGTCTCTTCCAATCCAGACCATTCTATGAATCTGTGAACATATTATCCTGTGATAGAGACATTCAGTTTTCTTTGTAGCTTTTACAGGCAGAATATAGAGGCATGTGGCAGCATAGTGGTTAAACAGGCAGCCTGCAGGATCCTGAACTTTGGGAGGAGCAGAATGAAAGGGTGTCAAACAGCTCTCTCCACTGATGCAAATATGGTGCACAAGCACAATGAACACCATTTGAGATACAAGCAACAGTTGGCACAAAGCCTTCTGCCCAGCCTTGCCTTCTTGTTAAGGAGCATAACTTAATTACTGCCTTGTGTTCAGCAAATGTGAGCAGGGTTTCCAGGTAACCCCTGAGCAGGCAGTCCTGTGTATGCCTCAGGCAGATAGAGTTGCTCCTCCTGAAAACCAACGACCAGCGCAGTTCTGGGCTTCACCACGAAACAGCAATCATGAATTTATGGAGTTCTTCGACAGCTCCAAGCTAAGTCTGCAAATAACTCCATCTCTGGACTCACAGTTTAACAAAATGAAGGATGAGGCTGAGTTTCCAATTTAGCAATCTCTATGTTTTTCTACTACCATAAGCACTCATCTACAACTGAGACAAGCAGCCTGCGCTGCTGACTTGAACGCAAAGTTGCTGAGACAGAACTAACAGCATAACCTCACATAACGATTTATTCAAGCACTCTGAACTAATAATTTCCATGCTACAAGTGGAACAAATCATAAATTCTGTCCTAAAAACACAAGACTAGGCTGTCAGTGACAGAATGACAGAATGCTAGGGGTTGAAATTCTTCACAGAGAGAGTGATTTGCCATCGGAATGGGCTGCCCAGGGAGGTGGTGGCGTCATCGTCCCTGGAGGTATTCAAGAAAAGCCTGGATGAGGCACTTAGTGCCATGGTCTGGTTGACTGGATATGGCTGGGTGATAGGTTGGACTGGATGATCTTGGAGGTCTCTTCCAACCTGGCTGATTCTATGATTCTATGATTCTGGAGATCAAGTCCAATCCCCTTCCAAGGCAGGTCCACCTGGAGGAGGTCAGGAAGCACACAGTACTAACACATATCTGCCTCTCTGACCTGAACAACAGTACCTCATGCTTCTCTCTTTAAAACTTACACATTACTCATATTCATTTTCCCTAGAAAGTTGAATCCTTATGTTCAGAATGGAGATAAATTACTGTCCAACACTGTAAACCCCAGGCAACCTATGTTCATTCTTGACAAGGTTGTGTCATATTCAGTGGCCACCAATAAATTCAGGGGGTTGAATTTAGTGCTTCCTCAAGGTCAATTACAGCTGATTTGTTCATTTTTTTTGGCTGAGCCAAACAAAAGATAGGACAGGGAACTTGGATGTAACAATTTTTATTGCTTTCTAGTCTTCCTGTCCAATGAATGGTGTCCAAGCTACATAAAAAAGCCTACAATTACACTTATTGTAACTACAGCTGTAAGAGAATCTTTTGTATTATTCTAGAGCCACAGAGATGTGGTAGTGGGCAGAGGGGGAACTGCTTAAGAAGCAAAGGAGGTGGAAACCATCCCTCTGCTCTGCACTAGTATTTTACAAGGCTGAAGATCACAGAATCACAGAATGGGAGTCTCTTCCAGTCTGGACCAAAGGTCATCCAGCCCAACTAGCACATCTGCAATCAGCAGGAGCATTCTCAACTAGATCAGGCTGCCCTGTTGAGCCTCCCTTTGAATATCTCCAGGGAAGTGGCCTCAACCACCTTCCTGAGCAACCTGTTCCAGTGTTCCACCACCCTTGTAGTAAAGAATCTGTTACTAACATCCAATCTACATCTGCTCTGCTCTAGTTTGAAGCCATTGCCCCTCATCCTGTCACTGCAGGCCTCTGTAAAGAGTTTCTCCCACTGAAATATCAGTGTCTAAAAGAAAACACATTATGCAATGAAGTAGAGAAAATTAGTTTGTGACTCTCAATTGCCTTCATTATTTGTTTAAGATTAGCACACTCTGGCAGTAACAATACTAAACCACCTCTGTTGCTAATTTGAAATTAGTCAGCTATACATACCAATTGCACAGTACTGCAGAGATACTTACACAGTAACTCTTCAGTCTAATGAAGTCGACAGTCATGGGGATTGATTTGTCACTGTTTCTGTTCAGTGCTTTGATGTAGTCCAATAAATCAGCAAAAAATTTATAGCCACCCTTGAGTACACAGAGCGCTACGATGTGGTGTCCTCCCATGCCCTTCATAATTTCTCGTGCCAGTCTCTCCGTCCTACACAAAACCAAGGAGGAGTTAGCTGTGGGAACATGTTTCACTTGCTTACTAGAGCACAGCAGCATTTTGTGCTGCTAACAGCAGCAAACACATGCAGCAAACCCGGAAACACATTTTGCACAGAAATATTTGCCTACTACTTCGGTTGCTTTTGCACATTATTGGCCAAGTAGGTTTTGCTTTTTCAAGGTTAATCTAACAGGGGCACTGCCAAAGGCCTCTGTTTTCATACATCACACTCAGCCAAAACAAATCTTAACACCCTGAAGCTGTTTCGCTGCCAGATATGTGACATGAAAGGTGGGGACTTGTGCCTTCTCCCTCTAAAACAGGAAGGAGAAAACTTCCACGCAAGGAGCAACATAAGCTAACACAACCAAACAGGCAGCAGCCTGTACTGAGGAGCATGAAAATTCTCAAACTGATGCATTTATGTTTATTTGCCAAGTCAGAACGCCAGAAATGTGTCCTGACTGCAACATACAACACCAGCAAAGCAGAGCAAGAGAACACTGCACCATTTTCCTGCAAACATTGTTTCTATATTTATTTTGTACTTAATTTTAGGCAGCAATATATTTATCATGCTGCCAGCAGCTTTGGCAGAGAAAACTGATCATTATAAGCCCCATGGCAATCACTTGATGACATGTACTTTGCTCAATTTTATCAGGACTTCCAATGCAAAGGTGTGACAGCACTGACTCCCCATGCAAAGGTCTGACAGCACTGACTCCCAATGCAAAGGTGTGACAGTACTGACTTCCAATGCAAAGGTGTGACAGCACTGACTTCCAATGCAAAGGTCTGACAGCACTGACTCCCAAAGCAACGGTCTGACAGCACTGACTCCCAATGCAAAGGTCTGACAGCACTGACTCCCAATGCAAAGGTCTGACAGCACTGACTCCCAATGCAAAGGTCTGACAGCACTGACTTCCAATGCAAAGGTGTGACAGCACTGACTCCCAATGCAAAGGTCTGACAGCACTGACTCCCAATGCAAAGGTGTGACAGCACTGACTCCCAATGCAAAGGTGTGACAGCACTGACTCCCAATGCAAAGGTGTGACAGCACTGACTCCCAATGCAAAGGTGTGACAGCACTGACTCCCAATGCAAAGGTGTGACAGCACTGACTCCCAATGCAAAGGTGTGACAGCACTGACTCCCAATGCAAAGGTGTGACAGCACTGACTCCCAATGCAAAGGTGTGACAGCACTGACTCCCAATGCAAAGGTGTGACAGCACTGACTCCCAATGCAAAGGTGTGACAGCACTGACTCCCAATGCAAAGGTGTGACAGCACTGACTCCCAATGCAAAGGTGTGACAGCACTGACTCCCAATGCAAAGGTGTGACAGCACTGACTCCCAGTGCAAAGGTGTGACAGCACTGACTCCCAGTGCAAAGGTGTGACAGTATTGACTCTCAAAGCAAAGGTCTGACAGTATTTTTAACACCTCCCCCCCATCCCCTAGGAATATTTATTATATCTAATCAAACAGGACTATGTAAAAATCCAGATGTGTTCCTGTCTGCAAGATCTCCAGGAAGATCCATGCAGCATCAATCTTCAATGGCTGTGGGCCTCCAACAATTGAATTGTGTTGTTCACTGTCTGAAAGGGAACTAGCAACTATCAACCACAAAATAAAACCAAACTCCTTGGGCTTACATGCTCATTACTGATCACTCAAGATAAAACTTCTATACTAGATGACAGATTTCAACCAGCACAGAAGTGACAGACTGATACTGGCAGAGGCTGGTGTCCTTCCCAGAAGGTAGGTGGCTATTTACCATATGATCATGCAGAAGTCTAACACGATGGGATTAATAATTTACTTTGATTAATATCCTAAGGAAATTCAAGGGACTGTAACTGTTTCACAACAAATTATGTCTTCTGATTATGTTTTAAGAAGGTAAACCATCAAAGAAAGGCTGGAAAGAAAGCTGTAGATTGCCACATACCACAAAATTTCCCTTGGGAATCATGATAAATACCCAAACTTCAGCATAACTGCAAACACATCAACTCTTAGAAGCCAAACAAGAAAGAGTTAATCAGCACTTGTACTTCTTAGCCTCTAATTAAATGTAATCTATTTAGACAGTCGCCAGGCAGTAAAACTATCACTGGGAGATTGTTTACTCCAGCATCACGGCATCAGCTGGAGCATTGTACCGTCTGAAGTCAAACCAACCTGTCCATGATGAGCCCATGAGGAATATAGACTTTTTCCAAATCATCTGCATAATGTTTAGGTATGCAGAACAAGTCCAGGTCATAACCTTGCTCGTCATCACCAATCTGGAAAGGAAAGAAGGTGAGATAAGTCTGTGGGGAGAAACTGCAAGTCCTCTGCTTCCTTCAGTAAACTACCAAGCCCATAACGATCAGGAGGATCACCTCGTTTCCCCTCTCTGTAACATTACTCTCACCAAACGCCTCTCCAGGAGCAATCTAACAGAACCTAAATTCAAACAGAGTCGTTTGAAACGCCGCCTGAGCTGTTGTGCAATACAACGTGTGGCAGAAATTATGTCCTGACAACATTCTCCTACATCAGAGAGCTGCTGCTGCATCACAGGCAGTCTCTTTATTCCCCTAAAAAACCCAAACCAATCAAGGAGGTTTTGAGCACCTTTGTGTAACGCAATACCTGCATTTGCAAACAAAGCAAGCAAGAGGTTTTGACATGGACATCTTCCAAATCTCCAACAACACCAAATCACAACAAAACACAAGAGCCCGTCTCCAGGACAAGACAGCTACATGTGTGTGACAAGTCATGCTGCTGTGCAGCAAACCTCCTCGAGATCACTATCTGTAAACTGGGGAGGTTCAAGATTTTTTGGGACGTGAAGTGAAATCCTTACTTCATCAACCTGTTCTGCACGGGCAAATTCCCTGGGAGGAACAGCCTGCAACACTAGCAAGTGCATCATAATGAGGACAAGGGATTAGCATATGTATATAATTACCAACACTGCTGAGGTTCGACGCATATTGTCACGGCAGCCTTCCCTGAACCTTTAACCCTCCCGCAACAAGGGCACTGTGGTTTTTAATCAGTCCACTCTCCCGTTACGCAGCTCAAAGCATTACTGAGTGGAGAGTGAATTTCAGAGGGAAAACTGCAGTGACAGTTCACCAGGACCGGCTTACCGTTGCCCCTGCAGGACATCATCTTATTTCGGTGTCCAAGGAACCAGTTACCCGCCCTGTGATCAGACAGCTGTTTACACGGCTTTGCTGTGTAAGCCCTAAGGAGTATTTCTCCTTCCCATCCAAACCAGATCTAACAGAACCTGCGTGAGCTACCCACGGCGCTGGCTCAGGCAAAGAGACCCTGAGCAGCGTCCCTGCAACCCAGAGCAGGCTATGACTTTAATAAACCAGGTCCCCCACCCACCAAACATGCGGCCTTTTCCTCTAGTTCAGACCCGTCGTTATATCTATATATCTATTCCTTTCCCTTCCTTTTGGTAGGGAATCGACCCTTCCTACAGGTGTTATCAGCTTATTTTCATTGACCGCAGGGATTTACAGCCACAAGCCCGGGGCCGGCAGAGCTCTCAGCCACGAAGACGCCACACGTTATTTCATGAGCCCCTGGCTTTAAAAAGTCCACAAATCATTAGAAAATGAATACATAGTAGCCTTAGCAGCTATGGCAATGATGAGAAAAAAGGTATTTTCATATATATACATCCCTTAGATGCTGTTCCTCCAGAATTACATCCTAACTTCAGCACTGAAACACTCTCACTGCCAAGCCGGTGCCTCCCCAGCACGCTGCGAAAAGCAACAGGAATAGGAAGTTGTGCCGCGCCGGGCTCGGGTTGCTGGAAGTTATTCCACCTTCATCTCTGAGGCGGCAACTCCAGCTCTCGCCGGCGTCCTCCGCCTTCCAAGCCTTCCGAGACGCTACCCGGGACCGCGAATCTTCCCTCCCGGCTTGCTGCCCGGCGCGGGCAGAGAGGCCTCTGCACCGCTCGGGGCACGGGAACGCGCCATGCCCGGCTGAGGAAAGGGAGAGCCCCGGGCCCGGCGCCGGGAGGCCGTTGCTCCCCTCAAGGTGACTCGGCGGGGCGCCGGCCCCCGCCGCTGAGGGATGACTTCCGCCCCGCTCCCTCACAAATCACCATTTTTCTGGGGGGAAGGCAGGACCTTCCCCCCCCTCCCTTCCCTCAGCCGGCGACCGCAAGGCGGGAGTCACCCACTAAGGCGCCCGGCAGACCCCAACTCGGCGCGGCGGCAGCGGGCAGGCGTCCCCGCGGTGGAGGGAGGCCGCGGCGGCGCCGGCGGCGCCGAGGGCCGCACTCACCACGATGCAGGGGCTGGGGGTCGCCATGGAGCGGGACGGCCCGCCAGCAGAAGCTGCGGGCGGCGAGGTGGAGCGGCACGGCGGTAGCGGCAGCTGGCGGCGAGGAGGCGCCGCGCCCCGCAGCGGCCCCGGCGCCGCCTCCGCTGCCTCCGCGCTCCCCGCCCTCAACATGGCCGCGGCGTGCGCTCCGGAGGCCTTTACTGGCCCCGGCCCAGCGCGGGGGCTGGGGACGGGGAGAGGAATAGGACTAGAAAAAGAGATAGGGATAGGGATAAGGATGAGCATGGGGCGACCCCGCCCCGCCGGCAGCCGCCTATTCTGGAGGCGCGGACAGCTGCCCTCGGCCGCGGCTGCCCCGGAGGGTCTGGGCGGGCTTTGCTCGTCGCCGGTCCCCTCTCTTATCCTCAGCCATCCACGTGCCATCGCGGGCGCCCTGCCCTCGCTACTGCTGGCCCCATCCCAGCAGAGGGACAGGTGTCACACACCCATCCCTGTCCCTGGGTCTCCAGAGCTGAGCTGCCCCTCTACTCCGCCACGATGTCGGAGGTCTGGCTGTCCCCTCATGTCACCCATATGCCCACAGGGAAATGGCTGTGTAAAGGCAGTCATTCAGAAGCCCAAGGTCAGAGGATGCTCTTCCTTCTCATCCAGTCATTAAAGTTGGAAAGGAGCTCCCAGATCGAGTCCAGGTGTGAACCCAACACCACCATGCCCACTAAACCATGTCCTGATGTACCATGCCCACAGCTTTCTTGAACAGCTCCAGGGATGGTGACTCCTCCAACTCCCTGGGGAGCCTGCTCCTATTTTCCTAATATCCAACCTAAATCTCCCCTGGTGCAACTTGAGGCCATTTCCTCTTGCTAGTTTCTTGGGAGAAGAGACCAACCCCCATCTGGCTCCAACCTCCTTGTCAGGGAATTGTAGAGAGCGATGAGCTCTCCCCTCAGCCTTTTCAGTCTCCATACAGCTCCAGTTCCTTGGGCTGCTCCTCACCAGAGTGTCCATGTTCTTGGAGGGGCTCCACACAGATGGACTTCCCCACACTTGACATGAACACTCCTGCCAGGTGTTGCTCAGGCTCCTCTCCATCACCATGGCCTTGTGGCACCTTGAGAGGAGAAAGAAAAAGGATTGTGTTCTTACAAATTATGGGATTTGGTGGAGTACTGTTTTCCCCAAGCATGGGAAATCCATTCCCCAGCTGAGGGTCTGTGGAAAATACACCTACACACCCATCAGCCCAGCACACAGGGATACTGGAGTGCTGAGGCACCTCAGGGCCCGGGGCAGGGCAGGGTTACCTGCTTTGACCTCAACACACTATTGACACTGGCAGCTTTGTGCCAGGATAGTTGAGATAACCCAGTCTCATGCCTCCAGCTGATCATTTGCAGGAGTCGTGTCCCTAGGTGCATAACTGAATGCACTGGTAGGAATTTTCCTCCTCTGCTTTCCTTTGCAGTTTTACAAGTTTGGTGTAGGCAAAATCGCACAAAGGATCAGGGGGCTGGAAGCCCTCCGCTGTAAGAACAGGCTGAGAGAGTTGGGCTTGTTCAGCCTGGAGAACAGAAGGCTCCAGGTAGACCTTCTGGTGGTCTTTTGGTGCTTAAAGGGGTTGCTCAGAAAGCTGGGGACAGTCTTTTTAGTAGGGCATGTTCTGATAGGACAAGGGGTGATGGGTTGAAACTAAAAGAGGGGAGATTTACACAAAAGGAGAATTTTGTTACACTGAGGGTAGTGAAACTTTGGTCTAGGTTGCCCAGAAAGGTGGTAGATGCCCCATCCCTAGAAACATTCCAAGTCAGGTTGGACAGGACTTTGAGAAGACTGATCTGGTTAAACATGTCCAGAGCAATGCCCACTGAGTCCAGAGGAAGGCAACGAAGATGCTCAGAGGGCTGCAGTAGCTCTGCTCTGAGGACAGGCTACAAGAGCTGGGGCTCTGCAGCCTGGAGAAGAGAAGGCTTTGAGCAGACCTAATAGTGGCCTTCCAGTATCTGAAGGGGGCTACAGGAGGGCTGGGGAGGGACTACTGACAAGGTCTGACAATGACAGGACAAGGGGTAATGGGTTTAAATTGAAAGAGGAGAGATTCAAACTGGTTGTTAGGAAAAGGTCCTTTGCAGTGAGGGTGGTGAGACACTGGCACAGGCTGCCCAGGCAGGTTGTGGCTGCTCCCTCCCTGGAGGTGTTCAAGGCCAGGTTGGAGGAGGCCTTGAGTGACCTGTTCTAGTGGGAGGTGTCCCTGCCTATGGCAGGAGGTTGAAACTGGATGATCCTTGAGGTCCCTTCCAACCTAAACCATTCTATGTCCCTGCTCACTGGAGGGAAGTTGGACAAGGTGGCCTTTAAAGGTCCCTTCCAACCCAACCCAGTCTGTGATATGGGCGCAGCTAGTAGCTGACCATTGCTCAGCATGGTGCAGGGAACCCTTTACAGATGCCACTGTGTCTGACAGAGCAGGGACCTGATTTAAAAGGAGGGACCTCAGCTGGGAATAAGTGTGCCTTTTCCCTAGGAGAGGAAAGTGACAGGTGGCACCTCCCCACCCATGAATGAGAAAGGATCTCCTGCACCCCTGTCACTTCACTGCACAGGGCGAATAGAAGATGCCCCTTCCATGTGATGCAGGATAAGGCTGAGCTGTGCCTCCAGCTGCTGTCCACATCTTTCATTTTCTTGAGGTGAAATAACATCTGGATAGCTCCAGTGGTCTCAAAAGAGGGTGGGGGGAAACCATCTCAAAAGTGCCAACTCTTCTTGTAGGTCTGGAGCAAAGGACAATACAACAGTGCAAGTGGGAATTCATGGCTGCTTGTAGTGAACGATTATGTGTCAGCTGAAGACTCTTCCCTTCGTTCTCTGAGGGATGGAGACCGAGATTTATTTCATGCTGCATAAATACTCAGTGTCACGAGGATAACAATTCTTCAGGATAACTTTATTCAGGCAGATCTGTGGCAATCAGCTGCAGATACACAGCCAGCGTGACTGCTGGCAGCTCCGAAAACAAAATTGGTGGGACGGCTTGATTTCAGCACATTTCAACTAAGCAAACCCCTGGCAAACGTGGGGCTGGTGCAGCTGGATCTGCAGCTACAGTTTGGGTGGGTTCACAGGCTCACAGATGTCAGGGGTTGGAAGGGACCCAAAGAGATCATCGAGTTCAACCCCCCTGCCAGAGCAGGACCAGATAATCTAGCTTAGGTCACACAGGAACACATCCAGACAGGCCTGGAAAGGCTCCAGGGAAGGAGACTCCACAGCCTCTCTGGGCAGCCTGTGCCAGTGCTTTGGGACCTTTATAGTCAAGATGTTCCCCCTTGTGTTGAGGTGGAACCTCCTGTGCAGCAGCTTCCATCCATTGCTCCTTGTCCTATCCCAGGGAGCAGTGAGCAGAGCCTGTCCCCCCACTCCTGACACCCCTGGGTTAGCTGTGGAGTGGGAGGAAGGAGCCTTTATCAAATGGCCTGGCGCAGCAGAGTGAAATACGCCCTGCAGCTAACTAATATCAGGAACATGTCATAGCTGGCCTGCTTCCAGGAGGCTGGGAAGAGCAGCAGCTGCCCTGTCAAGTTCAGGGAGAGCCTGACATTACTGAGCAGTAGGCACTATCTGTCAAGAAACTACGCAGCTGCAGGAGCATTTCAGGGTCTGACTTTGATAGCTGAAGGCATTTCTCATTAAGGACCAATATCAACGTCTGCCACTGAAAGAAGCATCCAACAGCACCTTCTGATGGCATGCAAAAGTTTTTGGCTCGACTTCTGTGTCATTTCTCCCCTCAGACAAAAGCATTAGTCCTGTTTTGCCCTTCTGGGTGAGCAATTTCTTTGTTCCTCCTGCCAACCAGCACATTTCATAGATCCAAAGCATTCCTGGTACCGCTGGCACCCCGTTACGAAGGGAAGAACAGACTTACAGAGCAGAAATATTTGCTGATATTACAGGAAATTGCTTAGCTGAGATCAGCAGCAGGTTTAGTAGATGATCAGTTTTGTTGTGGCTGGTATGGAGGCCACTGGGATTTGCAGGGCTGGGTGAAGGGAGGGAGTTCAGAGGGATTTGGGAGCTGTGTAATTTCTGGCTAGATGCATGCGCTAGGTGGGAGAGGCAACTTTTGCCTCCTGTGAAACGTGCAGGTTTCTTAGATGACAAAACAATTGAACGAGTTTGTTTTATCTCTGAGTAGATTCCTGATTTCATCATTGTTTTCTCCTCTGTTGCCAGTCAGCTATACCTCAGTGACCTGTGGGATTACCACTTGCCTGGAACTTTATTAACATGCATTTAAAAAGCCTTGCTTGGCAACCACAGGCCCTAAGTGGCAGGATACCTGGAGATAAAAAAACCATGAGCATTCATCCTCTGGCAACACTTGAAACAGTCTGCTCTAACTCACGATCTGCAGCTCACCCTTTTTCACCAATCCCTTCTTTCCCCCTCGGCTATGCCATAGTGGCTGAGTGACTCACAGGGAATTAGCAGAATTTATCCCCCCCCATCCCCTCCGGGGGTTTTTGTTGTCGGATTTTGGTGTGTGGTTTGGTTTTGTTTTACACTAGACAAGCCTCCTAAAACAAGCAGAGAAAAAGGCAAAAGCACAGCAGATATTCAGCACATCATCAACTGAGAGCAGCTTCGTGATCAGAAGTCAGGCTGTGCAGACACAACTGGGAAAAAGAACCCCAGCATTCCAGGCATGCTAACCCAGTCCAGAGACAGGCACCAACGTTCCTCATCAAAAGGAAGCACCAAAAAGCAGTACCTCATTAGATGACAGAGAGAGCATTCATGAAAATAGGAGTTTGACAAGGAAGTTTCCTCTCTTCATCATGGCTACAGAGAAATCCCTCCACTCTGATTAGTATTGAAATTGAATCATAGAATCATAGAATTAAGCAGGTTGGAAGAGACCTCCAAGCTCGTCCAGTCCAACCTAGCACCCAGACCTGGCCAGTCAACCAGAGCATGGCACTAAGTGCTTCATCCAGGCTTTGCTTCAACACCTCCAGGCACAGCAACTCCACCACCTCCCTGGGCAGCACATTCCAATGCCAATCACTCTCTCTGCCAACAGCTTCCTCCTAACATCCAGACTAGATCTGCCCTGGCACAGCTTGAGACTGTGTCCCCTTCTTCTGTTGCTGCTTGCCTGGCAGAAGAGACCAACCCCATCTGAGCCTCCTCTTCTGCAGGCTGCACACCCCCAGCTCCCTCAGCCTCTCCTCACAGGGCTGTGCTCCAGGCCCCTCATCAGCTTTGTCACCCTCCTGTGGACACCTTCCAGCACCTCAACATCTCTCTTGAATTGAGGGGCCCAGAGCTGGACACAGCACTCCAGGGGTGGCCTGAGCCGTGCTGAGCACAGAGGCAGAACAACCTCCCTTGTCCTGCTGGCCACACTGCTCCTGAGCCAGCCCAGGATGCCATTGGCTCTGCTGCCCACCTGGGCACACTGCTGCCTCCTCTTCAGCTCCTCTCAACCAGCACCCCCAGCTCCCTCTCTACCTGTCTGCTCTCAGCCACTCTGGCCCCAGTCTGTAGCACTCCTTGGGGTTGTTGTGTCCAAAGTGCAGAACCCTGCCCTTGGCCTTGTTCAGTCTCATCCCATTGGCCTCTGCCCACCCATCCAGCCTGGTCAGGTCCCTCTGCAGGGCTCTCCTACCCTCCTTCAACAGCTCCACACCTGCTCCTAGCTAGGTGTCATCTGCAAACTTACTGATGCTGGACTCAATCTGCTGGTCTAGATCATCAATTATTTCTCTAGCCTAATGTTTCAAATGTGAGAAAATCATAGAATGGTCTGGGTTGGAGGGGACCTCCAAAGGTCATCCAGTCCAAGCCCCCTGCAGTCAGCAGAGGCATCTTTTACTATGTCAGGTTGCTCAGAGCCCTGTCGAGCTTCACTTGGAGTATTTTCAGGGATGGAGCCTCAACTACTTCCCTGGGCAAGCTGTTGTGGCAGCCAGATGTACTAAACCAACATTCAGCAGGAGACAAACCCTTCCTGAGAATCTGGGAAGAGATGTTAATTGTGAAATACCTGTTTCAATAATGTTATTCCTGTCCTCCTCCTTGTTGTCCTCTGCAGAAATTAGTCATGAAGGTGATTCTCATGGAGACAGTCTCCCAAGGATTTTGGAAAGTGCTGTCTGCCTGGCTCAGCTGTTTCAAGCCTGGGATTTCCTGGATGCTGAGAGTTCCCCAAGAATTTATTCCCTGCCCAGCTAAGAAATGCCAGGTTGTGTACCAAAATGAAAATAAGCAATCCCCCTGGATGTGTAGGTAACTTCCTTTTTCACATGAATCTTAGCCTTCCTTCTTTGTAGGAAGAATGTTTTCATTCTTCATTCTAGGCAGGAAGCTGGATCTCTTTATTCAGTAGTGCAAGGAGGGGTCACTGACACCCCATAGAATCATGAACCATCAAGTCCAACTGTCCATTGTATTCAGTAGTGCAAGGAGGGGTCACTGACACCCCATAGAATCATGAACCATCGAGTCCAACTGTCCATTTTATTCAGTAGTGCAAGGAAGGGTCACTGACACCCCACAGAATCATGAACCATCAAGTCCAACTGTCCATTGTATTCAGTAGTGCAAGGAAGGGTCACTGACACCCCACAGAATCATGAACCATCAAGTCCAACTGTCCATTGTATTCAGTAGTGCAAGGAGGGATCACTGACACACCACAGAATCATGAACCATCAAGTCCAAATGTCCACTTTATTCAGTAGTGCAAGGAGGGGTCACTGACACCCCATGGAATCATGAACCATCGAGTCCAAATGTCCACTTAACACCACCGTGGCCACTAAACCATGTCCCAAAGTGCCATGCCCACAGCTTTCTTCAACAGCTCCAGGCATGATGACTCCACCACCTCCCTGGGCAGCCTGTTCCAGTGCCTTCCACTCTTGCAGCAAAGATTTCTCTAATATCCAACCTAAACTTTTCCTGGTGCAACTCAAGGCCAATTTGTCCTGTCACTTGTACTAGGGAGCAAAGCCCAACCTCTGCCTCACTGCAACCTGCTCTCAGGGAGCTGTAGAGAGCAATGAGTTCTTCCCTCAGCCTCCTCTTCTCCACACTAAACACCCCCAGTTCTCTTAGCTGCTCCTCCCCAGCCCTGCTCTCCAGACTCTTCACCAGCTTTGTTGCTGTTCTCTGGACATGCTCCAGCATCTCAGTGTCCTTCTTGAAGGGGCCCAAAACTGAAGGCAGGACTCAAGGAGTGGCCTCACCAGTACTGAGTACAGGGGGACAATCACTGTGCTGGTCCTGCTTATCCATGCCAGGATGCTGGTGGCCTTTTCAGCCACCTGAGCACAGTTCATACAGCTGTCAACCAGCACCCCTAGATCTGGGGGCCCAGGGCCACCATCTACACAACTACTACAAATCACTCAGTGTTGGCTTATCTGAAAACATCAACCATCCTCAGAAACACCAAGTTGGATGGCTGCAGACACCACCAGGCTTTGGGCTGGTATTGATGGCATTTACCAGGCATTAAGAATTATTCAGCAGGACCAGACACATCACAGCTGTCACAACACAGGGAGAAGCTGGTACTTGGAACTGTGCATACCTAAAGACACACTGAAGTCCTGCCCAAAGGGATTTACTGAGTGCCAGCACGTTGCCAAGGTCCAGCAGAAACTGAAACCAGGTTTATGTTAAAATGGCAGGAACCAAGCAAAGGCAGACCCCCTCACTGAAGCAGAGCTGCTGGCACGTGCTCAGTGATGCCAGACCTGAAGCACAACCCTGTGCCATGAGGCCACGGTGGTCTTAGGTTGACAGGTGGAATCTTAGAGGGGTTTTCCAACCTAAATGATTCTATGGTTCTATCACTTACACATTTGGAGGTGCCCAAGACTTTGAGTAGCCCAAGCCCCACTGCCAAGACCAAGCACACAGAGCTGTTTTTCCTCCCACAGCTCCAAGATGTGGGCTTGCTTCTCTTTTCTCTCTCTGGCAAACTTGCTCCCCAGGCACAGGAGGGCTGTGAGAAGTGGCTTGGACCAAGTGGAAGACACACCTGAAATTGGGAGACTTGCCCAAAGGACAGTGTTTGTGTTTGAACCCATCCTGACACAAAGGCTGAAGTCTGAAGTCTGAGCAATGTTTAACTGTTGTTGTTTGGAACAGCTTTTCTTCCAAGCTCGGCTTGGCTGCCCGAGCAGTGCAGCCTGATGAGGTTGCCCACTTTTCAAGCAGCAGAAGGTAAAACCCCAGCAGTTTTGTTTGTTAACTTGTAGGCAGCTTTGTGCTTGCTGCAAAGAGCTGTAAGGGTAACTGCCTGCTGTATGTGCAGCATCTCTGCCACTACATGAGGTGAGCCACCAGTGCTTATCAGAGACCTTGCCACATGGCACCAAACACCCCATGCACGAGGACACCATAAAGCCCAGGCTGACCTCCATTTACTCCTCCCATTCATCTCCTCTGACTCACACACTTTGCTCTGAAGTCACCCGAGGTCTCCAGCAACAAAACAGAACAAAGAGCAGGGCTAAGATCAGTTGTGCAAATCAGATTCCTTCCTTCTCTGTGCAGCAAGCACTGATGAGAGGCACATCTGCTCTGGGCCAGTAACAAGAAAAACTGCTGCTGCTCTCATCCACAGCATCACAGACTGCTAGGGATTGGAAAAGAGCTCTGGAGATCATTGAATCCAACCTCCCTGCCAAGGCAGCTTCACTTAGAGAAGTTCACAAAGGAACGCATCCAGGCAGGTTTTGAAGGCCTTCAGAGATGGAGACTCCACCACTTCTCTGGGCAGCCTGCTTCAGTGCTTCACCACCCTTACATTAAAGAAGTTCATCCTCATAGAATCATAGAATCAAGCAGGTTGGAAGAGATGTCCAAGATCATCCAGTCCAACCTATCCATCCAGTCCAACCTATCCAACCAAGATCATCCAGTCCAACATATCCATCCAGTCCAACCTATCCAAACAAGATCATCCAGTCCAGCCCTATCCAATCCACTAGACCATGGCACTAAGTGCCCCAGCCAAGCTTTGCTTGAACACCTCCAGGGACAATGACTCCACCACCTCCCTGGGCAGCCCATTCCAATGCAAATCACCTCTCTCTATCAAGAACTTTCTCCTAACATCCAGCCTAGACCTCCCCTGACACAACTTGAGACTGTGTCCCCTCATGTTTAGATGGAACGTTTTACATTCAAGTCTGTGTCTGTTACCCCTTGTCCCATCACTGGGCACCACTGGGCAGGACTTGCCTCACACCTGGGTGGCCCAGAAGCTTCTATGTGAGACACTGTAGTGCAAATCCCACCAAAATGAGTGTGACTGACATCAACGACCTTACTCTGCTGGTTTGCTCAAACCTGGGTGGTCTCTGTGAGCACAGGAGTGGACAGATGTCCATATGGCCATGTGCATATGCAGCAAACTCCTAGGACTACACAGACACAGCCTGAGAGGTGAGCTGTGCATGGGAATCACTCAAGCTCCTTCACCCAGTGAATGCAGTCGCTTTTTTTACCCAGGCAATGTTTAGTGTGCTGGCAAGAAACCAAGGGAACCCTGCAGCAGGACTTCAGCCCAGGGTATCTGTACTAGAACTTTGTTTCATAGATTCACAGAATGGTTTGGGTTGGGAGAGACCTCAAAAATCATCCGGTTCCAACCCTCCTGCCATGGGCAGAGACACCTTCCACTAGAGCAGGTTGCCTAGGGCCTCGTCCCACCTGGCCTTGAACACCTCCAGGGAGGGAGCAGCCACAGCCTCCCTGAGCAACCTGTGCCAGTGTCTCACCACCCTCACTGGAGAGAATTTGTTTTTTAGGCATTTCACCTTTTAGGCATTTTTTTTTCCTGTTTGTACCATACCTTCAGCTGAAGACTGAGGGAAAGCTGAACAACTCCAAAGGCAGCTGTGCTTTAGTGCTGGCAGGAGGTTTTCCCACCAGGGACTGGGGAATGAGAGTCAGATGTTGGGGTCTCCATCTTGCTCAGTTGCTTTCTGAGGAACAAACAGGTTCATCTGCCTTCACCAGGCACCTGCCTGCTGGATCCACTTGCAAAGCCCAGGAAACCTTTCTTAAAAGCTGTAGAAGACTAACTGTGTGTCTCAAGCCTCAGAAGAGGTTCTCTCTACAGCCACATGGAGCTGAGCCAGATGCAAGGACTGGTTTAAAAAACAAAGTCAAACCAAACCTGGAACCTGTTGATACTTGTTGGGACAGCAATGGGCCCTGGTGGCCAAGAAGGCCAATGGGATCTTGGGGTGTACTAGGAAGAGTGTGTCCAGCAGATCAAGGGAGGTTCTCCTCCCCCTCTACTCTGCCTTGCTGAGACCTCATCTTGAAGACTGTGTTCAGTTTTGGGCTCCCCAGTTGAAGAGGGACAGGGATCTGCTGGAGAGGGTCCAGCAGAGGGCTACAAGGATGCTGAGGGGACTGGAGCACTGCCTGATGAGGAGAGGCTGAGGGACCTGGGGCTGTTCAGTCTGGAAAAGAGAAGACTGAGAGGGGATTTAATCCAAGGTTATAAACATCTGAGGGCTGGGGGTCAAGAGAGGGGGGACAGGCTCTGCTCACTGCTCCCTGGGATAGGGCAAGGAGCAGTGGATGGAAGCTGCAGCACAGGAGGTTCTGCCTCAACACAAGGGGGAACTTCTTGACTGTAAGGATCCCAGAGCACTGGCACAGGCTGCCCAGAGAGGTTGTGGAGTCTCCTTCTCTGGAGCCTTTCAAGGCCTGTCTGGATGTGTTCCTGTGTGATCTGTGCTAGATTGTGTGGTCCTGCTCTGGCAGGGGGGTTGGACTGGATGATCTCCTTGGGTCCCTTCCAACCCTTAATATCCTGCAAGCCTATGATACCAGCCTGGGTGTGGGCCAACAGGTTGTCACATGAGGACAGAAACTCAAGAGAAGGCAAGAGGAGCTGACAAGGCTGTTTCAGCAAGAGGGGAGAAGCATGAGTAAAACCAGCAAGAGCCCAGGAGGCAGCAACCTGATCAGATAAGTAAGTGGCTGCTGGAAGGCTGTTTGCTGAGGCCTGCAGAGTCTTCTGGCACTGGCTTAATGCAGACTGGGCATCAGGTGGCAGAGCTCACAGGCCAAGGCCCCTGCCTCCCATGTGGAATGTGGCAGCCACTCAAGGATCTCAGAAATCTTCTCTGGGCAGATTACAAGGGAAGCAGAGATGAGAAGCACGTGCCAGGCTGGCAGGGAATGGCACATCAAGGCTTCCCCCATCCTTTGCAAGACCTCTTGAGTTGGGTGGTATAAGTTGGTCAAATTGTCATTCAGATCCTCAGATGGTAAATGTTGTTCTAGGAGTAACACCAGACCCCAGATCATAGATTAGTCAGGGGCTGGAAGGGACCTCAAAAGCTCATCTGATCCAGCCCCCCTGCCAGAGCAGGATCACCTAGAGCAGATCACACTGGAATGCATCCAGATGGTTCTTGAATACCTCCAGAGAGGGAGACTCCACAACCTCCCTGGGCAGCCTGTGCCAGTGCTGTCACCCTCACAGTGAACAAATTCTTCCTCAAGTTCACATGGAACCTCCTATGCCTCAACTTCCATCCATTGCCCTTTGGCCTGCCACTGGCCATCACTGAGCCTGGCTCCATTCTCCTGGCACTCACCCCATAGATATTTATAAACATGAGTGAGGTCACCCCTTGGTCTCCTCTCCGAGGTAAAAAGCCCCAGCTCCCTCAGGCTCTCCTCATAAGGAAGATGTTCAACTTCCTTAAGCAGATTTGGGGTTGGGTTAAGGGTGAAAGTCTGGGTGAGATGCATGGTGAAGGCAGTCAGATGGTTCATTCAAAGAGTCATATAATGGTTGGAAGGGACCTCAAAAATCATCCAGTT
>WAAF01016252.1:0-27951 GCA_013400475.1 Tricholaema leucomelas
CCAACCTGGTTGATTCTATGATTCTAGGAGGGGAATGAGAATGAAGTTAAAAAAAATACCAGTTTCTGTTGTTTTTTTTCCCCCCTTTAAAATGGAATGCTAACCCTAAACAATCTCTTGGCAACCAACCCCCTCTTTATTTTTAATTAAGAAAATAACATAGCTGGCTTGGCTTCAAGTTTTCCCAGCTGCTATTCTTCAAGCACAAAAGCTCTCTGGCCCCTTTTCCCTTGCTGAGCTCTTTCATCGTTTGCACTTAGCTTGTATGTGTTACATGGGGTTTAGGTAATGTTTCCTACCATTGAAAGCAAGGCTAAGAGTCTAAACAAGTAGCTGTGGCTCAGTCAGCTACAGTCTCAGCTACACTACCTCAGCATGCAAGAGGTGAGACCATGATAATGCTTTTGGGTTTGTTTTCTTGCCTGTGTGCATTCCTTGCTGGTCTGGATGATCAGATGGATTGGGAACTGGTTGAAGGAAAGAAGGCAGAGAGTTGTAGTCAATGGGATGGAGTCTGTTTGAAGGCCTGTAGCTAGTGGGGGTCCCACAGGGGTCACTGCTGGGACCAGTTCTGTGCAATATAGTCATCAAGGAGCAGCAATGTGCCCTTGTGGCCAAGAAGGCCAATGGGATCCTGGGGTGTATTGAGAAGAGTGTGTCCAGCAGATCAAGGGAGGTTCTCCTCTGCTTCTACTCTGCCCTGGTGAGACCTCATCTTGAGTACTGTGTTCAGTTTTGGGCTCCCCAGTTGAAGAGGGACAGGGATCTGCTGGAGAGGGTCCAGTGGAGGGCTAGGAGGATGATGAGGGGACTGGAGCAGTGACTGAAGAGGAGAGACTGAGGGACCTGGGGCTGCTTAGTCTGGAGAAGACTGAGAGGGGATTTGATCAATGTTTATAACTATTTGAGGGCTGCCAGGAGGTGGGGACAGGCTCTGCTCACTGCTCCCTGGGATAGGACAAGAAGCAGTGGGTGTAAGTTGAAGCAAAAGAGGTTCTGCCTCAACACAAGGGGAAACTTCTTTACTGTAAGGGTCCCAGAGCACTGGCACAGGCTGCCCAGGGAGCTGGTGGAGTCTCCTTCTCTGGAGCCTTTCAAAGCCTGTCTGGATGTGTTCCTGTGTGATCTGTGTTAGATAGGATTGTCCTGCTCTAGCAGGGAGGTTGGACTCGATTATGTCTTTGGGTCCCTTCCAACCCCTAACATCCTGTGAGCCTGTGGATGAGGGCACAGAGTGCACTGTCAGCAAATTTGCTGATGACACCAAACTGGTTGCAGTGGCTGCCACACCAGAGGGCTGTGCTGCCATTCAGCCTGACCTGGACAGGCTGGAGGGGTGGGCAGGGAGAAATGGAATGAAATTCAACAAGGGTAAGGGGAGAGTCTGGCACCTGAGAAAGAAAAACCCCAGGGATCAGAATAGGCTGGGGACTGACCTACTGGAAGGCAGTGAAAGGGAAAAGGATTTGAGGGTCCTAGTAGATGAGAGGTTGACCAAGAGCCAGCAATGTGCTCTGGAGGCCAAGAAGGGCAATGCCATTCTGGGATGGATCAGAAGTGCTGTGGTTAGTAGGTTAAGAAAGGTTCTCCTGCCCCTCTACTCTGCCCTGCTGAGGCCACATCTGCAGTACTGTGTCCAGTGCTGGGTCTCCCAGTTCACTAGTGACATAGAACTGCTGGAGAGAGTCCAGCACAGAGCCACAAAGATGCTGAAGGGAATGGAACAGCTCTGTTAGGAGGAGAGCCTGAGGGAGCTGAGGCTGTGCTGCTGGGAGAGGAGAGCCTGAGAGGTGACCTCAGCAATGGTTCTCAATATGTGCAGGGTGAGTTGCAGGAGGCTGGAGCCAGGCTCTGCTGGGGGATGCCCAGTGCCAGAACAAGGGGCAATGGTGGAAGCTGAGGCATAGCAAGTTTCATTTAAACATGAGAGGGAATCTTTTCCCTCTGAAGGTGACAGAGCCCTGGAACAGGCTGCCCTGGGGGCTGTGGAGTCTCCCTCTCTGTAGATATTCCAGACGCACCTGGATGTGTTTCTGCTCTAGGTGACCCTGCTGTAGCAAGGGAGTTGGACTGCATAAGCTTTGGAGGTCCCTTCCAGCCCCTGACATGCTGTGATTCTGTGTTTATATGACTGTTAAGTGAGGAGAGATTCAGGCTGCATATTGAACTTAGGAGTTGTAGTTGGTTACAATAAATGGACTGGGCTTGGCAAAGCTCAGGTGTCACTGAGCGCACAGGTTTCACAGCTGGCAGGCAGCCTTGGTGGAACTTCAGATCACTGATCACAAACTACCAGGTTTTGTGTTTGCACATAAGTGAAAAGGTAAAAAATAGATATAGTTGCTTCAGCAGCTTCACCTCCTCCACCCATAGAGCATAATTGGAGCAAGTCAGGGTGATGCTCTTCTTCTCAGCATGTTGATTACTGGGCCCAGTCCTGTTCAATATCTTTATTGATGATATGGACAAGGGGATTGAGTCCATCATTAGTAAGTTTGTAGATGAGACCAAGCTAGAAGCAGGGATAGTTGTGTTGAAGGGTAGGAGATACTTGCAGAGGGACCTTGACAGGCTGGATGGATAGGCAAAGGCCAATGGGATGAGATTGAACTAGGCCAAGGGCAGGGTTCTGCACTTTGGCCACAGCAACCCCAAGCAGCACTACAGACTGGGGACAGAGTGGCTGAGAACAGCCAGGCAGAGAGGGACCTGGGGGCACTGGTAGATAGGAGCTGAAGATGAGGCAGCAGTGCCCAGGTGGGCAGGAGAGCCAGTGGCATCCTGGGCTGGCTCAGGAGCAGTGTGGCTAGCAGGACAAGGGAGGTTCTTCTGCCCCTGTGCTCAGCACTGCTCAGGCCACACCTTGAGTGCTGTGTCCAGTTCTGGGCTCCNGGAGGTGTTGAAGCAACCTCATTGCTGTCTGCAACTACCTGAAGGGAGGCTGTAGCCAGGTGGGGTTGGTCTCTTCTGCCAGGCAAACAGCAACAGAACAAGGGGACACAGTCTCAAGTTGTGCCAGGGGAGGTCTAGGCTGGATGTTAGGAGGAAGTTGTTGCCAGAGAGAGTGCAGGTGATGGGATCAGGACAAGAAACTGAGTGGTAGCAGATATAATTAGGCTAATGAGGGAGAAAGCTGACCACTAGGGGAAAGTAATTAAGAGTGGTGCAGAAAGAAAGTGAGCTAGGAGAAGCTGGAGAACAGCACAATGCTGGAGGTGTGATAGATATGAAAGCAGAAGAGTGGGGAAAATACAAGGCAAGGAAGTGAAGGTATGGGAATGAGGTGTCTGAAAGCTGCTGGGAAGAAGTCATTATCTGAATCAGTTAATCTCTCTGAGGCAGTGAGTGAGAGGGGTGGAGAAAGCTGCAAGAACCACTTGCTCCTCTTGTTTTCTTCTTCCACTTTGCAGTTTGGGGGAGATGGTTCAGCAAATTGGTGGGTGCTTCCTTTGGGAACTGGGAGAGTGTGTTCTCTCCTTGCTTTTTGCAGTGGAGATGTGTTGCCTTGTTGAGAGTTTCTTAGTTTGCCATGTAATTCTTCACCACTTCTGAAAGGTGGCAACAGTCATCAAATAAAATGTGATGCTTGAGGTAAATTTAATCATTTATCCCAATTCTTCATAAGAGAGCAGTAAAATCAGGGTTTGGGCTGAGTGAGACTACTTGAGTAGTGTATTAGTAGGAAGAAGGCATGAATTGGAAAATTGAAAGAAAAAGTTATTCAGTGCAAACCTGAAATGAATTGTGAAGAAAGTGGAACTGAGAACTTGATTTTGAAAGATCTTTCAATCTATTTGCACTTGGTATGAGGTATATCTAATCCTGCTTAGTCCTGCTCCTGGTTGGGTTTCACCTCATGAGGCAGTCTTCTTGCTTCTCTGTCTTGTACCAAGGCATGCAGAACGAAAGCTTGTGTGTAGGGCAGATATATTAGCATAGAATCAAGCAGGTTGGAGGAGACCTCCAAGTTCATCCAGGCCAACCTAGCTCCCAGCCCTAGACAATCAGCCAGACCATGGCACTAATTGCCTCAGCCAGGCTTTGCCTCAGCACCTCCAGGAATGGTGACTCCACCACCTCCCTGGGCAGCCCATTCCAATGCCAATCACTCTCTCTGCCAACAACTTCCTCCTAACATCCAGCCTAGACCTCCCCTGGCACAACTTCACACTGTGTCCCCTCCTTCTGTTGCTGCTTGCCTGGCAGAAGAGCCCAACCCCAGCTGGCTACAGCCTCCCTTCAGGTAGCTGTAGACAGCAATGAGGTCTGCCCTGAGCCTCCTCTTCTGCAGGCTGCACACCCCCAGCTCCCTCAGCCTCTCCTCACAGGGCTGTGCCCCAGGTCCCAGCAAATCACAGAATTTCTTAGATTGGAAAAGCCCTTCAAGATCCTTGAGTCCAGTCATCAGTTTCACACTGACAAGTCCTTGACTGAACCGAATCCCTCAGCACAATAATCACTACGAATTGCTATGCTTGGAAAGGACCAGCAGGATCATCCAGTCCAAAATTTTCCCCTCCACGAAGTTTGGGAACAGTCATCCTTTGAAAGTTTCTTTTTGGCTCATTAAAGAATCCCTCCTCATGGACTAACCTAAAAGACTCAAACATTCTTCACCCAAGGGAAGGTATTCTCCAGGGACTTTCTGCTATCCCATCTCCACAGGGAAGCCACAGAGGAGAGGTTCACATGAACCTTCCCTGCTGAGGGAATGCCTTCGTTTGGACAATTGGCTTTAGTTTTTGTGGGAGCTATGAGCTCCAGGATAGCAGAAATAGTAAGGTTTAGTGATCATGTCCATCAGAGTTCTCAGGAACACCATGAACTAAACTTCCCTGCAAAGGATGCATGTAGCTTGTAGTAGTTTCCCTTCTGCACCTCCCTCCCTCCTGAGGTTTAGAATAGAATAGAATCAACTAGGTTGGAAAAGACCTCCAAGCTCATCCAGTCCAACCTAACACCCAGCCCTAGCCAATCAACCAGACCATGGCACTAAGTGCCCCAGCCAGGCTTCTCTTGAACACCTTCAGGGACAGTGACTCCACCACCTCCCTGGGCAGCCCATTCCAATGCCAATCACTCTCTCTGACAAAAACTTCCTCCTAACATCCAGCATAGACTTCCCCTGACACAACTTCACACTGTGTCCCCTTCTTCTGTTGCTGCTTGCCTGGCAGAAGAGACCAACCCCACCTGGCTACAGCCTCCCTTCAGGTAGCTGTAGCCAGCAATGAGCTCTGCCCTGAGCCTCCTCTTCTGCAGGCTGCACACCCCCAGCTCCATCAGCCTCTCCTTATAGGGTTTGTGTTCCAGGCCCCTCACCAGGTTTTGTTGCCCTTCTCTTTACATGTTCCAGCACCTCATCATCTCTCTTGAATTAAGGAGCCCAGAACTGGACACAGCACTCAAGCTGTGTCCTGAGCAGTGCTGAGCACAGGGGCAGAATAGCCTCCCTTGTCCTGCTGCCCACACTGCTCCTGAGCCAGGTTTGTGTTGAGTAACTGAAGGTGACACAGGAGAGGAGGAAATCTGAGCTTTCTAGAGACAGCTTCTTTTTATTACAGATCTATTTTAGCTGCCCTGCTTGTTTTGAGCAAACTCTTGCATTTATAGTCTTGAATGCTCCTAGCAGCTGTCAAAATATGCTTTGAAGCAGTCAGCTTCCATTTGCTGTCTGTAGTGAGCAACTGTTTTCAGCTCTTTATAGACTATGACTAATATGGATTCAGCACTGATATTTCTGTGTGTTCTGGATGGATTGATCAATCTGCAATGGATTTGGGACCTTAGCAGCCCTGCATTTGTTGCCCCAGTGGCATGTTCTGCAGCAGACATGCCTATTCCCACTGCTGGTAGCACAAGGAAACCTGTGTGCAGTCTCCAGCTGATCTAAAAGGGATCTCCAGCTGATCTAAAAGGGATATGCCAAGGTTTTATTTTTAAATGCTTAAATGTGGGTTTATTTTTCCTTCTAGATAATACTTTTAAAGAGAAAAGCCCTCTCTGAATTGTCATTTCCTTGCTCTGCATGTTGCTGCTGTATTGGGGACTTAGGTTTATGTGAGGACAATGCTGAAACAGGCTTGGGCTGTTCCTTCTGCACTGATGTCCATGTGAGAACAGCAGCCCCTGCAAAGAACACAACCCTTGCTTTATCCCTGTGGGCAGTAACTGCTGATCAAAGCAGGAAGAGACTAGGTGCCTGGTTTTCTGCTATGTGAATGCCACTGCTCTGTGGTTAGCAAATGCTTTCTACTTAGTAGCATGAACGTGGCCAAAGGAGGAAGAAAGAGATCTGTATGCATGGCTGAGGCTGACATTTCAGCCCACAGCTGCTCAGCTGCATGCATAGTTTGCTTATGTCTTAGCCTCGACTTTGCCTGCTTGGTTTTGAAAGATCTTTCAATCGTTTTCCACTTGGTATGAGGTATATCTAGTCCTGCTTAGTCCTGCTCCTGGTTGGGTTTAACCTCATGGGGCAGTTCTCTTGCTTCTCTCTCTCGTGCCAAGGCGTGCAAAATGAAAGCTTGTATGTAGGGCAGATACATTATCATAGAATCACNCCCAACCCCACCTGGCTACAGCCTCCCTTCAGGTAGCTGCAGACAGCAATGAGCTCTGCCCTGAGCCTCCTCTTCTGCAGGCTGCACACCCCCAGCTCCCTCAGCCTCTCCTCACAGGGCTGTGCTCCAGGCCCCTCACCAGCTTCACTGACTTCTCTGGACACGTCCCAGTACCTCAACATCTCTCTTGAATTGAGAGGCCAAGAACTGGACACAGTTAAAACATAATCCATTTCCTCTGCTGCCACCAGGATGTTCTGTCTGGAGGTTCTTGGGTCTAAAGAGAACAGCCCATCCAAGGCTGCTTAAAGTTTTTGTTGTTACTCCAGTGTGTCACAGAATCTTAAGGGTAGAAAGGGATCATCCAGTCCAACCTCACTGCCAAAGCAGGATCACCTAGACCATGCTGTACAGGAACATCTCCGTGGAGAGTTTGAAAGTCTCCAGAGGAGGAGACTCCACAACCTCTCTGGGCAGCCTGCTCCAGAGCTCTGACACTATCAAAGTAAAGAATCACAGAAACATGCAGGTTAGCAAAGCCCCTCAGGATCACCAAGTCCAACCTAGGACCCTAACCCAACCCCACCTGGCTACAGTCTCTCTTCAGTTAGTTGTAGATAGCAGTGAGGACTCCCCTGAGCTTCTTCTTCTTTGAGCTAAGCAATCCCCAGCTCCCTCAGGCTCTCTTCACAGGGCTGTGCTCCAGCTTCATCACTCTTCTCTGGACACCTTCCAGTACTTCAACATCTCTCTTGAATTGAGGGGCCCAGAACTGGACACAGCACTCAAGGTGTAGCCTGAGCAGTGCTGAGCACAGGGTCAGAAGAACCTCCCTTGTCCTGCTGGCCACACTGCTCCTGAGCCAGCCCAGGGACTGTAAATGTTATTATAATGAGTAGTTTTGTAACATGTTCAGTGTTTGTCTTCTCACTGCTTGTCTGCTTTGGCAGAGTGCTTTTATGGATGTGTTGAATACTTCAGGTCTCAGCATAGATCCTTGCTGGGAACCTTGCTCTGCTGTGAGAGCTCACTGCTGGTCTGAGGCTTTGCTTTGTCTCTTCCTTAGTCTCAGAAGAGAATGTTCAGCTTAGCCTGTATCAGCTCTACCTCTTAAAAAGATTTTAGTGAGTGACTTTTGTAGAGAGACTTTGGGAAATCCTTTGTCTAATTCACAGAGCTGTTGATGGTGGAGTTTTGACAGTCAAAAAGTGCTTCTGGTTTATCCTATCTCTGAGAAACCCTTTGTAGGGCTGTTGGTAAAGGAGGGTTTACTAAAGACAATTGAAGTATGTGCAGTAGTTACACCATTGCTGAACAGTGTTCTCTGCCTTTTATTTCTGCAGAGTGATCACCTCTCTTTGGAGTCATCCTTTGGAATTTGGCAGCAGCTGGTTTGCACCTGAAAAGCTCAGGATATTTCCTCTAACTGTCTTCCTGTGAGTATGATCAAAGTAGTTTCCTTCTAATTTCCTTGCCTCTGATATTCAGAAGCTTTTACTGTATTATCTCTTCTTTTCTTTGTATTGAGACATGTATGTTGGTTTCCACACACCACATAGAATCAAGCAGGTTGGAAGAGACCTCCAAGCTCAGCCAGTCCAACCTAGCACCCAGCCCTGGCCAATCAACCAGACCATGGCACTAAGTGACGCATCCAAGCTTTGATTCAACACCTCCAGGGACAGCGACTCCACCACCTCCCTGGGCAGCCCATTCCAATGCCAATCACTCTCTCTGCCAACAACTTCCTCCTGACATCCAGCCTAGATTGCCCTGGCACATCATGAGACTGTGTCCCCTTCTTCCATTGCCGCTTGCCTGGCAGAAGAGCCCAACCCCACCTGGCTGCAGCCTTGCCCCAGGTAGTTGTAAGCAGCATAAGTTAATAAAAAGTGTCTATGCCTCACACATAGTAACCAGTCAGTAAACATGGTCACTTGGACTCACACACACTCCTCAGAACCTGCTTCCTCCAAAAAAGCAGAAGGCACAACAGGACAGTGACATCAGCACATGATCTTAACCCACCTGTCTAGGATTACAACTAGGAGAAGGCTCCCAGGTGACCTTGTGGCCTTCCAGTATCTGAAGGGGGCCTACATGAAAGCTTGGAAGGGAAAAAAATGTCTGTCTACCTGATAGTCTATCTACCTGATAGACATTTTAGGCTATCAGGTAGTGATAGGACTGGGGGGAATGGAGCAAAGCTGGAAATGGGTAGATTCAGACTGTATGTTAGTAAGAATTTGTTCAGCATGAGAGTGGTGAGAGCCTGGAATGAGTTTCCCAGGGAGGTGGTGGAAGCCTCATCCCTGGAGGTGTTTAAGGCCAGGCTGGATGAGGCTGTGGGCAGCCTGCTCTAGTGTGAGGTGTCCCTGGGCACGACAAGGGGCTTGGAACTGGCTGATCCTTGTGATCCCTTCCAACCCTGACTGATTCTATGATAGGTTGGACTTGATGATCTTGAAGGTCTTTTCCAATCTGGCAGATGCTGTGCATCTGTGATCCTCAAATAATCCAAGGTGGAATGAGCTGCCTGTGTTCTCTGAGTGCCTATGCTCTCTGTGTGCCTGGACCTTCTCTGCTCCATTGCCCCTCTTTTTGGTGACAGCAGCACAGAGGAAGAGAAACAGATGGCAGCAGACTGAACACTGCCTGCATTGACTTTCATCTCCAGCAGCCTTCCCCCACCCCATCAGGAATGCTGTGTCTGGATTCAGCTTGACTTTTATTTGTCATTGTCCTTGGGGAAGGGAATTTGCCTTTGCCTATGCTTCTGAGAAAGTTTGTTCAAGTACTGAACGGGCTGATAATTGTTGCAGGCTGCTCTCTGCCCTGGTTGCTGTTGCAGAGCATTGCACTACTTTCTAGCCCTTTTTTTGGGGGAGAGTATTTAAGACTGAAGCTGGATGCAACTTGGGATTTCCAGTTAGTGGGAAATGTTGATGCTCCAGAAGTAGGATTTGTTTCTTCAGTCTTCTAAAATTGCCCATGAAACACTTGTAGTGAGATCACTTGTGTTGAAGTTCCCATCTGCTTCCTTAGGTGCTGCAGTTAGGAGGTACATATGTGGAGGCAGACAGAGAGATTTGGGGTTGTTCAGTCTGGAGAGGAGGAGAAGGCTCCAAGGAGACCTTATTGTGCTCTTTGAATATCTAAAGAGAGCCTACAGGAAAGCTGCTGAGAGACTTTTTAGGGTGTGAGGTAGTGATGGGACCCAGGGGGGGAATGGAGCAAAACTAGAAGTGGACAGATCCAGATTGGATGTTAGGAAGAAGTTGTTCACCAGAAGGGTGGTGAGACACTGGAACAGGTTGCCGAGGGAGGGGGTTGGTCTGGTGATGAAGGATGCTGGGATGAAGGTTGGACTGGATGATGCTGGTGGTCCTTTCCAACCAGAGCAATTCATAGTGATTCGATGTTGTGCTGAGAGATTTGGTTTAGTCAGACTTGTAAGTGTGAAACTGATGATTGGACTCAAGGATCTTGAAGGTCTTTTCCACTCTAAGAAATTCTGTGGTGGAAACCTCATCCTTGGAGGTTGTTAAGGTCAGGCTGGATGTGGCTCTGAGCAACGTGATCTAGTGTGAGATGTCCCTGCCCATGGCAGGGGGATTGGAACTGGATGATCCTTGTGGTCCCTTCCAGCCCTGACAGTTCAGTGAATCTGTGAATGATCTGACCCAAGGATCAAAGAGGCCATGCTGCCCAACAGCCAGTCGGGTCAGAAGTGCAAGCCTTTACCCTTGTGTTATGCACAGGATATTCCACAAGAGCAGTGACTGCCCTCCAGAGTTCTTCTGACAGCTCAACAACTGCAATTGCATTGGCAGACATGTCTGAGCACACATGCTGTGGTGTTGAAACAAGGCTCTTCTATCCCTCAAAGCTAAGATTATGCTTCAGTGTATTTCTGAGCTGCTGCTTCTGCCTTATTTTGCTGCATAAATTGCACCTGGAAGTTTGTTCTTCAGGGATACATTCACCTGCTCCAAGTGTGGGGATGCAGAGCAAAGTCATCTGTCTCATGCTGAAGTCTCCATGGTTCTTGCACAGCACTTTTCAAGGGGATGAAAGAATTCTGACACAAAGAAGGAAAGGCAAAACCTGAGAGTACTTTCCACATTTCACAGAATGGGTTAGGTTGGAAGGGACCTCAAAGCTCAGCCAGTTCCAACCCCCTGCCATAGGCATGGACACCTCCTGCTAGAACAGGTTGCTCAAGGCCTCATCCAACCTGGCCTGCAACACCTCCAGGGAGGTTGTGGAGCACAGAAGCACCCAATGTGATCTGTGATCACATTGGGTGCTTCTGTGCTCCACAACCTCCCTGGGCAAGCTGTGCCAGTGTCTCACCACCCTAAACCTGTGCCAGTGTCTCACCACCCTCACTGCAAAGAATCCTTTCCTAACATCCAGTTTGAATCTTCCCTCTGCCAATTTAAGCCCATTTCTCCTCATCCTCTCATTACAAGACCTTGTCAATAGTCCCTCCCCAGCCCTCCTGTAGGTGCCCTTCAGACATTGTAAGGCCACTCCAAGGTCTCCTCAAAGCCTTCTCTTCTCCAGGCTGCAGAGCCCCAACTCTCTCAGCCTGTCCTCACAGCAGAGCTGCTGCAGCCTCTTAGCATCTTGGTGGCCTCCTCTGGACTAGCTCCAACACTTCCATGTCCTTGTTTTGAGGGCTCCAGAACTGCACCCAGGACTGCAGGTGGGGTCTGAGGAGAGCAGAGCAAAGGGGCAGAATCCCCTTCCTTGCCCTGCTGGCCACACTGCTCTTGCTGCAGCCCAGCACAGGGTTGCTGCCACCAAGATGCTCAGAAGGCTGCAGCAGCTCGGCTGTGAGGACAGACCACAAGAATTGGGGCTCTGCAGCCTGGAGAATAGAAGGCTTCAAGGAGACCTTGGAGTGGCCTTCCAGTGTCTGAAGGGGACCTACAGGGGAGCTGAGGAGGGACTATTGGCAGGGTCTTGTCATGAAAGGATGAGGATTAATGGGGGATGAGGAGGAATGGGTTTAACCTGCAGAGGGGAGATTCAAACTAGATGTTAGGAAAGGGTTGTTTGCAGTGAGGGTGGTGAGACATTGGCACAGGTTTCCCAGGGAGATTGTGGAGCACAGAAGCACCCAATGTGATCAAAGATCACATTGGGTGCTTCTGTGCTCCACAACCTCCCTGGAGGTGTTGCAGGCCAGGTTGGATGAGGCCTTGAGCAACTTGTTCTAGCGGGAAGTGTCCCTGCCTATGGCAATGGGTTGGAACTGGCTGATCTTTGAGGTCCCTTCCAACCTAAACCATTCTATGATTCTATATAGAAAGTTATGCTTTATTTAAGGGTGAACCAAGCCAAGTAACCCAAGATTTGGTTGTAAGCACACTTGTTTTATTTTCCAGGTGTTACCCCACCTAGGAATTGTTACAACTGACTCATTGAGTAGCTGAAGAGAAATCTGCTTCTAATAAAATATGTCTTTCTTGACAGAGGTTTAAGAACAACTGAAATAAAAGCCCAAAAGAGAAATCTGAACAAGCATAAGGATCATATGCAGGGGCAGAGTCACTGCTGTGCTCAGAGTGAGGGGAGTGGAGTTGATTATCTGCATCTTCCCAGTAGGTAGAGAGCAGATACAGCTTGCTGGAGAGGATGTGGCAGAAGCGTGCTGAGCTTTGGCTCTGTTTGCTGGCAAAGAGACTATCAGAGAGTAGTGCCAAGCATAGCTCAGGCACAGCAGAAGCTGCATCTTGCTCTCTTCTGTGCAATATTAACCTTCTAAGGCAGGAAATGAGTGTCCTTGAAGGAAAGATAAGCTAGGAGCTGGGATTCTGTAGTCTTCACTGACAGCCCTTCCTTCTCAGCTCCATCGCAGTAAGCTCTGCCATCACATTAGCACAGCTTTACTGACTCTGTTGCTTTGAACTTCCCAGGCTCTATCTTCACTTGGTGTACCTAAGTTTAGCACAGAAACGTTCTGGTTGGAAAAGCCCCTCAGGGTCACCTACTCTACAAGGTTCAACCTAACCCATGTCCTCAAGCATCACATCCAAATGCCTGTTAAACACATCCAGGGTGTGTTTAACTCAACTCAACCACCTCCCTGGGTAGCCCATTCCAGTGCCTGACCACTCTTGCTAGGAAAAAAATGTTTCCTAATGTCCAGTCTAAAGCTCCATGAAGCAGACTGATCCTGTTGTGCTAAGTGGGGCCATTTGTTAAGAGCCCTGATAATCATTATGGACATGAGCAAAGCCTTTGACACTGTCCCACATCACGTCCTGGTCTCCAAGCTGGTGACACATGGGTTTGATGGGTGGGCCACTGGGTGGATACAGAACTGGCTTGATGACTGCACCCAAAGAGTGGCTGTCAATGGCTCCATGTCCAAGTGGAGTCCCCCAGGGATTTATCCAGAGGGACCTGGACAAGCTGGAGAAGTGGGCACAAGCCAACCTCATGAGGTTCAACAAGACCAAGTGCAAGATCCTGCAGCTGGGTTGAGGCAATGCCAAGCACAAATCCAGGCTGGGCAGTGAGTGGCTGGAGAGCAGCCCTGAGGAGAGGGACTTGGGGGTGCTGCTGGACAAGAAGCTCAACAGGAGCCAGCAGTGTGCACTTGCAGCACAGGAAGACAGCCAGAGCCTGGGCTGCAGCAGGAGAAGTGTGGCCAGCAGGGAGAGGGGAGTGATTCTCCCCCTCTGCTCTGCTCTGCTGAGNAGGAGGAAGCTGTTCAGCATGAGAGTGGTGAGAGGCTGGAATGGGTTGCTCAGGAGGTGGTTGAGGCCCCATGGCTGGAGGTGTTTCAGGGCAGGCTGGCAGAGGCTGTGGGCAGCCTGCTCTAGGGTAGGGTGTCCCTGTCCTAGGGATCTTTGATCACATTCTGTGATTCTGTGCTCCATGACCTCCCTCGAGGTGTTCAAGGCCAGGCTTGATAAGACCTTGAGCAACCTGTTCTAGCAAGGGTATCCCTGCCTATGGCAGGGGGTTGGAGTTGGATGAGCTTTGAGGTCCCTTCCAACCTAAACCATTCTATGCTCTAAACACATTTTGAGAAGGGATGGGAGGCAAAAAAAAAAGCTGCCATCCATCAGCTGGCATTAAGTCCAACTTTGACAAGCTGATATAAACTGAACCTGACTGTTAGTGCAGACATGATACAAATGAGCTGTGACTTTATGGTACCAGCTGTTCCCCTGACAGGCTAAAAGGGCACATAACTAGAATAGCATCTTTTGTTAAAGGCTAACTTTCCCTTTGTTCAATATAAGAGCCTCAGGCAGGACTCTTAGTCCTTACTTATGTGACTTATGCAATCTGCAACATGTTCCTGGAGCTTGAGGGGGGCTTTTTGCTGATGTTTTTTCCAAGGCAGGGTTATCTCAAGTGTTCATTTTTCCTCCCTAGTTTTAATCACTGAAAGGCAAATCCGTGGTGGATTTTTTTTTGCCTCGTGTGAAAGGTGGAGATAATCTGAGTACAAAGAAAAGACTGAACAGCAAAACCTGAGGAAAGAATACCCCCATAAGAAAAAAAAATGATAAAACAGACTCAGAAATCTGAAAGCAAAACTGGGCTGCCCAGGGAGGTGGTGGAGTCACTGTCCCTGGAGGTGGTCAAGGAAAGCCTGGATGAGGCACTTAGTACCGTGGTCTGGTTGACTGGGTAGGGCTGGGTGCTAGGTTGGGCTGGCTGAGCTTGGAGGTCTCTTCCAACCTGCTTGATTCTATGATTCTATGAATTATTGTTTAATTAATTGCTTCCCACCAGTTTGTTCTTCTTTTTTTTTCCCCTAGCAGAGTTTTCCAGGGGGTTTATTCCATGCAAACTACGTCTGCACAGACTTTAACGATGTGAGTGTAGTCCTTCTCTGGGGACTTTCAAAACACACCTGGATGCATTCCTCTGTGAACTACCCTGGGTTGTCCTGCCCTGGCAGGGAGGTTGGCCTGGTGATCCAGTTAGAGTGGTGATCAATGGCACAATGTCCACCTGGCGACCGGTGCCAAGTGGTGTTCCTCAGGGGTCAGTGCTGGGACCAGTGCTCTGTAACATCTTTGTCAGTGATATGGACAGAGGAATTGAGTGCACCCTCAGCAAGTTTGCAGATGACACCAAGCTGTGTGGCACAGCTGACTTGCTGGAGGGCAGGGATGCCATCCAGAGGGACCTGGACAGGCTGGAGAGGTGGGCCCAGGCCAACCTCATGACGTTTAACAAGGCCAAGTGTAAGGTCCTGCACCTGGGTCGGTGCAATCCCAGGCACAGATACAGGCTGGGTGGTGAATGGCTGAGAGCAGCCCTGAGGAGAAGGACCTGGGGGTCTGGGTTGATGAAAAGCTCAACATGAGCCTGCAGTGTGCACATGCAGCCCAGACAGCAACCCTGTGCTGGGCTGCAGCAAGAGCAGTGTGGGCAGCAGGGCAAGGGAGGGGATTCTCCCCCTTTACTCTGCTCTCCTCAGACCCCACCTGGAGTACTGTGTGCAGTTCTGGAGCCCCCAGCACAAGAAGGACATGGAACTGCTGGAGCCAGTCCAGAGGAGAGCCACGAAGATGCTCAGAGGGCTGCAGCAGCTCTGCTATGAGGACAGGCTGAGAGAGTTGGGGCTCTGCAGCCTGGAGAAGAGAAGGCTTTGAGGAGACCTTAGAGTGGCTTTGCAGTATTTGAAGGGAGCCTACAGGAAGGCTGGGGAGGGACTATTGACAAGGTCTGGTAATGTCAGGACGAGGGGGAATGGGTTTAAGCTGGCAGAGGGGAGATTTAGACTGGATGTTAGGAGGAAGTTCTTTACAGTGAGGGTGGTGAGACACTGGCACAGGTTGCCCAGGGAGGTTGTGGATGCTTCCTCCCTGGAGGTGTTTTAAGCCAGGCTGGATGAGGCCTTGAGCAGCCTTCTCTAGTGGGAGGTGTCCCTGCCTATGGCAGGGGGTTGGAGCTGGATGATCCTTGAGGTCCCTTCCAACCTAAACCATTCTATGATTCTATGATTTCTGCAGGTCCCTTCCAACCTCTAAAGTCCTGTGATTCTGATGTTTTTAATGATTATTTAGTACCACACACTGGCTCTTTGGGTGACTCTGCAGAACACCGGTTTATTGTGTGTGAGTACAATAGGGCAAAATTGACCTTGAAAGAGAGTAAATATTAAGGGCTTGCTTCTGCCAGCAAGCTGCACTAGACCTTGTATAGCAGTGTTGAAGATAGAGGTTCTTTTCTTTTCCCCTCTTTTCCTATCTCTTCCTTTCAAATTTCTTTCTTATCATAGAATCAAGCAGGTTGGAAGAGACCTCCACGCTCAGCCAGCCCAACCTAGCACCCAGCCCTGGCCAATCAACCAGACCATGGCACTAAGTGCCCCAGCCAGGCTTGGCTTCAACACCTCCAGGGACAGTGACTCCACCACCTCCCTGGGCAGCCCATTCCAATGCCAATCACTCTCTCTGACAACAACTTCCTCCTAACATCCAGCCTAGACCTCCCCTGGCACAACTTCACACTGTGTCCCCTTGTTCTGTTGCTGCTTGCCTGGCAGAAGAGACCAACCCCACCTGGCTACAGCCTTCCCCCAGGTAGTTGTAGACAGCAATGAGCTCTGCCCTGAGCCTCCTCTTCTCCAGGCTGAACAACCTTTTGCTTCCTTCCACAGAACCCAAAGCAAAGATCTCTAAGCAGTAGTCTTGTTCAAAGTATGGGAGCTGGCTCTAAAACCAACAAGCTTCATCCTCCCTTCAGATTGAAAACCCTTGCTTGAGGGAGCCAGAATCCAGAATCCCTTCAGTTCCATGACTTAATTCTCCAGCAGTATGAATCAGGCAGTACCAGCACAAGCTCTGGCTAGAATCTATGGTACATATGTTTGTTCTTTAGGCAGTAAGAGAACAGAGAAATGAAGGTCATTTAAGTTACAACTACTTTGGGGAATAGACTTTAATTTTGTTTTAACCAAACAAACAGACCCCCCCCCACACCCCCAACCCCATTCCTTCTAAGCAGTGTGATTGAAATGGGGTTGTTTATATGGCATGGAAGTGCAAAGGCCCAAAGTAACCTGGCTTTCAGCCAAATTAATCTGAAATATTTTAATCCCCCTGGAGTTTCCTTTATCCTCTGCATCTGTGTGAGAGTGGAGACACATTTTTAGCATTTCTTGGAGGAAAATTACCTTTCTTTCCCTCCAACTGTACTCAGCAAGGTCAGCAGGGCACTGTTATGTGCTATTTAAACATCTGAGACTCATCATCTATCTGCACAACAGAAAGGATCATCATAAAGGGTCTAATGAATCCTGACTGCTAGCCAAGCAAGGGAGTTCTCTTATGGATCCCAGCTATCAGGCACAAGGAATACAGGCAAAACACACTTTAGCTTTCTAGAGTGGAGAATTAAGCTGTCCCTCAAGAAGGGAGCAGGTATTGGTGGTGACCTACAGAGCAGTTTTGGCCAATCAAACTGTGAGCCAAAGCCTGAAGTTATTACACAGGCCAAGACAGTTGCTGGGTCTGCCTGGAATGAAGGTTCTGCTCACCCTGTGGGGCCCAGACAGGGCTTGAGCAGGAGATTGGAGCTTCTTGCTCCTGGGGAAGGAGATGTTTCTGGTGAGTCATGAGCAAGCTCCAAGCTGGCTATCGCAGCTTCTGGCTGCCTGCCTATGCTTGCTCTTAAGGACTGTTTTCTACTTCAGTAGCAAGTTCATGGGACTGAACTCACTTTACTGGCCAGGAACTGAAATACTGTTGGGGTTTTTTTTTCTGTTTCAATTCTTATAAAACTCTTTCCCAGGCTCCTCAGAAGCCAATGCTCCTCCCTCAGCTACCTGTAGCTGCAGTCAGCCTGAAGTGGCCACAGTCAGCAGATAGAACTCTAATCTTTTAGAGGTACCAGAATAGAATAGAATCAAGCAGGTAGGAAGAGACCTCCAAGCTCAGCCAGTCCAACCTAGCACCCAGCCCTGGCCAATCAACCAGACCATGGCACTAAGTGCCCCAGGCAGGCTTTGCTTGAGCACCTCCAGGGACGGTGACTCCACCACCTCCCTGGGCAGCCCATTCCAATGCCAATCACTCTCTCTGCCAACAACTTCCTCCTAACATCCAGCCTAGACCTCCTCTGGCACAACTTGAGGCTGTGTTCCCTTCTTCTGTTGCTGGGTGCCTGGCAGAAGAGCCCAACCCCAGCTGGCTCCAGCCTGTCTTCAGGTAGTTGTAGACAGCAATTCCTCAGCCTCTCCTCATCAGGCAGTGCTCCAGTCCCCTAATTGTCCTCATAGCCCTCCACTGGACCCCCTCCAGTAGATCCCCATCCCTTCCAAGCTGGGGAGTCCAAAACTGAACACAGTACTCAAGATGAGGTCGCACCAGGGCAGCGTAGAGGGAGAGGAGAACCTCCCTTGATCTGCTGGACACACTCTGCTTACCTCAAAATACTCTCCTCACACCTCAACATCTCTCTTGAATTGAGGAGCCCAGAACTGGACACAGCACTCAAGCTGTGGCCTGAGCAGTGCTGAGCACAGGGGCAGAATAACCTCCCTTGTCCTGCTGGCCACACTCTTCCTGATCCAGGCCAGGATGCCACTGGCCTGTTACCTGGGGGGCATTTTTACCTGAGATGCTGTTCTGCAATTTACATTGGTACAGATGACACCAGGTCTGGTTTAGTGTCTATTCTAGACTCATTCCTCCTTTGAATACTGCTAGGTCATGAAGTTCTGGCAGCTTTAAGAGAATTCAAACAAGCATTTGATGCTCTGAAGGAAAAATGATATGCTAAAGACCCCTGTTCTGTGCATGCACAGGGATTTTTACCTCTATTTCATTTTCCCCTCTCATTGCTGAAGTCCTGCAGGGGCTGCAGAGAAATGAGCTTCTGTACCAGCATGCTTGAGGCTGATATTGGCCTTGTCCTTGCTCCTAGTGTGCTTTGCTTTCTCAATTGTAACATACACCCAACAGTGCTGGTTTGCTGTAGAAGGGCTGCAGGGCATGGGTTGTGGGGTGGCATGCCAAGAAAATGATGGTCTGAGTTGTTGGCATTGGATTGGGCTGCACAGGGAGGTGGTGGAGTTGGGGTTTGTTCAGTCTGGAGAGGAGGAGGCTCCCAGATGACCTTCTTGTGGCCTTCCAGGATCTGAAAGGGACCTACAAAAAAGCTTGGGAGGGACTTTTTAAGCTGTCAGGGAGTGACAGGACTGGGGGGAATGGAGCAAAGCTGGAGGTGGAGAAATTCTGACTGGCCATGAGAAGGAAGTTGTTGAGCATAAGAGTGGTGAGAGCCTGGAATGGGTTGCCCAGGGAGGTGGTTGAGGCCCCATGGCTGGAGGTGTTTCAGGCCAGGCTGGCTGAGGCTGTGTGCAGCCTGCTCTAGGGTAGGGTGTCCCTGGGCATGGCAGGGGGGTTGGAACTGGCTGCTCCTTGTGGTCCCTTCCAACCCTGACTGCTTCTATGGAGTCCCTGTTCCTGGGAGTGTTTAACAAAAGGCTGAATGTGGCACCTGGTGCCATGATTTGGTTGACCAGATGGTGTTGGGTGATAGGGTGGACTTGATGATCTTGAAGGTCTTTTCCAGCCTGATTAATTCTGTGATTCTGTGAGTGGAATCCTGTACTAAGATCAATCACTCCAGGCAGTATCTGCTTTTGAATACCTCCACCAAACACACTTTCCCTGTCTTTTCATCTAGCCAGAGGTATTCTGAGACCATTGCAAGCCAGACAGTAATGGAATAAATTCCAAGTGCAGCAGGAGACCACATTGGAGGAAAAACTCATTAAGTGCCAAGGGCATTTCTTATACTTTTCTTACTGGGACTGGAAAATATTCCCTAAATAATACATCTGGATGCAGAAGAATAGAGGAGGAAAAGATGAAAACCAATCCTTTAGATTCAGTAGGAGGCTACTTTAATGGCTTGTTTAATCTGCCAGCTGGCACAGCACAGGCTTCTTGCTACACATACTTTAAGGAGACCCATGTAGTTCTTGGAACCAAGTTCAGATTCAGTTGTAGGAACCTAAATATGAATAAATTGGCCAGGCTGCTTTTTTTGGTACTTAATAGAAATGAAGAAACTGCTTAGTCATCTCCAGAGGTATTTCTGTCTCCTTTTTCATGTGAATAAAATAATATGAAGTTAAAGTAAAGTTCCCTTTGCTCTCTGCATCACAGAATTAGAGAATGGTCAGGGCTGGAAGGGACCTCAAAGTTCCAATCCTCCTGCTATAGGAAAGGAGACCTCATACTAGACCAGGGTACACAGAGTCCCAGTCTGACCTTAAAACCCTCTAGGGATGAGGCTTCCACCACCTCAGATTTTCAGATCTGTTAAAATCTTGTGGTGCAAGGTACAACCTCATAGAATAGAATCAGAGAATGGTTTAGGTTGGAAGGGACCTCNCCCATTCCCCCTAGTCACTACCCAACACCCTAAAAGTCCCTCCCCAGCTTTCTTGTAGCCACCCTCAGATATTGGAAAACCACAATAAGGTCTCCTTGGAGCCTTCTTTTCTCCAGACCCAACAGCCTCAACTCTCTCAGTCTGTCTTCATAGCAGAGCAGCTCCAGTCCTCTGCTCATCCTTGTGGTTCTTCTCTGGACACCTTCCAGCACATCTATAGTAGTAGTAGCTCCACAAGTAGCTCCAGTAGTAGCTCTATAGTAGTAGAAGCTCCAGAACTGGAGGCAGTATTCAAGGTGTAGCCTCATCAGGGTGGAGTAGAGAGGGACAGTCACCTCCCTTGACCTGCTGGCCCCCAGCACCATGTGCACACTGTTCAGGGTAAATGATATCCTGTGAGTTGGATTCTAGCTCTGGAGGTTCCTTCCAACCTCTGAAGTTCTGTGACCCTGTGAGCCTGCTTCCCAGCATTTGAAAGCAGAGAGAAAAACAGTGCAGGTCTGATCCCTCTTTGAGGTTAACCACTTCTATAAACTGCTCTGTGGGCTTTGCTCTTTGAGGTGGAGACCTCGTTGTCATTACCAAGAATAACTTATGATTAAGGATTGCAAAGGGCAATAGAATCACAGAATCAACCAGGTTGGAAGAGACCTCCAAGCTTATCCAGCCCAACCTAGCACCCAGCCCTGGCCAATCAACCAGACCATGGCACTAAGTGCCCCAGCCAGGCTTGGCTTCAACACCTCCAGGGATGGAGACTCCACCACCTCCCTGGGCAGCCCATTCCAATGCCAATCTCTCTGCCAACAAATTCCTCCTAACATCCAGCCTAGACCTCCCCTGGCATAGATTGAGACTGTGTCCCCTTCTTCTGTTGCTGCTTGCCTGGCAGAAGAGACCAACCCCACCTGACTACAGCCTCCCTTCAGGTAGCTGTAGACAGCAATGAGCTCTGCCCTGAGCCTCCTCTTCTGCAGGCTGCACACCCCCAGCTCCCTCAGCCTCTCCTCACAGGGCTGTGCTCCAGGCCCCTCACCAGCTTCATTGCCCTTCTCTGGACAAGTTCCATCACCTCAACATCTCTCTTGAATTGAGGAGCCCAGAACTGGACACAGCACTCAAGGTGTGGCCTGAGCAGTGCTGAGTACAGGGGCAGAAGAACCTCCCTTGTCCTGCTGGCCACACTGCTCCTGAGCCAGCCCAGGATGCCATTGGTTCTCGTGGCCCCCTGGGCACACTGCTGCCTCATCTTCAGCTCCTCTCTACCAGTATCCCCAGGTCCCTTTGTTCCTGGCTGCTCTCCAGCCACTCTGCCCCCAATCCAATTTTCAGCTGTCCATTGTATCTTCAGCACAGTGCTGATGATTATGAGTAGAACTACCACGTTTCCCACAAGGAATCCCTGGACAAGTGGAAGAAACTCTGCTTTTATGTGGACATGCACAAAGGTATGAGAGGATGAAGCATACTTTATTGGCATGAGCTGAGCTCACAGCAATTTCTGACAGGCAACGTAGCTGAGTGATGTTTTGGAGCATGTATTAGATGAATTTGACCTGTGAGAGTGGAATCCAGTCCAGACTGATGTCTCTGGGAAGGCTGCCAGGGATTTCAGCAGGATCAAGATTTCAGCTCTAGTCTGTATACAACAAAAATGTTTCAGTATCTTCTGATCTTTGGGGACAACATCTTTGAAATATTTCAGAGGACACTTACAAGAGAGAGGCAAAGGTCAGCCCTTCTAACATGAGAACCAGGGCCTGTGCCAGCAGCTTCCAGCTCTGTCTTGTTTCTTCTCTTTGCTGCTAATGGGAAATGTTAGGCAAATGTCACTGAGATCAGGGCTGGGATCACTCTATGCAAACCCAAATATCAGGAGAAAACTCTGCCTGGCACTTAGGTCAATGTGCAGTAGGAGAAAGATGAGAAGTAGGAGGAGTGGAAATGTCATACTCACACTCAGCCTTCCCAGGAGACAAATGGGGGCTTTCCATTGCAAGCAGCTGGCTCTGAGATGATGGCTCCTAGTGCTGCGTGACTGGAAGTGTTAGCAGCAGCATGCTAGATGTTTGCTAACACCTCTCTGATGTGCTGCTCTCTAAGGCTCTTTTCCTGCTGCTGAATTGGTTCATGGGTATGAGAGATGGACTTGAGTAGATACTTAAAGCCAGGGATCTTTTAGTTGCAGGCTGTGATGCTTTGGGTGTTACCTGTCCCCCTACTCTTCTGAAATCACTCAGACTAGACTCAGTTGAGCTAGAAGTTAAGGAATGAAGCTTTATATTCACAGCTTAGCACAATACACAAGCAGATGTGCCTGGGGAAGTATAGGCTGGATGCTAGGAGGAAGTTCTTCGCCAAGAGAGTGATTGGCATTGGAATGGGCTGCCCAGGGGGGTGGTGGAGTCACCGTCCCTGGAGGTGTTCAAGCAAAGCCTGGATGAGGCACTTAGTGCCATGGTCTGGTTGACTGGCTAGGGCTGGGTGCTAGGTTGGACTGTCTGAGCTTGGAGGTCTCTTCCAACCTGGTTGATTCTATTATATTCTATAGACAGAAATAGACAAGTTAAAGGTAATACAGAAGCACAACAGCCCTGCCAGAAACCAGAGTCCCCAGGAGGGGCTCCCAACCACCTTTCCACCTCTCTTCCACTCCTCTACCTTATCTCAGACTTTGCCTTCTGTTCAAGGTGAGTTAGGAGAATCAGCCAGGGAGGTTAGGAAGCAGAAGGATTAGTTACACAGACAGCAGATTAGAGAGAGAGAGAAGTGCAGGTAGCCAGAGCCACAGAGCAACTCCCTTATCTATGTTTGTGTTCTTGTTCTTACACATCTCAGCAAGCCTCTGAGTGCAGCAGCCATCCCCATTGGTTCCTCTTCACAGCCTAGCATCTAATTCCTCTCACTAAAATATCCCAGCTAGGCTCAAACCAGCACACAGGGCCAAGGAATAAAATCTTTGTTAGGGATTATGCCAATGGGACTATGCCATAGCCAAGTGGAGCAGAGCATCCTCCCAAAAATGGAATTCCCCAGATCAGGGCTTGCTCCATCACCCATGGGGAATACCAGACGTGGCCTTCTGCCTGAGAAGGAGGTGCAGCTGCCTTCTTCATGGGTGTAGGGTGGTGGATGCAAGCAGGGGGTTTGGAACTGGCTGCTCCTTGAGGTCCCTTGCAACCTAAAGCATTCTCTGGTTCTATTCTATGAGATTGCACCTTACACCACAAGATCTTACCAGATCCAGAAATCTAGGTGATTCCCTACTGCCTGCTCACAGTGTCAGTGATTTGGACATCCCTGTGTGGATGGAAATGAAAGGTTCTGGAGAACAGAAATTTGGGCTTTGGCAAACCTCACAGTCTCACAGTCTCACAGTATCACCAAGGTTGGAAGAGACCTCACAGATCATCAGGTCCAACCCTTCACCACAGAGCTCAAGGCTAGACCATGGCACCAAGTGCCACGTCCAATCCTGCCTTGAACAGCTCCAGGGACGGCGACTCCACCACCTCCCTGGGCAGCCCATTCCAGTGTCCAATGACTCTCTCAGTGAAGAACTTTCTCCTCACCTCGAGCCTAAATTTCCCCTGGTGCAGCCTGAGGCTGTGTCCTCTCGTTCTGGTGCTGGCTGCCTGAGAGAAGAGAGCAACCTCCCCCTGGCCACAACCACCCCTCAGGTAGCTGTAGACAGCAATAAGGTCTGCCCTGAGCCTCCTCTTCTCCAGGCTAAACAACCCCAGCTCCCTCAGCCTCTCCTCGTAGGGCTGTGCTCGAGGCCTCTCCCCAGCCTCGTTGCCCTTCTCTGGACACGTTCAAGCATCTCAATGTCCCTTCTAAACTGGGGGGCCCAGAACTGAACACAGTAGTCAAGGTGTGGTCTAACCAGTGCAGAGTACAGGGGCAGAATGACCTCCCTGCTCCTGCTGGTAGCCAAACCTCCAAACTTTGACTCTCCCAATGCTGGCTGCGAACCTGCAGTTGGTTGCTTTGCCATTGATTCATTTTCCTTGGAAGCTGTAAAAAGCAGGGCCAAATGAAACAAGGCACAGGCTAGACTGGAATAAAACTCTGTTCACATAACCTAATATGTTTATTTTGCCTTCAGAGCCATTCTGTTCAGAGGGAATAAAGCTGCTTGATGTGAGCATGTGTGTGTATACATGTAGGAGAGTTCATCACCTGCAGCCAACAGTACTTGGCCAAGTTCATAATCATGGTTTCAGATAGGATTTTTCCTGATAGAAACACTGGGAAGTAATTTATGAAGGAAAGAAGAGACCTTTTAAATGTGAGCACCAATATAGGTAATATCTGGCTGCAAGCAACCTCCAGCATTTCAGATTAAAGACAGAGCTTGAATGGAGGTTGAGGAAGGGCTGATTAGTTTGTTGAACCCTAACCTTTGACTTCAGTAAGTTGCATCTGTCTCTGAAAGCTCTGAGTGGCACTGAATGCTTCTGATGCAGATTTTAAGAGGGGAGCAGGGGAAATAATTTCACAGAATCAACCAGGTTGGGAAAGACCTCCAAGTGTATCCAGCCTGAGCCAAAGCTCCTTACCAGACAACCCAGCAAATGACAGTAAACTGAGGAAGTGTGAAGTGTAGGGGTCCATTCACCCTTGTCTGGGGGTCTATTCACCCCTGTGTGGGGGTCCTTTCACCCTTGTCTGGGGGTCTATTCACCCCTGTGTGGGGGTCCTTTCACCCTTGTCTGGGGGTCTATTCACCCCTGTGTGGGGGTCCTTTCACCCTTGTCTGGGGGTCTATTCACCCCTGTGTGTGGGTCCTTTCACCCTTGTCTGGGGGTCCATTCACCCCTGTGTGGGGGTCTATTCACCCCTGTGTGGGTCCATTCACCCCTGTGTGTGGGTCCATTCACCCCTGTGTAGGGGTCCATTCACCCCTGTGTGGGGGTCCATTCACCCCTGTGTGGGGGGTCCATTCACCCTTGTTTGTGGGTCCATTCACCCCTGTGTAGGGGTCTATTCACCCCTGTGTGGGGGGTCCATTCACCCCTGTGTGGGGGTCCATTCACCCCTGTGTGGGGGTCCATTCACCCTTGTGTGTGGGTCCATTCACCCCTGTGTGTGGGTCCATTCACCCCTGTGTAGGGGTCCATTCACCCCTGTGTGGGGGTCTGTTCACCCTTGTGTGGAGTCTATTCACTTTTATGTGCCACCAGATACCAATGAGAGCATCTGTTGTCTTGCTTCAACCTTGAAGTCATGGTCTGAGTCCAGGTTTCAAGGCTTGACCCTTCTCTGCTGGAAGAATCATAGAATCAACCAGGTTGGAAGAGAGCTCCAAGATCCAAGCTGCCATTGGAATGGGCTGCCCAGGAATGTGGTAAAGTCGCTGTCCCTGGAGGTGTTCCAGAAAAGCCTGGCTGGGGCACTTAGTGCCATGGTCTAGATGATTGGCTAGGCCTGGGTGCTAGGTTGGACTGGATGAGCTTGGAGGTCTCTTCCATCCTCGTTGATTCTGATTCTATGAGCCTCCTCTTCTGCAGGATGCACACCCCCAGCTCTCTCAGCCTCTCCTCACAGGGTTGTGCTCCAGACTCTTCACCTCCCTGGGAAACCTGTGCCAGTGTCTCACCATCCTCACTGCAAAGAACCCTTTCCTAACATCTAGTTTGAATCTCTTCTCTGCCAGTTTAAACCCATTCTTCCTCATCCTGTCATTACAACTTGTCAATAGTCCCTCCCTAACCCTCCTCTAGCCCCGTTAAGATACTGGAAGGCTACTCCAAGGTCTCCTCAAAGCCTTCTCTTCTCCAGGCTGCAGAGCCTCAACTCTCTCAGCCTGTCCTCACAGCAAAGCTGCTGCAGCCTCTGAGCATCTTGGTGGCCTCCTCGGGACTGGCTTCAACACTTCCATGTCCTTCTTGTGTTGGGGGCTCCAGAACTGCACCCAGGACTGCAGGTGGGGTCTGAGGAGAGCAGAGCCAAGGGGCAGAATCCCCTCCCTTGCCCTGCTGCCCACACTGCTCTTGCTGCAGCCCAGCACAGGTTTGCTGTCTGGGCTGCACTCACACTGCAGGCTCATGAATGTGCTCTGCCTCAAAGATTCTTGGCTTAACCAGGTTGAACCTGTGCAGAGGTTCAGTGTAAACATGGCAGTCTGGGAGCAGAGGTTCAGTGTAATGAGAAGGTGACTGGCAGATCCTGAAAGAAAGATGTTTCTGTTTGCTAAAAGCCTGAGTAGCAGTTTGCATTTTCACTTGTTGTTACCAGCCTAGCTCATCTGTTTTTAAGGACCCCTTGGTGCTTTGTGGTTTCCTAAATCAGTGCTGGGAATAGGGTGAGGACAGTATTAAATATGAGCCAGAGCAGGAGGTTATTTTGGCATGGCTCTGTGTGGATTTCTACCTAGCCAATCTATCTGCTTTCAAAGAGTAATTTCTCCTTAATTGCTATTAAAATACTTCCATAGAATCATAGAATCAACCAGGTTGGAAGAGACCTCCAAGCTCATCCAGTCCAACCTAGCACCCAGCTCTACCCAATCAACCAGACCATGGCACTAAGTGCCCCAGCCAGGCTTTGCTTGAGCACCTCCAGTGACAGCAACTCCACCACCTCCCTGGGCAGCCCATTCCAATGCCAATCACTCTCTCTGCCAATGACTTCTTCCTAACATCCAGCCTAGACCTCCCCCAGCACAACTTGACACTCTGTCCCCTTCTTCTGTTGCTGCTTGCCTGGCAGAAGAGACCAACCCCACCTGGCTACAGCCTCCCTTTAGGTAGTTGTAGACAGTAATGAGGACTCCCTGAGCTTCCTCTTCTGCAGGCTGCACACCCCCAGCTCCCTCAGCCTCTCCTCACAGGGCTGTGCTCCAGGCCCCTCCCCAGCCTTGCTGCACTTCTCTGGACATGTTCCAGCACCTCAACATCTCTCTTGAATTGAGGAGCCCAGAACTGGACACAGCACTCAAGGTGTGGCCTGAGCAGTGCTGAGCACAGGGGCAGAAGAACCTCCCTTGTCCTGCTGGCCACACTGCTCCTGAGCCAGGCCAGGATGCCATTGGCTCTGCTGCCCACCTGGGCACACTGCTGCCTCAGCTTCAGCTACTATCTACCTGCACCCCCAGGTCCCTTTCTGCCTGGCTGCTCTCAGCCACTCTGTCCCCAGCCTGTACTGCTTGGGGTTGTTGTGGCCAAATGGAGTAGTTAATTTCTTCTGTTGGACCTTCTGGTTGATGACTCTTTGTGGGTTTTTTTGTTGTTTGGCCCTGATATGGTTTTGCTACCTAAAGGTCCTTTTGGTGACCTGACCTCCACTCCCCAAGTGCTTTCCTCATGGTTGAAAAATGGGATTTGGCTTGCCACAGAGTGGCTGAGCCTCATTTTTTGGTGAAGGAGGCACTGTACTCTAATAAACCCTAATCATCTATCCAAGACACCCATCCAGCTGATGTTTGTTGAACAACAGAAAGAAAAACACTCAGTAGATGGAGAAATGTTTGCCAGGGAACTTCTGCAGACTGTTGTTGAATTTCACCTACCCTCTTGGGAAGGAAAGAGAGGAAGAAGGAGATCAGAAATAGTTCTGTGTTGTTATTATTATCCTCCTCAGCTTTCCTCTTGAGGAGGAGAGCTTGAACTTTTGGAGATGAAAGATGATGCCAAGGACCATGTAGGAAGGGAAAGGGTGGAGGTATTGGCTGGGACATTGGGAGAGGGGATGAGGTAAGCATTAAGTGTGCATTGTCTGGAGCTGGGTGAAGGGAAAGGGTATACCTTAGGAGACAGAGAGAGAGGAATGTACCTGGCTGAGTAGGAAGTGGTGAATGTGCAAGTAAATCAGATGTCAAAGAATGTTTGGGGAGGTAGGGTGGGGGAAAGAAAAAAAAGCCCAACAAAAACCTCTGTGATTCTTATTTCTAGCAACTGAGGCACCAGCTGTCTGTTAAATCAGCTCTTGATATTTTATTTCCCTGATGGTGACTGTATTTTACAGATGAATCATAGAATAGAATCATAGAATGGTT
>WAAF01016253.1:3468-17984 GCA_013400475.1 Tricholaema leucomelas
GCCTCTCTCTCTCCTTACACTGAAGCAGACACCCCCTCTGTCATCACACTGCTGTCGTCACCTCACACTACTTAAGGTTGCTCACAGCCACATCCAGCCTGGCCTTAAAAACCCCCAGGGATGAGGCTTCCACCACCTCCCTAGGCAACCCCTGTCAGTGTCTCACCACCCTATTCATGTTGAAGAACTTCTAAACATCCAATCTGCATCTGCCCACTTTGAGTTTTGCTCCATTCTCCCCAGTACTATTACTACCTGACACCCTAAAAAGTCCTTCCCCAGCTTTCTTGTAGCCCTCTTCACATACTCCTCAGAGCCTTCTCCTCTCCAGACTGAACAGCCCCAACTCTCAATTTGTCCCTGTGATGGTTTGGGTGTCCCCTGCCCCCCCACACTTTAGAAATCACCCAGACTAGACTCAGCTGGCTCTGGAAATTGAATGAAGCTTATATTTACAGCTGGCACAATGTACAAGCAGATAGTTACAGTATACATAGAAATAGACAAGGTAAAAGGTAATACAGAAACACAACTCCCCTCCCAGAAACCTGAGTCCCCAGGAGGGACTCTCAACCACCCCTTCACCTTCCCCCTACCCCTCTCAACCTTACCCCAGTCCCAAGGAAGAATGGAGGTTCAGCCAGGGGGTCAGGAAGCAAAGTGCATTAGTCCAAAACGGAGGATGAGGTTAGAGAGTAAGATGCAGCTCAGCCAGCAGCCCAAGTGAGAGACTCCCTTATCTATGTTTTGCTTTTATTCTTATACATCTCTGCAAGCCTATGAGCAAAGTAGACCTCACCACTGTTTCATTCCACAGCCTGTAATCTAGTCCTTCTCAGCAAAACATTCTAGCTAGCTTCAAACAAGCACAGTCCCCATAGCAGAGCAGCTCCAGCTCTCTGATCATAGAATCATAGAATCAACCAGTTTGTAAGAGACCTCCAAAATCATCCAGTCCAACCTATCACCCAGCCCCATCCGACCAACCAGACCATGGCACCAATTGCCTCATCCAGTCCCCTCTTGAACACCTTCAGGGACGGCGACTCACAGCTAACATCATCCTCGTGGCCCTTCTCTGGACACACTTCAGCACCTCCAGATCCTTCTTGTAACAGAGGCTCCCGAGCTGGATGCTGTCATAAAAACTTACATGACTTCACATAGTGCTGAAAAGGGAATACCCTCTTATTCTTTCACCACTTTCAGCAACCATTTAAGCACCAACCTAAACTGTATTTATAGAGATGAGAAAAACCACTTTCATTCTCAGTTCATATTTATAACGGGTTCCTTCAAACCCAGTAAAAGAAATGACATAGGCTGCAATCTTCAGTGGGTAAAAATACATTAAGCTTACTTGTAAGAGAACTGACTAATTTCCCTAAGGACTTCAGAATCTATCTACGGTATTTCTACATCCATTTTACAGCCACTCATGTTGCTATGAAATTCATGTAGAATTTGAAAACCTAAAGTATTAACTATCTCATTTTCATATAATTCACACACACACAGACATATCTTCACACTTGCTTTGGGACTGCATAACCAAATAAAAGCATAGAATCACAGAATCAACCAGGTTGGAAGAGACCTCCAAGAGCATCCAGTCCAACCTAGCACCCAGCCCTAGCCACTCAACCAGCCCATGGCACTAAGTGCCTCATCCAGGCTTTCCTTAAACACCCCCAGGGATGGTGACTCCACCACCTCCCTGGGCAGCCCATTCCAATGCCAATCACTCTCTCTGCCAACAACTTCCTCCTAACATCCAGCCTAGACCTCCTCCAGCACAACTTGAGACTGTGTCCCCTTGTCCTGTTGTTGTGTGCCAGGCAGAAGAGACGAACCCCACCTGGCTACAGCCTCCCTTCAGGTAGTTGCAGACAGCAATGAAGTCTGCCCTGAGCCTCCTCTTCTGCAGGCTGCACACCCCCAGCTCCCTCAGCCTCTCCTCACAGGGCTGTGCTCCAGGCCCCTCACCAGCTTTGTTGCCCTTCTCTGGACACCTTCCAGCATCTTTACATCTCCACATTACACACTGTAATGTAATCAGGAAGAAGCACGCACACAAACACACACAAAATCCAGTCTTTAGATGTAGCTGTTCCAACAGCAGAGTAAGAGGACTCTCTTCTCTCTCTCTGGCAGTAGGCATGTGTAGGGAACCGACAGCAATGACAGACAGCGATGAATACTGGCTGGCAGCATCCACACAGCTGGGTGCTGACCTCCTGTGCCTTTGGTCAGTGTGCACGATTAAAGAGACGCAGACATGCAATCAGCTTTCCCTCCTGTTGCAGATCAACAATCTGTTCCAACACCTACTGAGCTCAGCAGCCTTCCTGGCACAATGTTTGTCCTGAAGTTTTTGAAAGCAATGCCTACAGCTTTTGTACAATCTCAACTGGTCATCAGCAGGCACAATGCCTTTTGGGCCCCTTTAAACACAGTGTTGCAAAGAGTGAACAATTTGACTCTGCTCCCTTGCAGGAATTGTCACATTTGATGGTTCTAATACAAAATGTTACTGCATGCACCAGCCTGTAGCACAGCATTCAGTAGAAATTGTGTGCTCGCTCTGAAATGGGCAATTACCTGACAGTTTTGCCACAAGAGTCTCCAAAATGCCCTGGAATATGAGAGCCTATGTATCTTTTAACATGGCTCCCAGGAGGAATACTTTGTATATTGGAGTGTGTTTTGATTTTAGAATTGCCTTCTTCAGCTTTTACCTCACCTCATCTTGAACACTGTGTTCAGTTTGGGGCTCCCCAGTTGAAGAGGGACAGGGATCTGCTGGAGAGGGTCCAGCAGAGGGCTATGAGGATGATGAGGGGACAGGAGGGTATGGCTGATGAGGAGAGGCTGAGGGACCTGGGGCTGCTTAGTCTGGAGAAGAGAAGACTGAGAGGGGATTTGATAAATGTTTATAAGTATCTGAGGGCTGCCAGGAGGGGGGGACAGGCTCTGCTCACTGCTCCCTGGGATAGGACAAGCAGCAATGGGTGTAAGATGCAGCACAGGAGGTTCTGCCTCAACACAAGGGTGAACTACTTTCCTGTAAGGGTCCCAGAGCACTGGCACAGGCTGCCCAGAGAGGTTGTGGGGTCTCCTTCTGTGGAGCCTTTCAAGGCCTGTCTGGATGTGTTCCTGTGTGATCTGTGTTAGATAGGACTGTCCTGCTCTGGCAGGGGGGTTGGACTGGATGATCTCCTTGGGTCCCTTCCAACCCCTAACATCCTATGATCCTATGAAGAAATGGCTTGATACTGTGATTGGCAGAAACAACTGCCTAAGGCTGCACCTACCCATTGAAAGAAGACCATTTCAGGCAAGACTCCCCCCTCCCAACTGCCCAGACTTAAGGACTATGTCAGCAACAGAAAGGTTCTTCCAGGCAGAAGAGGAAGAATTCAACACAACAGAGATCTTGTGCCTGATTCCATCACCACTGTAGGAAGCCCACAAGTGTTGAGAGACGTATTGCTGCAGCCATCTGCTGTCAGGGTATTACAGCAGAGGTGCTGAGCTAAGAGATGTTGTAGAAATCAGAGAGAAAGATTTCAACATGATGGAGATCTGGTGCCCGATTCCATCACCATTGTAGGAAGCCCACAAGTGTTGAGAGATGTATTTGCTGCAGCCATCTGCTGTCAGGGTATTACAGCAGAGGTACTGAGCTAACAGATGTTGTAGAAATAAAATAGATGTAGAAATCAAACAGTAAGTAGAGATCTTAAAGTACATGTTGGTACTGATCTCTGTTGGATTCTTCAGGCTTAGACTAGTTGCAAATGCAGCTGCTGTGGTAGCTCGTTGGTTGCTTTGCTTTTGTCTTCTAATAAGGCTGTTTTCTTTCCCCTTAATATTCACTGAGTTATGCTTACAATATGGCTTGTAGCAAGGCCATGACACTGAGGCTGTATTTCTCTTCCCATAACGTTTCATTTTTGTTAGCTGGCTGTTAAGGTTTCTTATGTTTTAATGAAGTTATTAAAGGGAATGCTCTGACTGCATAATTCATGAGCATTCAGGCTGCCTTCAAAGAGCTGGTTTCTAAACAGACTTTCATTTTCCCCAGTCCTTTTCTAAGATATCCAATCAAGCCTCCTGAATTGGAATGCAATCTTTAAAACCACTATCTGATTATAGAACCCTGGTTTTGGTCCTGCTACAGGACCATTTGGCCTCCAGAGGTGGGTCTGGCAGAGTGTTTGCTTGGCAGACACAAAGAGGTGCTCTGTATTGTCTGTTCCTAACTCGTAAATATTGAGATTAGCTTTCACACATCAGCGATTGGTTATAGAATCACAGAATGGTTTAGGTTGGAAGGGACCTCAAGGATCATCCAGCTCCAACCCCCTGCCATAGGCAGGGACACCTCCCACTAGAGCAGGTTATGGGGCTCTAGCTGCAGCCTTCTCCAGAAGGAAGAGCACATGGATTTGGTGACAACCCTCTTCTTCCTAAGCATTAATCTGGCATAAATAGGTAGAGTTTAGGGTCTCCTATATTTGCTATGTGGCAGAAGCTCCCAAAGCAATACCTGAAGCCACACCAGCTGAGGCATCCCCTCCCCACTGAATCTATATCTTAGAGAGGCAGCAGTGCTGAGACAAGAGGAGGTTGAATTGCTTGCTACAAGGGTACATTCCTGGCAATGAGATACACTAAAATCTAAGCACACTAAAAAAAAATCACAAACCCACACCACTCTTCAAAGATATTTAGAAGGAATAAACCATACTGAAATGACTCTTGATGAGATTATCAGCTGCATGAATACTTGCACTTATTGTCCTTTTACCACTGAGTATTTTTGATATAAAATAGTATTTGCAGAGAACCACAGAATGTCAGGGGCTGGAAGGGATCTCGAAAGCTCATCTAGTCCAACCCTCCTACCAGAGGGTCAAACCTCTTGAGGTTGGCTTGGGCCCAGCTCTGCAGCCTGTCCAGGTCCCTATGGACGGATCCTTCCCATCAGCTGCCGGCTGCACCGCACAGCTTGGTGTCATTGGCGAATTCATAGACAACCTTTGTGAACCAAACAGCATTACTGAGCTGCACCGTGCCCTTATCAAGGAATGAGACAGCCTGAGGCCTGTTTGGAGAGATTAAACTGCAAACTGGTTTTGAAATCTTCACAGAATCTCAGTATCACCAAGGTTGGAAGAGACCTCACAGATCATCAAGTCCAAGCTGTTACCACAGAGCTCAAGGCTAGACCATGGCACCAAGTGCCACGTCCAATCCTGCCTTGAACAGCTCCAGGGACGGCGACTCCACCACCTCCCTGGGCAGCCCATTCCAGTAGCCAATGACTCTCTCAGTGAAGAACTTTCTCCTCACCTCAAGCCTAAATTTCCCCTGGCACAGCCTGAGGCTGTGTCCTCTTGTTCTGGTGCTGGCTGCCTGAGAGAAGAGAGCAACCTCCTCCTGGCTACAACCACCCCTCAGGTAGCTGTAGACAGCAATGAGGTCTGCCCTGAGCCTCCTCTTCTCCAGGCTAAACAACCCCAGCTCCCTCAGCCTCTCCTCGTAGGGCTGTGCTCGAGGCCTCTCCCCAGCCTCGTTGCCCTTCTCTGGACACGTTCAAGCATCTCAATGTCCCTCTTAAACTGGGGGGCTCAGAACTGGACACAGTACTCAAGGTGTGGCCTAACCAGTGCAGAGTACAGGGGCAGAATGACCTCCCTGCTCCTGCTGACCACACCATTCCTGATGCAGGCCAGGATGCCATTGGCTCTCTTGGCCACCTGGGCACACTGCTGGCTCATGTTCAGGTGGGTGTTTTGCAAAACATCTAAACCAAAAAAACCCAACAAACAACAACCCAGTGACTCGGGAGCTTAAGTTCCCTTGATCTGCTGTAAGACCTAAGTTTCTAAGCCCCATAGACAATGTGGGTGAAAGACACCTCTAAAGTCATGTAACTCATGTTTACCAACTTTGGGCAAACAAAAATAATGTCCTTGTAGCCTACATTCCTCCATTTCACCTGCCAGACATCAGATTCATGAAAAAAAAAAGTGTTTGAATACAATTTAAATAACTTAAATGGCAACCTAAAGCATGTGCAGAGGCCCTTGCTTTCCAGAAGTAGCAATTTCTACTTGTTGTGTGGTGTGATGAGCTCAGGCTGAACAGCTGCACTGTTTGAGGCAAGGTTTGCTTTAGTCACAGCCTGATGTTACAAATAACTCTAAGAGCTGGGGGTTTATTGATCAGGTGGGTGAGGTGGTACTGTTACAAGGAACTTATGAGCAGTTTGTTGTCTCTTATTGCCTGTTTCTGAAGTAATTTGTGGCTGGCCTTGGACTGCTAGTAACATTTATGGGAAAATGTTTAAAGAGGTAGAATGATAGAGCCATAGATTGATAGAGCCATGGAATGATAGAGCCATAGAATCAGCAAGGGTTGGGAGGGACCACAAGGATCACTCAGTTCCAACCCTTCTGCCACAGGCAGGGACACACCACACTACATCAGACTGTCCAGAGCCTCATCCAGCCTGGCCTTAAAAACCTCCAAGGATGGAGCTTCCATCACCTCCCTGTGCAATCTGTTCCAGGGTCTCACATAGAATCCCAGAACTATCAGGGCTGGAAGGGACCCCAAGGAACATCTACCTCCAACCCCCTACCATGGGCAGGGACACCTCACACTAGATCAGGCTGTCTAGAGCCTCATCCAGCCTGGTCTTAAACACCTCTAGGGATGAGGCTTCCACCCCTCCCCGGGCAACCTGTTCCAGGGTCTCACCACACTTATGCTGAAGAATTTCTTCTTAACATCCAATCTGAATCTACCCATTTCTAGCTTTGCTCCATTCCCCCCAGTCCTATCACTATCTGACATCCTAAAAAGTCCCTTCTCAGCTTTCTTGTAGCCCCCTTCAGATACTGAAAGGTCACAATAAGGTCACCTCAGAGCCTTCTCCTCTCCAGACTGAACAGCCCCAACTCTCTCAGTCTGTCTCCATAGGAGAGCAGCTCCAGCCCTCTGCTCATCCTCATGGCCCTTTTCTGGACACCTTCCAGCACATCCATATCCCTCTTGTAACAGGGGCTCCAGAACTGGACACAGTACTCCAAGTGGGGTCTCACCAGTGCAGAGCAGAGAGATCACTTCCCTCGCCCTGCTGGCCACACTTCTCCTGATGCAGCCCAGGCTCTGGTTGCTCTCTGGACTGCAGGAACACACTGGCAATTCATGTTGAGCTTTTCATCCACCAGCACCCCCAAGTCCCTCTCCTCAGGGCTGCTCTCAAGCCTGTCACTGCTCATTGACTTTCATCTTTGAGATAAAGACTTTTCTATTCTCTTATGGAGCTGTAGTAGCTGTTCAATAGCACATACATGCCACCTAGCAAGACTAACGTTTCACCAGCAGAAGCCCTGTAGAAAGGCTAGCAAAGGTACTACTCTCAACCTGCTTTGGTCAGCCTATTGTTTCTGGTAGGTGTTTTTGTAACTGGGTTCTCTATCATAAACAGACATATTAAAAACTAAGCATCATTAGGCCACAATTAGAGATTTAATACTTTCCTACATAGGAGTTCAGAAGACTGTTGAGCTGCAGTGACTGGTTTTTATATTGAGACGTGATGGTTTGGGTGTTCCCTGCCCCCCCACACTTTAGAGATCACCCAGGCTAGACTCAGCCAGCTCTGGAAATATGAATGAAGCTTATATTTACAGCTGGCACAATAGACAAGCAGATAGTTACAGTATATACAGAAATATGCAAGATAAAAGGTAATACAGAAACACAACAGCCCTCCCAGAAACCTGAGTCCCCAGGAGGGGCTCTCAACTGCCGCTTCACCTTCCCCCTACCCCTCTCAACCTTACCCCAGTCCCAAGGAAGAATGGAGGTTTGGCCAGGGGGGTTAGGAAGCACAGTGGATTAGCCAAGGAAATGGAGGGTGAGGTTAGAGAGTAAGATGCAGCTCAGCCAGTTCCCCAGTCCCAGGCGAGGCTCCCCAGTCTATGTTTTGCATTTTGTTCTTACACATCTCAGCAAGCCTATGAGCATAGTAGACATCACCACTGGTTTCCTTTCACAGCCTGTAATCAAATTCTTCTCAACAAAACATTCTAGCTAGCTTCAGACTAGCACAAGGCTAAAGATAACAGAAATGGTAAAGCTTTTCATGTCATTGAGGTGCAAAGGTATAGTAGGTATTTGTTGGAATGGTGCAGCTATTGGAACTTGGAATACTGGAACATAAGCATGGCCAGGCGAGAGTGCACCAGCTCAGAAGTGCTGAGTTAAGATAAAGTGGAAGGTTGGAATGACCTTAGAGAATGGTGTAACAAATACAAACAAATGTAAGGCTGCAGCCTGTGGTTTTCCCCTCTCTCTGCTGACTTAGGCTGCTTAGACACAATGTAGGTGTTGCAGAGAGAATGTGATGAATGTCTATGCTAATCAGTATGTCATTTCTAACACAAGTACATGTAACCAATTGCAGTTTAATGCAATCTGTAACCTTCTGATGAAAGGCATAAAAACACATGTTTGGAATGCAATATATGGATTGGCTTGCATCAAGCATCTCCCTGTCTCCTCTGATGCCTGTGGCATCGTAGCCTGTGGCAGGTATTTACTAGCAGTAGTCAAGCTCCAGATGTGGGTAGGAAAACTACAAGGTCACCTGCCACTGTGCTGCAAATGCTTGTCAATGCCATGCCAGACTTCCTGCAAGAGTCAGGGCCCTGCTCCTCCTCTCTGCCACCACAGAGAGGTATAAAGGCTGGATGCAAGAGAAAGCAGAGACCTTTCCAAATGTCTGTCTTCTGCTTTTCCAGCACGTTCTCCAAAACAGGAGAAAGTAACAAAAAGACACATTCTGAACTCAAAAATCAAATACTTTTTTGCCTATTTTTGACAAACCTCTAAGAGTTTCTTCTCCATTTGTGCCACCTATGTAATTTTCACCTCTTGCTAATGGCTTTCCCTTAGTGACAGTAAGTGCTCTTGAGTATACAGGTAGCATTCAGTTTGAGATTTCAGTTTAACATTTGATTGTTGACATCTTCCCACCTCCACTACAACGCAAAACTTTCTGTTTTGCAAGGAGAAAAGGCATTTTAGTGTCTAAAGAAAATAACAAAGGTAGTGGGGGAAGCACTTGCTAATCAAGATAATATCCTGCCACCTTCATTACCACCTAGCAGCACTGCACTTTGAGAGTGGGTATTATTTAGTGTGAATAATGACAGCAGAATCTCAGCTTGATTCCAAAAGTTATTCCTGCATAATTTGTTCAAAAATAAATCCCCTAATGAAAGGTGCTGGACCCACTTCAAAGCAACACTTTTCCATCTACAAGCTGTGTGTGATGGTTTGGGTGCTCCCCACCCCCCACACTTTAGAAATCACCCAGACTAGACTCAGCCTGCTCTGGAAATGTGAATTAAGCTTATATTTACAGCTAGCACAACAGACAAGCAGATAGTTACAGTATATACAGTTATATATATATATACAGAAATGGACAATGTAAAAAGGTAATACAGACACAACTCCCCTCCCAGAAACCTGAGTCTCCAGGAGGGGCTCTCAACCACCCCTCACCTTCCCCTTACCCCTCTCAACCTTACCCCAGTCTCAAGGAAGAATGGAGGTTCAGCCAAGGGGATTAAGAAGCAAAGGTGAAGCAGCCAAGCAAAGGGAGGGTGAGGTTAGAAAGCAAGATGGAGTTCAGCCAGCAGATCCAGCTCCCCAGCAGGCAAAGAGCTGAGAGCCCAGCCCAGAGCGAAGTGCCCAAGCAAAGTGCCTTTATCTAATGTTTTGCTTTTCCTTTCTACACATCTCAGCAAAGCTGTGAGGGAAGCAGACCTCACCATTGTTTTCATTTCTCAGCCTATTATCTAGTTCTTCTCACCAAAACATTCTAGCTTGGCTCAAACTAGCACACTGTGCCTCAGGAATACTGTACTAACTGCCATTTATTGCTTTCAGTAGCTTTTGAATTCCTGCTGCAAGGGTGGCATCCCATCAGGTTTGTCTCCTAGAGAACATGGTGTTTCCAGTCGGGCATGGCCCTAAAAAGCAAACAAACCCCTGTGTGATGGTTTGGGTGTTCCGCGCCCCACTGCTCTTATGAAAACACCCAGACTAGACTCAGCTGGCTGGAAGTTAAGGAGTGAAGCTGTATCTGCAGCTTAGCACAATTCACAAGCAGATATATACACAAATATATAGAATCAACCATGTTGGAAGAGACTTCCAAGGTCATCCAGTCCAACCTAGCACCCAGCCCTATCCAGCCAACCAGACCATGGCACTAAATGCCTCATCCAGGCTTTTCTTGAACGCCTCCAGGGACGGTGACTCTACCGTATACAGTTAGATACAAGTTAAAAGTAATACCAAAACACAACATCCCTTCCAGAACAATCAGATTGCCAGGACGGCTTCCAGGCCAAACCTTCTCCACCCCACCCCTGCCCCACCTCTTTCCCTCCCTTCAGAAGTAACCAGATCAATCCATGTGTATCTCCCATGATAAATCTGAAGAGATCTGAGGTAATATGTCAAAAAGACAACAAGGAGGTTAGAGAAAAAAGGGTTAGGTTGGATCAGAATAAAGGCAGAAACAACCACAGAGACAAGACCACCAGAAAGAAGGAGCAGAACTAAGAGCTAACTGAGCATTGTGTGAGCAGTGAGTATCTTTATTTTGACTAGTTGCATTTCTCAGCAGAAGAATGAGTGATACAGGCTACTGTTGGGTTTTTCCCCCCCTTCTTTTCACAGCTAAGGATTTAATTTCTCTCAGTAAAATATTCCAATTAGCCTCAAACCAGCACAGCCTGGAAACAGATTTAACTGCCCTATATGTGCTTTAGCAAAGAGGAGGCTTAGCCCATTTGCTTCCCCATAGTTATTCCCAACCCAATGCATTACATTTTCCATGTGAAGATTGCAGAAGGTCTCTACTTCATTAGTACTTCCCCTGCTCCTTTCTGTTCTTCAGAGCTGAGTACCCATTATCCATCACATTGCTTGCAAAGCTTGGAAAATAGCATCAATGATCTGGCTCTCAGAGTTATACTTCAGCCCAAAACTCCCATGCCTCTTCATTATGAGAATCTATTCTTTCACTAAGTAACAATTAGGGAGTAAATGTGCTTAAGAACATTAATTTGAAGTTGGTTCAGTAGAGCATTAGGGAAACTATTAGCAGTGTGTCCTTACCCAGTGTCCATTTTAGACAAGGGAAACATAGACTTGCTTGAGGTGAGGTAATGACTGCAACAAGATTTTCATCTCTTTTACTTCTCTATCTGCTGCTGTGCAGTTGAAGAGTTTAGAGGCAAGCAAAATAAACAACCAAACACTCTAATTGGTACTGTAAGAAACTGTTTCCTCTCGCTCTGTGAAGGTTCTCTCGTTATTGTTCATCAAAACTGGTAAATAAAACCTTCAGGCTTGCTTTCAGCAGCTTCCCCTTTCTCTGTGTGTTTTGGATATAACTTGTTATAACCTTGCAGTAAGGTTACAGGAAAATAAGAGCAAAACATGTTTTTTCCTGTCACTTGCTCATTCAAAGTCAGCAGCTACATCAGCTTTGTGTTAGCGACAGCTGTACAAGTTTTCACTTCAAGGGCTATGCTGGTGACATTCTCATTCTCAATGGTGGGTAGAAATTGCATCTTTTAAACAGAAGCAAAGATCATCTTGTTATTTAGAATCATAGAATCAACCAGGTTGGAAGAGACCTCCAAGAGCATCCAGTCCAACCTAGCACCTATCCCTAGCCAGTCAACCAGACCATGGCACTAAGTGCCTCATCCAAGCTTTTCCTGAACATCCCCAGGGATGGTGATTCCACCACCTCCCTGGGCAGCCCATTCCAATGCCAATCACTCTCTCTGCCAACAACTTCCTCCTAACATCCAGCCTAGACCTCCCCTGGCACAACTTGAGACTGTGTCCCCTTGTTTTGTTGCTGGTTGCCTGGCAGAAGAGCCCAACCCCAGCTGGCTACAACCTCCCTTCAGGTAGTTGTAGACAGCAATGAGCTCTGCCCGGAGCCTCCTCTTCTGCAGGCTGCACACCCCCAGCTCCCTCAGCCTCTCCTCATAGGGTTTTGTGTTCCAGGCCTTAATTTGGTCTCAGGTAATTGCCAACTTCAACAGTAGTTTGTGTCCAAATTCCAGACACAGCAGAAACCAGAAGCCTACATGAAGCTCCACTAGATCCCTGGGACAGCCCTGCCATGGAGACACCACCCTGGTGCAATGTGTGCTGCCTGCACCCTCCCTTAGAGATGGCATATACCACCTTGCTCATGGTGTGGGCAGCCTTACTGTTGGATAGAGCAATATTAAATGTAGTGATTTTATAGAATTGTCTGACTGTGGTACAGCTATGGCAAATCGAAGCAGTGAAACAAGCCATGGACAGGCCAGAGTGCACCAGTTCAGAAGTACTGATAGAGGTTTTGGAATGACCTTAGAGAATGGTGTAACAAATATAACCAAATGTAAGGCTGGAGTCTGTGGTTTTCACCTGTCTCTGCTGACAGAATTGCCTAGACACAACGTAGGTGTTGAGAGAGTATGAATGGCTATGCCAATTAGTGTGTAATCCTAAGGTAGTCCTAACGCAAGTGTATGTAGCCAATTAGAGTCCAACATGATTTGTAATCCTGTTGTGCAGCCTTCTGATAGAAAGCTGATATAAACCCATGTTTGGAATGCAATAAATGGATTTGGAACTTGCTTGTATCCAGCCTTTCTCCCTGTCTCTTATTACCCTACTACGAGGCTGGTGAGAGGCCTCGAGCACAGCCCTACGAGGAGAGGCTGAGGGAGCTGGGATTGTTTAGCCTGCAGAAGAGGAGGCTCAGGGGTGACCTTATTGCTGTCTGCAACTACCTGAGGGGTGGTTGTAGCCAGGAGGAGGTTGCTCTCTTCTCTCAGGCAGCCAGCACCAGAACAAGAGGACACAGCCTCAACCTGTGCCAGGGGAAATTTAGGCTTGAGGTGAGGAGAAAGTTCTTCCCTGAGAGAGTCATTGGCTACTGGAATGGGCTGCCCAGGGAGGTGGTGGAGTCGCCGTCCCTGGAGCTGTTCAAGGCAGGATTGGACGTGGCACTTGGTGCCATGGTCTAGCCTTGAGCTCTGTGGTAACAGGTTGGACTTGGTGATCTATGAGGTCTCTTCCAACCTTGGTGACACTGTGAGACTGTGTAATACTGTGATACTACCAATGGTAAGCGGCCTGTGGTACCTTACTATGAGGAAAGGCTGTGAGGACCATTTGTAGGTACAGAAGATGTTAGGGATAGCAACCGCACTGACTACCACAGGTACAAGACTGTCACCAACTGCTGACACACACAAATGCAGAGCACTCTCAACTCTGAAAATGGAAGCAACCACACCTGAGCTCTTCAAATTATCCTAGCATCTCAGGCAGCAGTCAGCACTGTGACCTGTGGTGAGTTCCTCCATCATGTATTACTAACAACCTTGCAGGCAAATGCTCACATTCTGTGAGATTAAACAGGTAGCAGGAACTGTAGTCACATTTTTTTCCTCTTGCCTGAACAGTCTGTGTTTATCTCCAGGCAACAGAAGAGAAGCACAGAGAGCTTGTACTGTCATCTGACTGGTTAACTCTTCAGACTTTGTCTTGAAGTGGAAGGCAGTGCCGAGCAAAGCCCCGTTGGTTAAAGCTAGACTGGATTCCGACGTACTCCCTCACTCCCTAGCTCTCAGAACACACAAATCATGTTTTTCCAGAGGGTGAACAAGAGCCCTTACCTCTTCAACCAAGAGCTCTCCAACAGAAAAGGTGTCGCTTTTACACATTTACAAGCCTGCAAAGTCTAGAAGTAGGTTTGCATGCTCGTACCTGACAGTCCACCGACATCCATCTTCTTCAAGTTCTTTGCCTCCAGAATGACGACAGTCAGTTTGCCAGCGGTGGGCACGTAACGGAGGGAGAAGCAGATATCGCCCAGTTTTTCTTGCTGTGAAAGCAAATAAGACCAAGTGTTATATTTTAATCACTTTTTGTACCTTTTAGAAAGGTGCTTTTCATTGAATCACAGAATCATAGAATCGACCAGGTTGGAAGAGACCTCCAAGATCATCCAGTCCAACCTAGCACCCAGCCCTGTCCAATCAACCAGACCATGGCACTAAGTGCCTCATCCAGGCTTTGCTTCAACACCTCAAGGGACAGCGACTCCACCACCTCCCTGGGCAGCCCATTCCAATGCCAATCACTCTCTTTGCCAACAACTTCCTCCTAACATCCAGCCTAGACCTCCCCCGGCATAACTTGAGACTGTGTCCCCTTGTTCTGTTGCTGCTTGCCTGGGAGAAGAGATCAACCCCCACCTGGCTACAACCTCCCTTCAAGTAGTTGTAGATAGTAATGAAGCCTGCCCTGAGCCTCCTCTTCTCCAGGCTCCCTCAGCCTCTCCTCATAGGGTTTGTGTTCCAGGCCCCTCACCAGCTTTGTTGCCCTTCAATGGACAC
>WAAF01016253.1:18024-28836 GCA_013400475.1 Tricholaema leucomelas
TCTGCAGGGCTCTCCTACCCTCCAACAGCTCCACACCTGCTCCTAGCTTGGTGCCATCTGCAAACTTACTGATGCTGGACTCAATCCCCTGGTCCAGATCATCAAAAAAATATATTAAACAGGAAAGCCTCCACAGAAAGTGAACAGGATGACAAACTCCTACTGTTAACCCAAACATTGAGATGAACAATATGAGATGCCTTAGAATCACAGAGTGGTTTGAGTTGGAAGTGACCTCCAAAGGCCATTCAGTCCAACCCTCTGCAGTCATCAGGGACACTGTGCACTAGATCAGGTTGTTCAAAGCCTTGTAGAGCCACACCTTGAATATCTCCAAGGATGGTGCCTCAATTAACTCCCAGGGCAACCTGTTCCAGTGTTCCACTCCCTTGAGGGTAAAGAACTTGTTCCTAACATCCAATCTAAAGCTGCTCTGCTCTAGTTTGAAACCACTGTCCTCATCCTATCTATTACTACAGGCTTTTGTAAGTGGTTCTTCTCCATCCTTCCTGTAGCTCCCTTCAGACACTGGCAGGCCACTATTAGGTCTCCCTGGAGCCTTCTCTTCTCCAGGCTGAAAATTCTCAGCTCTCTCAGCCTGTCAGCTCCTCCACAAGTTTCCCAGCTTAAATCCTTGATGATCTCAAATTCCTTCCATCAACTGGAGCTCACAGTAACCATCCTACACAGGGCCAAATGACAAGATACATGCTGGCTGCCAAGTAAGTTGAACTGCTCAGCATTTCCCCCCTGACAATCAGGGTCCCACAAAAACTGTTTGTCTTTTAAATCAAGTCATGTCTGGGTGTTTGTCCAGGCTATGTTTCAGTGGAGATTGACTAAGGCACATGCAGACACAACCACTGGGCTGTTTTCTGTGGAACAGTAATGCAGGTCTTTCTCCCATACTTTGTCACAGAAGTATAAAGCACAGAAAGCACAGAATACTGGGTGTAAGAAAAGGCTTCTCTTGTCTACCAGGCAAACAGCAAACCAAAAGCCCTAAAAGAACAAAAGAGCCAATGCAGATCAGGAAGCACACAGTGCATCTCTTAGAATCATAGAGACACAGAATCAGAGAATGTCCAGGGCTGGAAGGGACCTCAAAAGCTCATCCAGTCCAATCCACCTGCCAGAGCAGGATCACCTATATCAGATCACACAGGAACACATCCAGGCTGGCCTTGAATCAAAGATTACATAATGTGATTCTGTGATTCTCAGCCTCCCTGGGGGTGTTCCAGGCCAGGTTGGATGTGGCATTGAGTGACCTGGTCTAGGGGGAGGTGTCCCTGCCTATGGCGAGAGGTTGGAGCTGGATAATCCTTGAGGTCCCTTCCAACCTAGACCATGGCAGGCGGTCGGAACTTGATGAGCTTTGAGGATGATCTTCCAACCTAAACCATGATTCTATTCCAACACTGGGAAAGAGACCCAGAGACTGTAATAGACAGGTCCCTGCTCAGTGATCAGCAGTGGTCAGGAAAGAGTCCTGTATAATTAGGAAGTGCTGAAAAGCAAACAAACCCAAACAGCTCATGGTGTTAAATGTGCAGAGCACTATAAAACCACGGTTAGAAAGCAGATGTGATGGCATCTCAAAAGTTTATGGTGTCCTTCCCACCTTAGAAAGGATATGGCAAAATGGTGAGAGTCCAACCAAAGAAGCAGGAATGGTCAAAGATATGACACAGCTTCTGCAGAAGGAAAAGCCAAACAGATCAGGACTCTTCAGGTTGCAAAGGGGGTAGCTGGGGAACAGTACCTTAGTGCACTCTGTTTGACTCAGCAGGTCTATAGTGACATCATAACCTTGCTCAAAAACTCCCAAATCCTAGCATCAGAAAACTGACATTTTAAACTTAGCCTAGGATGCCCTTCACAGCATGGGCTGCACTGTTGTGGACTTCATATTCCTCCCTGTCTGCATATACTATAAATCCCAGGACAGATTAGGTCATGGAAACACTTACACCATCTGCATAATCTGCATAGTTTGTGCTCAGCTCTGGCTGAGCCTGCCATGACATGGTGACAGCAAAACAAGCTTCTGCTCCCCTGACACTCCAATTTGGAAGCCCATACAGGCTAGGCTAGCAGTGAAGTTGATATGTCACTAGCAGCTTGTGCAGAATGGAAGAAATGAATTGCTTATTGATTTGTGCTATCGCGGTCACAGCTCACACAGCCACCCGGTGTTCCCTCTGGTTGCTGTTCTATTACATGGTAGACTTGGTTTAAATTAGCCTGGTTGATTGGTGAAGCTCTGAATAAGACTGAAGCAGGCTCTATTTGAAAGCTTATTTTTGTCCCCCTTCTTAGATAGCTTTGTATCACCCAACATTTAAGGGCTTTGCCCTCACTTCTGGATTCACTAGGCAGAGCTTTGCCTGCAGCAGCACAGAACTTGTGTTCCATGGTGTTTATCAGAGATGAACAAAGAACAGTGAGACAGGGAACAATGGATACAAACTCAGATATAGAAGGTTTTGCCTCAACATGAGGAGAAACTTTTTTACAGTGAGGGTGGCAGAGCCCTGGAGCAGGCTGCCCTGAGAGGTTGTGGAGTCTACTTGTCTGGAGACTGCCAAAACCTGCCTGGATGCATTCCTGTGCAGACCCCCCCGGGTGATCCTGCCTTGGCATGGGGGACTTGACTTGATGATCTCTAGAGGTCCTTTCCAAGCCCTAACGTTCTGTGATTCTGTCATTGACAGAATATCTAAACATTTGTGAAGGTACTTTTCAGTCATAGGCTCACAGGATGTTAGGGGTTGGAAGGGACCCCAAGGAGATCACTGAATCCAACCCCCCCTGCCAGAGCAGGACCACACAATCTAACACAGATCACAGAGGAACACATCCAGACAGGCCTTGAAGGTCTCCACAGAAGGAGACTCCACAACCTCTATGGGCAGCCTGTGATAGTGCTCTGTGACACAGTAAAGAAGTTCCCCCTTGTGTTGAGGTGGAACCTCCTGTGCTGCAACTTACACCCATTGTAGCCAGGTGGGGTTGGTCTCTTCTGCCAGGCAAGCAGCAATGGAACAAGGGGACATAGCCTCAAGGGCAGGTCTAGGCTGGATGTTAGGAGGAAGTTGTTGGCAGAGAGAGTGATTGGCATTGGAATGGGCTGCCCAGGGAGGTGGTGGAGTCACCATCCCTGGAGGTGTTCAGGAAAAGCCTGGATGAGGCACTTAGTGCCATGGTCTGGTTGACTGGCTAGGGCTGGGTGCTAGGTTGGACTGGATGAGCTTGGAGGTCTCTTCCAACCTGGTTGATTTGATTCGATTCTAATCCATTGCTCCTTGTCCCATCCCAGGAAGCAGTGAGCAGAGCCTGTCCCCCTCATCCCTCAGATATTTATAAATATTTATTAAATCCCTTCTCAGTCTTATCCAGACTAAACAGCCCCAGGCTCCTCAGCCTCTCCTCATCAGGCAGTGCTCCAGCCCCCTAATCATCCTTGTAGCCCTCTGCTGGAACAGCACATCCCTGTCCCTCTTCAACTAAATGTAAACCAATCAGTGCCATGCTTCTAATTGTTCCACTTCCTGATCCATGTGTCTGTGTGTTTGTTTTGGTCAGGACTTTTACACATCATTACTCTGGAGGTGGGTTTTTGCATTTGTGTTGAGTCTAGATAGAGTATGTTTAGCAAGCACAATATGGTGTTGGGATTGTTGGCTCTGATCAGAGCGCTTCAGCAGAGGCTGGAGGAGGCAATTTACAAACAGATATTGCCACAGAGACCATCACCTCTCCCAAGCTTTTCATCACCTGTAATCATCACAGTATCACCAAGATTGGAAGAGACCTCATAGATCATCAAGTCCAAGCTGTTACCACAGAGCTCAAGGCTAGACCATGGCACCAAGTGCCACGTCCAAGCCTGCCTTGAACAGCTCCAGGGACGGCGACTCCACCACCTCCCTGGGCAGCCCATTCCAGTAGCCAATGACTCTCTCAGGGAAGAACTTTCTCCTCACCTCGAGCCTAAATTTCCCCTGGCACAGCTTGAGGCTGTGTCCTCTTGTTCTGGTGCTGGCTGCCTGAGAGAAGAGAGCAACCTCCTCCTGGCTACAACCACCCCTCAGGTAGTTATGCTTCTCTGCAAATACTTTGACAATCTACACAGAAGAGTAATTGTGCTAGTTTGAAGCTAGCTAGAATGTTTTGGTGAGAAGAATTAGATCACAGGCTGTGAAAGAGAAACAAAGGTGATGTCTACTTCACTCATAGACTTGCTGAGCTGTATAAGTACAAGAATCCAAACATAGATAAGGGAGTCGCTCTTCACCCGGGCTCTGGGCTGCATTTTTCTCTCTAACCTCATCCTCCATCTCTCTGATTAATCCACTTGAATAGAATAGAATCAAATCAATCAGGTTGGAAGAGACTTCCAAGATCATCCAGTCCAACTTTGCTTCCTAACCCCCCTGGCTGACCTCCATTCTTCCTTGGGGCACAAGGCAACGTCTGGGGTAAGGCAGAGTCAGAAGACAGAGCACTTCCAAGTCCTTCTGAGATCATCTAAAGTATTATTAGTAAGAAAAGGTAGTTGAAATGAAATTTGCTTTATAATAACTTGTCTACCCATAGTCCTGGGTATGTCAAAATCCCAACATAGCTGTTTCTTGGTCTGCTATGTCTTGAATTTGGGAAGAAGAGGCAGTGAAGAACTCTTGGGTTTATAACCTTTTTCTGCTACCATCCACAGCAACAAGAAACTCAGATATTCCAGTACCAGACAAAAGATGGAAGGTAAAAGGTGACTGTGCTAGTTTGAAGCTAGCTAGAATATTGTGGGGAAAAGGACTAGATTACAGGCTGTGAAAGGGAAACAGAATGAGGTCTACTTCACTCATAGGCTTGCTGAGACGTATAAGAACAAGAATCCAAACATAAAGAGTCACTTCTTCTGCTGGGGAGCTCCGAGCTGCATTTTTTCTCTCTCTAGCCTCTCTGCCAACTCTCTGACTAATCCACTTTGCTTCCTAGCCCCCTGGCCAAACCTCCATTCTTCCTTGGGACTGGGCTGAGGTTGAGAAGGATGAGAGAAGGTGGAAGGGTGGTTGGGAGCCCCTCCTGGGGACTCAGGTTTCTGGGAGGGCTGTTGTGTTTCTGTATTACCTTTTACCTTGTCTATTTCTGTCTATAACTGTATAGACTGTAAATATCTGCTTGGATATTGTGCTAAGCTGCACACATAAGCTTCATTCAAATTTCTAGAGCTGGCTTAGTCTAGTCTGGGTGATTTCCAAAGTGGGGAGGGGGCAGGGTGATTACCACAGTAATTTTATGAGAGCATTTAGTGCATTTTTAGCCTCTTTTAATGTAGTTTTAGCTGCAGGAAGCATGAAAAAGCACCTAGTAAAATGGAAATAGCCAATTTTCCATAGATCCCTACCAGACCATTGGAATGGGCTGCCCAGAGAGGTGGTGGAGTTGCCATCTCTGCAGGTGTTCAAGAAAAGACTGGATGAGGCAGTTAGTGCCATGGTCTAGTTGACTGGACGGGGCTGGGTGCTAGGTTGGACTGGATGACCTTGGAAGTCTCTTCCAACCTGGTTGATTCTATGATTCTAAGTGGGAACTGATAAGGGGGCTAATTCCATTGAATAACTTGAAGAAAAAGCAGAGGTACCATAATTGCCTACAGAATAATGCTTAGTACTTTACTGTGGTTATTAAAATAGATATTAAATGCATTTCTTTACTACTGTGTGTACTTTCAGGCATTTTATCTTTGCATGACTACCACAAGTTTTCTATTTCTAGGCTTTTGTTTTTTAACAAGCAAACAAAAACCCAACCCCAAAATACTCCAAGCCAACAATGTTTGAGAAATATTTGTGTGAGTGTGTCCAGCAGATCAAGGGAGGTTCTCCTCCCCCTCTACTCTGCCCTGCTGAGACCTCATCTTGAATACTGTGTTCAGTTTTGGGCTCCCCAGTTGAACAGGGACAGGGATCTGCTGGAGAGGGTCCAGCAGAGGGCCAGGAGGATAAGGGGACTGGAGGGCACTGCCTGATGAGGAGAGGCTGAGAGACTTGGGGCTGTTTAGTCTGGAGAGGAGAAGACTGAGAGGGGATTTGATAAACGGTTATAACTATCTGAGGGCTGCCAGGAGAGGGGGACAGGCTCTGCTCACTGCTCCCTGGGATAGGACAAGCAGCAATGGGTGTAAGTTGCAGCAAAAGAGGTTCTGCCTCAACACAAGGGGGAACTTCTTTAGTGTAAGGGTCACAGGGCACTGGAACAGGCTGCCCAGAGAGGTTGTGGAGTCTCCTTCTCTGGAGCCTTTCAAGGCCTGTCTGGATGTGTTCCTGTGTGATCTGTGTTAGATAGGATTGTCCTGCTCTGGCAGGGGGGTTGGACTGGATGATCTCCTTGGGTCCCTTCCAACCCCTAACATCCTGTGAGCCTGTGGTTTGCCAGGAAAAGTACTGCAAGTGGCAATACTGCCAGGAAACAGACAACAAACCAAACAATCACTAGAGGTGTGGTTTGCAGGAGCTAATTACAAACCCCTGCAGGGTTAGGTGGTACAGATGAGTGTTTCTAGTAGGTGAAAAAAGGTCTTCCCTGCGCCTAGCCTGTGATTATCTCATGGAGGTGCCTTGTTGTTATTGTGGATTTCTTTCAGTCCTATGTATAAATAATTTATGTTAGCAAATTACTTTGATCCCCGATGGAAACTCTAAGTTAGTGCTAGAAACTTCCAGCTGAGAGGTTTGCAGACATTAACCCAGTCATGTATAATGCCTAAACAGCAATCCAAAGACTTTCTCTGTCTAAGCAACTTCATAACTTCATTACATTTAAAGAGGATGCAACAGAGCAGAACACAAATGACACAGTGCTGGCAACACTTCTTCAACTTAGAAAAGGCTATTTGAAGTCCTGCTGAGAACTTGGACTTCTTACAGACAACTCTGAGAGGCTCCTGCCTGTCTCATGTTTCTTCTTGTATTTGTCAGTAGCCATTTCTGCCTTGACAAGTGCAGTTTCCTAACAGCTACAGAGAAGAATGCTATTTATGCACATTACTTTGCTTGGTGCTGCAGAATCCCTAACAGAGAGATCTCTCTTTGTAACAGTTTGGTGGAAGGTATTACAAGGCTTTCAGCTCTCAAGATGCTTTCAGCTCTCCTGGTAAAACAATACCAAAGTAGTGAGCCATGGTCCCATATTCTGTTTCTCAATTAGATCTGAGACTCCAAAACACTCAGTACAGGGAAGATATCACAGGCTCACAGGATGTTAGGGGTTGGAAGGGAGCCAAGGAGATCATCCAGTCCAACCCTCCTGCCAGAGCAGAGCGTCATAAGCTAGTACAGATCACAGAGGAACACATCCAGACAGGGCTGGAAAGGCTCCAGAGAGGAAACTCCACAAGCTCTCTGGGCAGCCTGTGCCAGTGCTCTGTGACCCTTACACTAAAGAAGTTCCCCCTTGTGTTGAGGTGGGACCTCTTTGGCTGCAACTTCCATCAATAGAATCTAGCACAGGTCGCACAGGCACACATCCAGAGAGGGCTGGAAAGGCTCTGGAAAAGGAGACTCCACAACCTCTCTGGGCAGCCTGTGCCAGTGCTCTGTGACCCTTACAGTAAAGAAGTTCCCCCTTGTGTTGAGGTCGAATCTCTTGTGCTGCAACTTACACCTATTGCTCCTTGTCCTATCACAGAGAGCAGTGAGCAGAGCCTGCCCCCCTTCTCCTGGCCATGAGGAGGGTGTCCAGCCTCAATATCTGGTATTGATTGTGGTTATTTACCACATAATCCTGAGAGAACCACAAGAGGATGAGCCTTACTGGCAAAGACTCAAAGCACACCTCCCAGAAATCACTATCCACAACAGCAGCTCAAGTCAGCTGCACAGTTTTCACAGCAACCACTATGTCTTGCAAACCTGTGGAGAAGAGTGAGACAGCAGACAAGTGGGTCACATGCTGAATTAGTCTTTCAAATCCAGGAAACCCAACCAAACTGTAGTGACAGAATGGCTAACCCCAATCTGCACTGGTCAGGCCACACCTTGANGAAGTTGTTGGCAGAGAGAGTGATTGGCATTGGAATGGGCTGCCCAGGGAGGTGGTGGAGTGGCCGTCCCTGGAGGTGTTCAAGCAAAGCCTGGATGAGGCACTTAGTGCCCACCCATGCAGGCTGCCCAGGTCCCTCTGCAGGGCTCTCCTACCTTCCAACAGATCTACACTTGCTCCTAGCTTGCTGTAATCTGCAAACTTACTGATGCTGGACTCAATCCCCTGGTCCAGATCAACAAAGATGTTGAATAGGAGAAACAAAGCTCTCTGCAGCCTTTTCAATCAGAAGCTTGATTACAGAAGTAGCTGTTTCAGACGTGCAAAGTCTTAACTATAAACCCAGTCAATAAGGCCTTTAACAACTCAACCATTAATCTGACAAGCAGAAGAATTCCTTTGCTGCCTAAAAGAGTTTTATGCCAAGGAAGAGAGCAGCCATGCTGATACACAGCTAGCAGCAAAGAGGTGCTAAATGCTTCTGGGGAGCACGAAGAACCCTTCTTCATGACTGCACCTGCTGCACTTTGGAAGCAATTATTTGAGAACAATAAAACATGACCAGAGAAGTGCCCTGCTACACATTTTCTTATCCAAGGATCAGTCTTTAATTGCAGGAATAACCTACTTGTCTTACTAAATGGAAATACACAGTGTCTGTCTCCAAAAGGCTCTCCAGTTTGCTTTGACTAACGTTGTTTCAGAAGCATTTCCGTGGATTATACCCTCCCCATCTGTCCAAATCCGGGCAGAAGAGGAAGGCCCTGTTACTGTAGCCTCAGTTATGTGCCATGTAACAAGTAAATAAAGAAAACACAAAGCAATGTGAAATAGTTTACAGCAGGAGATCTCAGAAGAAAGGGTGGGTTGATGAGGCCAAGGTCCAGAGGGCTTGTCTCGGATGCCCTGAAAAAGGGACTAGCAGTAACAACAGGCTAAAGAAGAGACAGAAAGGAGACTGATGCTGGGTGAACAGGGAACAGAAAGAGAGGCAAAGGTAAGCTTTAAAAGGGAGACAGGATGAGGCAGTTAGTGCCATGGTCTAGTTGACTGGATAGGGATGGGTGCTAGGTTGGACTGGACGATCTTGGAAGTCTCTTCCAACCTGGTTGATTCTAAGATTCCAAGTTTTAGGACAGACAGGGAACAACCTTTCAAATTAAATGAACATACTACAGTTATCAGGAGGTGTTGTCTGTAGAGGTACAGTCATGGTACAAAGTAGGAGTGAGGAAAAGCCAAAAGAAATGGTTTAGTTGCATATTCAGCTTGACTGATTTCTTCACTAGAGTTCTACTCTCTGCGATACAACTTCTGCATGCCAGCACAGCTTCTGAGTGCTTAAGGGGACATACCCAGCAGGATATTTCTGTGCAAATGGAAATGTACTTTCTCTTTCCTCTGAACAGCACTGCTTGACATAGAATTTCTTCACAAATCTCTGTCTTGTTAGGCCAAGTGCATGGTTCAGCAATTGAGCTACAACAACCCCAAGCAGCACTACAGGCTGGGGACAGAGTGGCTGAGAGTAGCCAGGAAGAAAGGGACCTTGGGGTACTGGTAGTTAGTAGCTGAAGATGAGCCAGCAGTGTGCCCAGGTGGGCAAGAGAGCCAATGGCATCCTGGCCTGGATCAGGAGCAGTGTGGCCAGCAGGACAAGGGAGGTTATTCTGCCCCTGTACTCAACACTGGTAAGGCCACAGCTTGAGTGCTGTGTCCAGTTCTGGGCTCCTCAATTCAAGAGAGATGTTGAGGTGCTGGAAGGTGTCCAGAGAAGGACACAAGGCTGGTGAGGGGCCTGGAACACAAACCCTCTGAGGAGAGGCTGAGGGAGCTGGGGGTGTGCAGCCTGCAGAAGAGGAGGCTCAGGGCAGACCTCATTGCTGTCTACAACTACCTGATGGGAGGCTGTAGCCAGGTGGGGTTGGTCTCTTCTCCCAGACAATCAGCAACAGAACAAGGGGACACAGTCTCAAGCTGTGCCAGGAGAGGTCTAGGCTGGATGTTAGGAGGAAGCTGTTGGCAGAGAGAGTGATTGGCATTGGAATGGGCTGCCCAGGGAGGTGGTGGAGTTGCCACCTCTGGAGGTATTCGAGCCTGGATGAGGCACTTAGTGCCATGGTCTGGTTGACTGACTAGGGCTGGGTGCTAGGTTGGACTGGATGATCTTGGAGGTCTCTTCCAACCTGGTTGATTCTATGCTCCTATATAGAAAGGGAGTACATTGTGTTTCTTTTCCTGCTCTGATTATGTAATACTCTGTAACCTAAAGGCAATTCCAAGTTGAGGGCAAGTCAGGCAGTAATTTGAAGCAGTCAATGTTACCGAAAAATTAACAGGACAGGTTTTGTCAGCTTCCCCTCAGAAGCCTCTTCATTATATTTTAAACTTTTTAGAGACAACCCTCCTATCACTGCTTTCTAGAAAGCAATAAAGAGAAAACACTGTTGCTATTCCTAGTAGAATATGACACTTCATGGCCATCAGTTCATGAGCATCACAAGCTGCTGACTCTCGCAAAATGAGAAATGCTGAAGATAAAGGCACTCAAAAACAAAGATTAGAAAATAAACAACACCACACTCTCTGATTTCCAAACAAGAGACTGTGCTGCCAAACAATACCAGTCCCTAATTAAACAAGGAGAAAATGAATTTCTGAAATAAAAGAGAAAGAGAGGAAGTAATTAAAAGAAACATATACCCCTGGATATCATTGCCTGGAAGGCCCTGCAGAGGGATTTGGACAGGCCGGAGCCATGGGCTG
>WAAF01016255.1:0-25844 GCA_013400475.1 Tricholaema leucomelas
ACTTTTAAAAACAGATATTGCATCCTCCTTCTTTTGGGTGTGATATCAAGCCCTACGAAGAGAGGCTGAGGGAGCTGGGATTGTTTAGCCTGGAGAAGAGGAGGCTCAGGGCAGACCTTATTGCNTTAGATCACAGGCTATGAAAGAGAAACAGGATGATGTCTACCTCACTCATAGGCTTGCTAAGAGGTATAAGAACAAGAATCCAAACATAGATAAGGGAGTTGCTTCTTCTGATTGGGAGCTGTGAGATGCATTTGTCTCTAGCCTCTCTGCTGTCTCTCTGATTAATCCACTTTGCTTCCTAACCCCCTGGCCCAACCTCCATTCTTCCTTGGGACTAGGGTAAGGTTGAGAGGGGTAGAAGGCAGAACGGTGGTTGGGAGCCCCTCCTGGGGACCCAGGGTTCTAGGAGGGCTGTTGTGTTTCTGTATTACCTTTTACCTTGTCTATTTCTGTCTCTAACTGTATATACTGTAAATATCTGCTTGTATATTGAGCTAAGCTGTAAATATAAGCTTCATTCAAATTTCCAAAGCTGGCTGAGTCTAATCAGGGTGATTTCCAGAGAGTGGGGGTTGGGGAACACCCAAACCATCACAGAAAGTTTCCTTATTTCAAAGTTTCCACATAGCTGGAAAAATCATTGTCTGAGACTGTTATTAAGAGGTAAGACTATAGATAGACTTCCCCTCATCAAAAAAAAAAAAACCCAACCAAACAACATTCACTACATGGCAGTCCAGATTATAGGAAAGTGAATGATGTGACACACTTTAGTGATTCCTGGATACTGAGAAACTGCTTGCAGTGTTACAGACTGCCACAGAATACGGCTGTCCTTATAAAATGAATGATGCAAATATCACAGCATCACAGTCTCACAGTATCACCAAGGTTGGAAGAGACCTCACAGATCATCAAGTCCAACCCTTCACCACAGAGCTCAAGGCTAGACCATGGCACCAAGTGCCACGTCCAATCCTGCCTTGAACAGCTCCAGGGACAGCGACTCCACCACCTCCCTGGGCAGCCCATTCCAGTAGCCAATGACTCTCTCAGTGAAGAACTTTCTCCTCACCTCAAGCCTAAATTTCCCCTGGTGTAGCTTGAGGCTGTGTCCTCTTGTTCTGGTGCTGGCTGCCTGAGAGAAGAGAGCAAGCTAAAGCTTCCTTTAATTCTGCTGAGTAATACTCTGATAGAGCTGTATCACTGAGTTGCTTTGACATTAATTTATCTCACTCTTTTTTCTGATGCTTTTGAGACTTCATGGAAGAAGAATGTTTTACCACAGTTGTCCTCAACATTCTGCCAAGTAACTGTTAGCAGCTAAAGAAAGTGACATCCATGCATGTGGCAACTGCCTTTAGTCTGAAGCTATTCCTCTTAAACCTAATCCTGAGGCCCTGAATCATCATTTCCCTGCATCTTGCCAATTGCAGGGTATTACTTTTACACCTATTTTTTTACAGATGGAAGTGACTACTGAAATGAAAGACACTTAAATACTAAACATTGTTATCAAGGGTCATGTACATTTTTGTTGCAGTGTGGTTTGGGTTTTTTTCCCCTACAATAATTTGACACCTCAGATAATTTTAAAAATAACAACAATGTTCATAGGTCTGATTTAATATTCCAAGCTTTCTAATGTCATTTCCATCAACTAAATTCATTTTTTTTAGTTGTAACTTATTTATTTGAAATGAAAAAGGTACTTGTTTTGCCTGGGTTTGGGTGGTTTGGGGTTTTTTGGGGTTGTTTTTTGTTTCTTTGGTTAGGTTTTTTTTTTCTATTTGGCTGTTTTTGTTGTCTGTCTCCCCCCCCCCCCCTTTTCTTCTGTGAAACAAAACTGTACATGTAGACAATTACCACTTTAATGCTGTAAGCCATCCCACCTGGGCTTCATTTGCTCCTCAACATCAGCTCATGGCTTTCCTTAGGTTCTGTGGTATGCCTGCAGAGGCCATTCAGATGTCTTGTATATGGAAGTGCAGGTAAGATAACACTAAATGATGAAGTTAATGTAAAGTTAATGTAGCTGTATTTTCCCTTTTGCCTCACCCTCAGCTGCACAAGGAATACCCAGCATTATCTTTATTTGTCTGCAAAAAAAGATAGCAATGAAACACCTTGAGTGCTGTGTCCAGTTCTGGGCTCCTCAGTTCAAGAGAGATGTTGAGGTGCTGGAACGTGTCCATAGAAGGGCAACAAAGCTGGTGAGGGGCCTGGAACACAAACCCTATGAGGAGAGGCTGAGGGAGCTGGGGGTGTTTAGCCTGGAGAAGAGGAGGCTCAGGGAGGACCTCATTGCTGTCTACAACTACCTGAAGGGAGGCTGTAGGCAAGTGGGGGTTGGGCTCTTCTGCCAGGCAACCAGCAACAGAANTATTCTATTCTATTGTAAACAAACATACTTTCACCAGATTTACTCTTCCTAATCCACCTAAATGCACTTTTTTTATTTCCAAACTAAACTATTATTTGTTACTTTGGGTTTTGTGTTTGGTTGCTTTTGTTGTCTTCCCCCCCCCCCCCCCCCCCCCCCCCCCCCCCCCCCCCCCCCCCCCAACCCCCACAAACCAACNAAATATGCTTTCACCAGACTTACTCTTCCTAATCCTCCTAAACACACATCTAGTTAAAACTAAAATATTATTAGTCATTGAGAGAGGAAATAACACTTATTCTCTCACTTTGCAGTGAGGGTGGTAAGGCACTGGCACGGGTTGCCCAAGGAGGTTGTGGATGCTCCCTCCCTGGAGGCGTTTAAGGCCAGGCTGGATGAGGCCTTGAGCAGCCTGCTCTAGTGGGAGGTGTCCCTGCCTATGGCAGGGGGTTGGAGCTGGATGATCCTTGAGGTCCCTTCCAACCTAAACCATTCTATGATTCTAAATAAGTGATGTTTTGATTTTTTGAAGCCAACAAATTTGACTTTTCTAGCAAACTGATGGCATCTGAAAAAAAAAACCATTTATAAGGAAGTTGATTTGTTAACAGAGACAGTGTTGTCAGATCCTCAGGTTACAGAAATCAGTATAGCACCAAAGTCATTATCTCTATGCAAATTTGAAAGAACCGAGATCCTGACTTTCACATGGAGCATAGCTAAATTTTCTTTCACCAACATATGTACAAAGAACATGAAGAGCTCACATTTGTATATACAAAGAGGTAAAACATCAACAGCATACCAAAGTAAAGAAGATATCATTTTGCTTTCGTTTTATCAGGTGTTCAGTTGTTAAGTTTAGCATACATATGTAGACAAGGAGTAATTAAGATGATCCTTTACAAATAGAAATTAGGGGGAAGGAAAAAAAAAAGTCATGCATAGTCAGTTTACAAAAGAGTTGCTTAGAGGAAGATAAAAGCAGGTCAGAATTTGTGTTTTGGCAGCATGTCAAGTCATGCACAGAAACTGAAGGGGTTTTACTGGGCAAGTTACTTCTGTCCATACGACAAGAGTGAGAAGCACTGTGTTTAATTGCCAAACGGTTCCAACCTTGTGCATGCAGGAGTTGTTTTCTTCATTGAAAAGTGACCTTTAAGAGAAAAAAACCTTTAAAAAACTATTTTTTTTTAATCTTTCTTTTTTTTTTTTCCTTCCACTGATAGAGAGTAGGTTCTTGATTTGCTTGAAAGGCAGCCAGGAATAAGCTTTTTATCTTATGAGTGAAACAAAAAAAATGACACATAATAAATAGTAAATATAAATCTAGCAACAATTCATTGCAAAAATAAACATTCAGCTTTCTACTATCTTTTAACCTATTTTTTTTTTCCACAACACTTTATTTTTATCTAATTTCATAAAATATAACATTTTTTTTTTAATACAATTACCTAAATACTATTATTCTTTCTCAGGTGTATATACTGTTGCAGTTATCATGTCTGGGAGCTCCTTTTGGGTAGGATGTGAGACAGAATCTGTATTTGCACTTGGAATTTCCTAACCACAGCAAACTAAATTCCTCCAAGAATATTTAAAGGAAAAACAGAAGTTGTTTTATATATATATATATATATATATACACACATAAAAAAATTGAACTTATTAGACACAGTAATATATTTACAGCTGATTCTCAGTAGAATTTTCAATTTGCCCAGGATCACGAGTTGAGACACCAGTGATGCACAACATTTTATAGCAGCAGCTCAAGAAATGATTGTCCAAACTTAAGTAAAGCTATCAAATAGGGCAAGGAGCAAAAAGGCTTGCTTTTTTTATTTGTTGAAGAGGATGGGTAAACAGAGTTGAGTATTTCTTCTTCTACATACCGATACTGAATTCATTCTGTGCAGCTGCAGGCTCTGGGTACAGACGCAGAAATATTTTTGGCTGTGTGGTGGTTTTTGTCGTTGTTGTAAATTTGTGTTTTGTTGTTTGTTTGTTTTTTTTTTAACTGGCATTTAATGTGATATTTCAACTCCTTTCATATCTACTACCAGAGTATGATAATTGGCTTTTACTATGACGATATTTCAACTCCTTTTGTATTTACTACCAGAGTAGGTTAGGTGTGGTTGTAGACAATGGACATGTATGCAGTGCTTATACTAACCAATCCACCCTAGCCTTGTAACTGCAAACACAGGTGTGTTTTGGTTTTTGTGTGGGTTTTTTGTTTGCCTGTTTTGGTTTTGTTTCTTAAACAAACAAAAAAGATAAAGAATCTAATTAAATCCGAGGAAAAGAGGGGGAAAAAAACAACCAAGCAAACCAGAACAGAAAAGGTAAGAAATGCTTTCTCATAGGTTGCATACAAAACGGGGAGTACCATGCACAACTCACAGAAATGTTGAGGAACAGAGCACTAAGCAATCTTCCTCAAACAGTTCAGTCAGACAAAGCTCACGTTCAACTTGGGGTGAGACGTATTGCCTACACACAACTCCATGGCTCCCCACAGTTAGGAACAGAGCAATAAGCAATCTTCCATGTACAGTTCAGTCACACAAAGCTCACGTTCAACTTGGGGTGAGACATATTGGCTACACACAACTCCATGGCTCCCCACAGCTGGGAACAGAGCAATAAGCAATCTTCCTCAAACAGTTCAGTCACACAAAGCTCACGTTTAACTTGGAATGAGACATATTGCCTACACACAACTCCATGGCTTCCCACAGTTATCCCTGAGGTTGGTTTTTTTCTTCACTAGGATTACTGCTGTGCTTAAGTTCTGACTGTTGACATGTAACAATAAGGCACTTTTATTTCCAACAGTTCCCACTTAAAATAGAATTACAGAAATTTGGACCCAGCCCAACACACTATCACTTCACGTTTGCTGCTCCAAGACTTCCAGGTAGTCAGGCTCAGCATGCAAATTAGCTTTGAGTTCAAAATACTCATTTTTAGTTTGTTCTAGAAAGACCTTTCTTGGCCTGGAGTACATGAGCGTCTCCATCAGCTTCAGCTCCTCATGCGTTCCAGGATAGCAGACTTCCACATCAGGCTGGAGCTGCACAATATTTTTCCTTAGGTACTCCGTGATCCCTAGCTGCTGCAGTTCTCTCTCTTTTTCAAGAATGTTTCTGTACAAGCAGCTGGCATCCTGAAAGCACAGGAACTCAGCAGACTGATCTGTAGCTTTATATTTGACATTTGAACCCGTGAGAGGTGAGCTGTTCTCTCTTTCCAGGAGACTTCGGCAGAGATGTTTGGAATCGTTAGCTTCCTTCTCGCTTCCCTCCTCCTGTTGTTCAGTATGCTTGGGGCTGAAGGATGGGCTGTGGTAGACCTGAACCATGGGAGTAACCATATGTTGCTCGTAGAGCCCTGCAGCTGGGCGCTCTGTTGTGTGGTGTGTTGTCTTACGCCCGTACATGCTGTACTGGAGGTGAACTGGGCTATTATCCCTCATTTGTTCATCCACTTGTTTCTTTTTGCATCTTCGCCGACGATGCAGAACGAGAACTACTATTCCTGCAGCACAAAATACAATAGTTATAAAGACAACCAGAAGTCCTAATATTAGAACAGAAAGTGGGATAGCATCTGTAAGGGACCACAGGATGGTATCTGCAGTGTTGGTAGTGGTAGAAGAAGTTGTCACAACTACAAAACTGGCACGAGTTGGTAGGGCAGGGCTGTTTATTAGACCTGGGCACAAGACTTCACTATTAAGGGATTTCAGTTCCTTTTTTGCTAGGTGTCCTGGAGATTTGCAAAAAATATTACCCATCATTGTATTCTTACTCAGTTTTTGTATCCATTTCTGAAGCCCAACTGAATCACAAGTACAGTCCCATGGGTTGTCTTCAAGTTCAATTTGTACCAGCATATGCAGTTCATCCAAGATAGTGCTCACAGGCAAATGAGCAAATTGATTTGTTTTCAGATTTAATCTGGCAAGTGGAACACCTGAAAAGATGTGAGGTGGCAAAGTCTGCAGAAGGTTGTTATTTAAGTAAAGGACCTTAAGTTTTGGCATCGCATTAAATGTTCCTGGCAAAATCTCCTTGATTGCATTATACTCAAGGTACAAGTATTCAAGGTGCTGAAGACCAAGAAAGAGATTCTGACTTATCTTTGTAAGATGATTACCATTGAGATATAATTTCTGCAGTCTGGTCAGATTCATAAAGGATCTTTCCTCAAGGAGTTCAATACGATTGTTCCCCAGGTGAAGCATTTCCAAGGTGGCATAGTCCACAAGATCCGATTTCAGTAACATCTGAATAATGTTTCCAGCTAGAATAAGCTTTTTAGGATTTGGAGGAGGGGGTCCTAAGTCAGACAAGCTTTCAATGTTTCTCTCCTGGCAGTGCATGAGAACTCCTGAGAGCATATAGCTGGTGCAGTGACAGGGGATGGGACAATAGATTCCTGGAAACTGAGTACTAGGCTTTGAAGTATGAAGCACTAAACTTGGTTCTTTAGTTGGAGCTTTCAGGATAGGAATCACCTTAGTTGATAGGTGACTTTCACTGACAGAGGTGGTTACGATCAAGGGCAGAGACCCTGAAGGATCTTCAAGTTCATTGACAGGATGCGTGGGACAAAGTGATTCTTCTTTCAACCGGCTTAAGATGCTGCCTTTGATAACTGGAGGACTATTGCATACGACATCGCCTATTATCGACTGAGGAGGCATGTTTTCTAGCCATGTTTTCAGCTGCAGCAAATCACAGTTACAGGCCCATTTATTGTCTTCCAACTGAAGGTCGAGGATTCTACCAATGTGTTCCAAAAACCCAACATAAGGCAGCGTCTGTAACTGGTTTCCACGAAGATCTAGATGGGTCAGTGGCACAAAACGAAATATGTTGGGAGGAAGATACTCAATGGCATTATCATTCAAAATAAGCACTTTAAGCCTGTTGAGCTTGCTAAAGGCACTTGCTTCAATCACTGTGATGAAATTGTTGTCTGCTTGAAGAAACTCCAAATTTTCCAATCCATTAAACGTATCCTCTTTAAGGGTTTCTAAAGAATTGTGATTGATATGAAGTTGCTTTAGAAGGCTGAGACCATTGAAAGCCCCAGGATCAATATCTGCAATATTATTAAAACCAAGATGTAAAGAGATAGCATTAACAAGGCCAGCAAAATCATTGACATGTAACATAGTCAAGCCGTTGTTTAGCAGATTAAGATGGAAAGGCCGTGACGGTGGGACATTTATTTCTGATACCAACTTGATACCTCTTTCTTCACAGTTTATAATCATGGCATCATCCTTTTCTTCACAGGAACACAACCTCTGGCAAGATCCTCTGACTGAAGAAAAAGGAGACTGTGACTGGAAAGGATCAGATGCAATCACAACTGAATGTAGAATAAAAATCCACAGCTTCATTTTGCCCAGTGGATTCTATAAAGAAGAAAAGAGGGGGAAAAAAAAGAGGGGGGGATGGGAAGAAGAAAAAAGAGAAAACAAAGCAATAGATTCATTATTTCATGGGTTGGTTTTGTTTGTATGTGTTTTTTTTCCTGGGGTGGGGAGAAGGAATAACCATTGCTAGTACTTGTCATCAAGCTACCTCCACTTTCAAGCAGTATTCCATTGGGAAAACACATCTGAATGATTTCCTAACCAAACCAAACATACTTACAGTAATGTACTGAATCTATCAACACAGTCATAAGGGTTTGCTTCAATACTTTCATGCTGATGCACCAAAACAGGAGATAATCAGGAGTGGCTTTTTCTTTATTTATATACCGTGTAGAGTTCTGCCAGCGCACGGCAGTAAGAAGTTACTACCCTGAACGGGTCATATCAAGGTTAACAAAACATTTTGTATTGTTTCTTTGTGTCATCATACAGTGCTGCAAATTTTTGAAGTACCTTGGTAAGCTCAACTTATTGTTCTCCAGCGGCTGAAGAAAGAAGAAGGTTTGGTTTGGTTCCACAAAATATTGTGAACAAAAGCCCATTCAGCCAAGATGCAGGGAATCTCTCCTTTGGTTCTGTATTGTGTATGTAAACCAAAAGGTCTTTCTTCTGCAGTCCTTGTACCCCAAAACTGAAAAAGGAAGCAGACAAAATAGTTGCTTTGCTTTACCCAAATTTTAATGCCTAGGTTATAGTTTGTGGCTATTTAGTGAAAAAGGGGACATGTTTGCATAGAATAGGCACATGAAATAATTGCATTAACAAAAAGGAAGAGAGAGCTGATGGTGCAGTTACATGTCAGAACAAACAGGTAGGCAAGGGGCAAACATTTCTTTTTCAGTTTAATGAATGGAGTCCTTCCAATTATTATAATCATTAATTGCCAAATGAATTCTGATATTCACATGGCACTAGCTGTGCTTTTCAAACATCATCTGTATGTTATGCAACTCAAATGATCGTCTGCCAAGCTGATTTTGAACTTTGTAATACCTGCATCGTTATAGTAGAACTATGGAGATGCAAGTAAAAAATTAGATGATGAAATCAATTATTTGTTATCATTGATTTAAATTACTTTTTGCTGCATTCCATCTGAAAATGACTTCTGTTAAGGCCGTTTAACAAGCAAAAACAATGGTAATGCATGATCAGTGAGATAGACTGAGGTCGCTGTTTATGATCTTAATTAACTGTTTCCACATTAAAGAAATCTACAATGGAATGGGTGATTTCAAACAAGAATGTATTTGGGCTGCACTATTTATTCTAGGGCTGAAATGAACAGATTCTTAAGTGACTTGATAAGGTGACTTGATCTTTCAAAGTTACTGAAACATGGAGTACAGAAAGTCACTACACGACCAGCTGAAGTGATAATTTCTGAGTGACCAGACCCTCTTAAAAGAGCTCATTCAATTACATGCATGAACATTCTTATAGTGTGGTGATATGACTTCATATCCTGCCAGTGCATATTTTATCATGCACCTTTGTTATCAGCAACACCATTTCCTAAGGCTTCCCTTAAAATGGATTGCAAAGATGTACACATGCAGGCATTTCAGTGTCATGGTATCAGTATTACACACACACAGAAGCAACAAAAAATGTGTGCAAAACGAATTAGGTTTTTCTTCATTAATTGTTCTTGGGAGTAGATATATGAGTTTAGAAGTAGTAAATGCAATTCACTGTGTGAAAAAAGCATCCCTAAAAATATGACCTTTTATCTTTGTTTCAGTAAAACAAATCATTTTATTGTCTCTCATAGCAATTCTTGAACTCCAGCTGCCTATGTTGAATACATAATGTCTTCAAGTTTGTTTTCCCAAGAAGTATTGGGTTAGACACAATATGTCAAAATGTTATTTTTGAAGTATGTGAAACAATTCTAGGATCAAAATATACTAGAAATTGATTCCAATATTCATTCCAATATTCTTCTATGAAATTTGTTCATGCATTCCTATCCTTTTCAGTGACCCAAGGTAAAAAGGACAGACTTTGGACAAATATATCAGCTTCAAACCTACTGTATCACTAATCAGACTTTATTTCTGTACGTTTTTGCCTCTGCAGGAATTCCAACTTAAATCTGCCATCATATCTGAACTGCCCCTAAGCAAAACTAAATGGCATAAAAAAAAACCAACAATCTGAAAAGCATGTTGTGTGCTAGTGCAGATTGAGAAATTAGGTTATAAAAATAAAAGACCTCCTCTCAGAGATGAAAGTAACAACATTTGTAACCAATTGGGAAACATTCCCATTTTAATCATCGTCATGCTTTGGAGGGCAGCCCTGCCAGAACTCTCACACACACACATATACTCACACCAAAATTTAATAGGAGAGTTGTTGGGGTTTTTTTTCTTTTTTTCCTTCTTTTTTTCCTACTTTTTTTGTTGTTGTCTGAATACTCACAAATGTGTAATAAAGGTCTCAATGGGCTACCATTGTAAAATAAATGTTCTCTTCAACTAACAGACAAGCAACATTCAACTGAATGAATTCACAGTGAAATAAAATTAAAAGCCTTGACAAAGCCCACCTCTTTTTGTTTCATGCAGCTAGGTTTTCCAGCAAATTCTACCTAACTTTGTTCATTTTGCCTGCTTTCATGCAAGTCATTACCAACTGCATACTGTAACAGCTTTTTGCACTCATAGATGTCAGGGTTCCTTCTACAGGGCAAAGCTGAATACTTTCAGAAGCAGTCATAGCTTAGCAAGCAATTATATGCTTTTCAAAAATCAAAGTAGCTTGTTTCACTTCACTTGGGGTTTTGGTTGGTTGGCTGAATTTATCTATTTTAATAAATACATGTTGAAGAATTTCAAAGCCCCAAGCTAAGAACGAGTCATTTCTAACAGCTTTTGGAAATGTTGATTAACTTCTGAAGGGAAGCACAGTCAGGTGATGCATTTAAGATTATTCTTACACTTTGGGAAATAAAAACTGACACCCATTCCTTCCCCTCTCAAGGGATCTGAAATCAGCATTTCCAGAATGCATACAATCTGCACAGTTGGCACTTGGAATACAAGCACCTGGCAGGCGTTGCAAAGCGCAGGATAAAACGCCGTCATTTAACATACCAATTCCACAGAGCCATGTAGACATTAATTTCTCATATGCTAAGCTGTTTAGCTAACTAGAATGGTTCTTACCTGTACAGCAGTAACGCTGGGTGAAACTCAGTCATGCAGTGGGAGCAGCTGTTGCATTGCAATATAATTTTTCCATGTGGGGAGAAAAAAAAAATGCACACTTCTGAGTTTCACTTCTCCGCAAGCTCTGCTAACATTACCGGTTCTGCAAAGTTCAAATCCTTGTTCAGAAGACAAAGTACAAAGCATCCATTTGAAAAGAATAAAAATCTTCCAGGCAGTCTGCACATTAGACCATCGTGTAAGCAGTTGTCCCTTTGCCTCAATTAAAATTCACAGCATAGTTCGCAGCTATGCTGACTTTTCTGCATATAGTTAACTGTTTGCAAGCACTGGGATGCAGTAAACAAACAACATGATCAGCAGAGCTTGATTTGATCACTTGTTTTGTCAGATTTTCAAAATCCAAGCTGCTTCTGTGTTCTCTCGGCTCTTTCTAGTCTTTCTTGTTAGCTCAGTTTGTTATTAGTCAGATTGCCAGGGGCCGGGAGGTAGGCGTAAATAAAGAGACTTCTTGGCTTTTGACTCAGCCTTTAAGCCCTTCCCCACCAGAGAGCTTTAATCTGCCAATGCCGTTTAGTGCAAGATACAGCTCCACCTTGAGACAGACCAGCTCCTCCTCCTCCTGCAATTTCTCTCACGTCCTTTTCGCCTTATCTGAGTGAACCTCGGAAAGCAAAACTCAGCTAAATACATTTTAGGTTTCTAACAGTCTGTTAATGGCTAATTTTGCAAACCAGTAAACATCGGCTGCAACTCCTGCAGTTTGTTCTCTCGGGCAGATGTTGCAGTTAGTTTGTATCTACAAATGCTTGCTTTCAGAAACTGAAGGCATTCCAGAACAAATACACTCCACGAAGCACACTACAAGGGAAAGCTTGTCCTCTGGAAAACGCGTCTATCACAATGAAGTGCAAGGTTATTCAAATATATAAATGAGCCAGTGCAGCTCTCAGTCCAGTGCACTCAGTGTGACCGGAGTAAGGATGAGTAGCACATACTTAATGTCTAAAACAATATAATGGTGAACTTTTAGTGCTTATGTTTGCACTGTAATTTCTGCTAGGTCTTTTTTAAACTGCCCGTCTTGTTTTGTAGGAGGAAGCAAAATTGGTTTGACTGTAATTGTCTGGTTTACAGATGTTAGCACAGTGTGTTGGTATCTAACCATGTGAGACTGTATTGTATTTGCATGAAACATTGCTTTGATGAAAGAAGTCTTTTGGGGGGAGGAAGGGATGTGGGGGATCTTAAAGACATGTGTCATGCCTGAAGTATTATTTTCTTTGTCGTCACAAGCAAGTAACTGGCAAATACAGTAGGGCTACAGGAAACTGTTCCGTGCAAGGAAGATTTTCTTTGTCCCTCCCGCACCGCATGGGATGGTTTCATGTGCTGCAAATTCTACTCCCTTGTTCATCCCATTGCCAGGGAGATTCGACCCTTTGGAGTGCATCACTTCCGTATCATTCTTGCTGTCTTTATCTACTTTACAGATTGTTTACAACAGCTTCAATACCAATCAGATTCTGGAAATGCCTTTTCTGTCGATAGGATTCCAGGTGGCCTCATTGTGCTTTGAAGGGGTATTGTGATGTACTGTTCCATCTGATAAAGACTATATATGTGTGTGTATGTATATATGTGTGTGTGTGTATATATATACATATATATGTGTGTGTATATATATACATATATATGTGTGTGTATATATATACATATATATGTGTGTGTATATATATACATATATATGTGTGTGTATACATATACATATGCATATATACACATATATACGTGTGTGTATATGTGCATATATGCATATGTATATGTATACACACACATATATATACACATATATACGTGTGTGCATATGTGTCTGTATATATATATACACACACACATATATATACACATATATACGTGTGTGCATATGTGTCTGTATATATATATATACACACACACATATATATACACATATATACGTGTGTGTATATGTGCATACATGCGTATATGTATATATATACACACATACATACACATATGTACGTCTGTGTTTATGTGTATATATGTGTATGTATATATATACACACATACATACACACACATATATACGTGTGTGTATATGTGTATATATATACACACACATATACACATATAAAGGTCTGTGTATATGTGCATATATACACATATATATGTGTTTGTATATGTGTATATATACAGACACACATATATGCACACATATAAAGGTCTGTGTATATGTGTATATATATACACACACATATATACGTGTGTGTATATGTGTATGTATATATATACACACATACATACACACACATATATACGTGTGTGTATATGTGTATATATACACACACACATATATGCACACATATAAAGGTCTGTGTATATGTGTGTATATGTGTATATATACAGACACACATATATGCACACATATAAAGGTCTGTGTATATGTGTATATATACACATATATATACACACACATATATACGTGTGTGTATATGTGTATGTATGTGTATACACACATATATACACATATATACACATCTGAGTATATGTGTATACACACACACATATATACATCTATATATATGTGTGTATATGTGTATGTATACACACACACATATATACACACATATAAAGGTCTGTGTATATGTGTGTATATGTGTATGTGTATATATACACATATATATACACACACATATATATTTCTGTGTATATGTATATATATACACACACATATATATGCATCTGTGTATATATACACATATATACGTGTGTGTGTGTGTATGTGTATATATATACACACGTGTGTATGTATACATATATACATACACATGCAGACACACAGACATATTTTGACATATAAGCATATGTATAAATGTCTCAGATTAATAAGATTAATTCTTTGGTACTTAAATTTCTGCAGATAATGTAAACTAGCAAAATAATAGCTTTTATATATGGATATGTACATATTCCTAAGATATATTCCTAAGAAGCAATTTGATTTGCATTCATTTTAACACAGTGCTCAAAGATGCTCAGCTATTTGTGTCCAAACAACTAATCCATTATATTCTTGAGTCATTTGGCATTGCTGAGCTGTAAGCCTGAGTATTTCTGATTTCTTTGCTGAACATTTTACAGGTGCTCACACTTCACTTGTGCTGGACTGTTTGAGATGGAGAGTATCTCTCTATACAGATATTCATAAGTGAAAACCTCATTCTTTGCTTTTCAGTTAACATGCACAATAGTAAAACCTGATAATAAAGATATTTCAAGACATCTGCTACTAAAAGTTGGACAACATTTCCTAAACACACATAATTAAAAATCCCAAGAATGATTATGAATAAAATTTGTCTTTCCACAATCTTATCAAGTTTAGAAAAATATAGATACTGCTTGTTTTTTTCCACCACTGGTTTATGAACTGTTAAGCAGGTAATTATAAAGAATGCCATTCTGCAAGTTCATTTGCATGGCCAGTGTTGAACTGGAGTTTGTGTCCTGCACTTTAAACATTCACTTTTACCGATTGCTCTACAACTTTGAAATTCACAAAGCTGTATGAATAAAATCTCAAACTGTCGGGCTTGCTTACTTCCAAAAAGGCCTTAAGCTTTTATGTCATTCCTCCTTACCTTTCCACAGAACACAGCATCTCCATAGATCAGAAATGAAACCATACTCCTCTAATTATACATACATTCTGCAGACTACTCCCCCAGCTAGTCAGTTTTATTTCCTCTCAATATATACATGAGGACAGAGAAGGTTTCATAGAATCATAGAATCAACCAGGTTGGAAGAGACCTCCAAGATCATCCAGTCCAACCTAGCACCCAGCCCTATCCAGTCAACAAGACCATGGCACTAAGTGCCTCATAAAGGCACCATAAAGGGATGGTGACTCCACCACCTCCCTGGGCAGCCCATTCCAATGCCAATCACTCTCTCTGCCAACAACTTCCTCCTAACATCCAGCCTGTACTTCCCCTGGCACAACTTGAGACTGCGTCCGCTTGTTCTGTTGCTGGTTGCCTGGCAGAAGAGACCAACCCCCACCTGGCTCCAGCCTGGTTCTGTTCTGAACACATTTTTACGGTCATGAACACATTACAATTATGCAATAAAAGGTCAGGATTCTCCTCTAAATGTATGTGCAAGCTTAGTGACCATTCTTTAACTAAATTCTTGGTTTAATTTTTATATGACACTTATTGAGAAGTGATCCTCTGAAAATAGATCTTCAATTTATAATACCACATCAGATAATTAACTAATCATCACTGATGATTGGACTCGATGATCTTGAAGGTGTTTTCCAATCTAAGAAATTCTGTGATTCTATGATTCTATTAAAGAAAATCCTTTCTGTTATCCTGGTGTAGCTTCCAATTGATAAAATTGATTTAGATCCATATATGCATACCTAATATACACATTGGCAGACGTCCTGTATGTACATACACATTGTACGCATTGATAATCATCATCATTGTGTTAGTTTGAGCCTAGCTGGGATATTTTAGTGAGAGGAATTAGATTATAGGCTGTGAAAAGGAAACAATGGCGACGTCTACTGCACTCAGAGGCTTGCTGAGGTGTATAAAACCAAGAACATAAATATAGATAACACACTTGCTTGCTCTCTCTCTCTCTGGTTCTGGCTGCATGCACTTCTCTCTCTAACTTGCTCCCTAACTAATCTATCTGCTTCCTAACCCCTGGCCAATCCTCCAAACTCACCTTGAATGTAAGGCAAAATATGAGGTGAGGTAGAGGGGTGGGAAGAAGGTGAAAGAGTGGTTGAGAGCCCCTCCTGGGGAACTGGTTTCTAGGTGGGCTGTTGTATTTCTGTATTAGTTTTTAACTTGTCTGTTTCTGTCTATAGCTGTATAGATATGGTAAATCCCTGCTTGTATATTATGCTAAGCTGTAAATAGAAAGCTTCATTCTTGAATTTCCAGCTCAGCTGAGTCTAGCCTGGATGATTTTCTTAAGTGTGGGGGTGTGGGGAACACCCAAACCATCACAATCATGCAAAAATCACATTCCTTGAATTATTTTGACTAGAAGGATATGTTCTTTATATTTAATTTTTTAAAGATATAAAAGTGATATAGTCCTTTACATTTCCTGCTGGAGGAAGCAATGTGTTTTATTCTACTAATCTTAGCAGCATGGCTCATAATAAAATAGTGTCTTCTTAGTCATCATAATAAAATATGATGCAGTATTTGTAAGCAGTCTTTATTTTGGAGTGTGAGCTGAAACCAAGCTGATTTACCTTGCATACATATTTAGTAATATTGCTTTGTTAAATTTTTCAGCTCACTGTAAATGTGTGACCATTTAATGAATTTTCTGCTTTCTCTTCTTCAGTAACTGTGCAATATGTATTAGATCTTCTCCATATTTTGTTTACTCAAGACAGAAGAATCTCATTTCTGCACAATTTAGGAAGGGTTTAATATAAAAATTTAAATATCCTAAATTATTCTGAATTAATTTGTCTTGCTTGCAAATTTTGGTGTTACAGTAACACATATCCTGAACATGAGCCAGCAGTGTGCCCAGGAGACCAAGAGAGCCAGTGGCATCCTGGCCTGCATCAGGAATGGTGTGGCCAGCAGGAGCAGGGAGGTCATTCTGCCTCTGTACTCTGCACTGGTTAGACCGCACCTTGAGTACTGTGTTCAGTTCTGGGCCCCCCAGTTTAGAAGGGACATTGAGATGCTTGAGCGTGTCCAGAGAAGGGCAACGAGGCTGGTGAGAGGCCTCGAGCACAGCCCTACGAGGAGAGGCTGAGGGAGCTGGGGTTGTTTTGCCTGCAGAAGAGGAGGCTCAGGGGAGACCTCATTGCTGTCTACAACTACCTGAGGGGTGGTTGTAGCCAGGAGGAGGTTGCTCTCTTCTCTCAGGCGGCCAGCACCAGAACAAGAGGACACAGCCTCAAGCTGTGCCAGGGAAAATTTAGGCTTGAGGTGAGGAGAAAGTTCTTCCCTGAGAGAGTCATTGGCTACTGGAATGGGCTGCCCAGGGAGGTGGTGGAGTCGCCGTCCCTGGAGCTGTTGAAGGCAGGATTGGACGTGGCACTTGGTGCCATGGTCTAGCCTTGAGCTCTGTGGTGAAGGGTTGGACTTGATGATCTGTGAGGTCTCTTCCAACCCTGATGATACTATGATACTATGATATCCCTATATCTGAATAAATCTCTTAGAGCACCCAGACTCTTCCCCAAAACCCCTCCAAAAAATCACAGAATCACAGAATTTCTGAGATTGGAAAAGCCCTTCAAGCTCATTGAGTCCAATCATTAGTTTCACACTGACAAGTCCTTGACTAAACTAAATCCCTCAGCACAACATCTAATCACCAGGAATCACTATGGTTGGAAAGGACCACCAGGGTCATCCAGTCCAACCTTCATCCCAGCATCCTTCATCACTAGACCATAGCCTCAAGTGCCACATCCACTCTCCTCTTAAACACCTCCAGGGATGGTGACTCCATCACCTCCCTGGGCAGCCTGTTCCAGTGCCTGACCACCTGCTCAGTAAAGAACTTCCTTCAAACATCCAACCTAAACCTCCCCTGACCCAACTTGAGGCCAATGCCTCTTGTCCTATCATTAGTAATTCATGACAAGAGACCAGCTCCAGCCTCACTACAACCTCCTTTTAGGTAGTTGTAGAGGGCAATAAGGTTCCCTCTCAGCCTCCTCCAGACTAAACAACCCCAGCTCCCTCAGCCGCTCCTCATAGGTGATGTTTCCCAGACCTCTCCCCAGCCTTGTCACCCTTATCTGCACCTGCTCCAGCACCTAAATGTCCCTCCTATGCTGTGGTGACCAAAACTGGACACAGTATTTGAGGTGTGGTCTCACAAGTGCTGAGTACAGCAACCAGAGCACTGAGTACAGTAACCCCAACCTTGTATGTGTATATATGCCAGTGATGTTTGAGTTACCTTTTTATTCCCACAGACAGTCAGCCAATTGATAACCAGATGCACCTTTGCTTCTGCTGGAATCAATTTTTTTTCATCTGAGCTAGGATGAAGCTACATTTTGGATTTGTGGTGAAAAAGGTGTTGATAACACAGGGATGTTCTAGTTATTACTGAGCAATGCTTACACAGAGTCAAGGAGTTCTTTGCTTCTCGCTGCTCCTCACAAGCAATTTAGCTGGAGATGCAGAAGAATTTGGGAGGGGAGACATCTGGGACAGCTGAGTCCAAATGAAGAAAGGGATATTCCATACCACATGATGTCATGCTCAGCAATAAAAGCTGGGAGAGGAAGAAGAAGGAGGGGGCGGTTTGGAGTTACAACATTTTTCTTCCTTAGCAATCATTATGCAGGATGAACTCTGCTTTTCTGAGCACCTGCTTGCCTATGGTAAGTAGTGCACTAATTCCTTGAGTTGTCTTTCTTTCATTCATGGCTTTTGCTTTACTTACTGAACTGTTTTTAATCTCGACCCAACAGTTTTCTCACTTTTACTCTTCCAATTCTCTCCATCTGCCTATGTGTTTTTGTGAGTGAGAGATTCTGTGGTGCTTTGTTGCTGGCTGGGGTTAAACTATGATGATTTTTAAGTAGTCAGCCTCAAACTGTAGTTACAAATAATCCAAGTGAAGTATGATCAAATTTTCTGACTTTCATGTCTGCAGACAGTAGCTGACTGCTTAGTTCTCACAAGAGCCTGCAAAAAAACTTTAATGCTAATAGGCAGAACAAACCAAAGGTTTCAAAAGTAATGAAGTATTTTTATCTCCTGTGCTGCATTGTTTTCAAAGTAAATTTGCTTGTCTCTTCTTTCAAAGATGGAGAGCAAAGAAACACATATACAGGTTGCATGAGTTTGCAATGTGCTTGTGTGATTTTTCAGATTACAACCTAAGATGGTCACAGTTTGTAGTGGTTTGGGTGTCCCCCGTGGCCCCCCCCCCACCACACACACTTTAGAAATCACCCAGACTAGACTCAGCTGGCTCTGGGAATATGAATGAAGCTTATATTTGCAGCTGGCACAATGTACAAGCAGATATGTACAGTAGATACAGTTATAGACAGAAATAGACAAGGGAAAAGGTAATACAGAAACACAACAGCCCTCCCAGAAACCTGAGTCCCCAGGAGGGGCTCTCAGCCACCCCCTCACCTTCCCCCTACCCCTCTCAACCTTACCCCAGTCCCAAGGAAGAATGGAGGTTCAGCCAGGGGGTTAAGAAGCAAGGCAAATTAGCCAAAGAAAATGGAGGGTGAGGTTAGAGAGTAAGATAGAGTTCAGCCAGCAGCCTGAGCTCCCCAGCAGGTGAAGAGCCCAGAGCAAAGCCCAGAGCGAAGTGACTTTATCTCTCTTTTGCTTTTTATTCTAATACATCTCAGCGAGACCATGAGGGAAGTAGACCTCACCATTGTTTTCATTTCACAGCCTATGATCTAGTCCTTCTCACCAAAACATTCTAGCTAGCTTCAAACTAGCACAAAGTTTCAGACGACCTGCTAAGTTTAAGTCATCTGACAAGTTAAAAACAAAAGTTTACAGCTAGCACACAAAATTGTAGATATGCTAACATGTTATAAACCCTTTAAAGAAAAAGGGAGACTAAGAAAAGAAAATCACTGAGTATGCAGTAATGAATAATGAAAAAAAAAAGAATATGACACATTTTATATATGTTCAGTGCTAAAAAATTACTGCTCTTAGTCTTTTTCAAGTGAAATACTGAAAACTGCTGTGTGAAATTATTTGCTTTCCCTTTGGCTATTAATAATGCATGGAAATTTACCATTAGTGTCCTGTTAAACACAAATGAGCTTCTACATGTTGACTATGACTAAATCTATGGTAATGAATGATGTGCCTAACTCACAGAACCATAGAATCAGTCAGGGTTGGAAGGGGCCACAAGAATCATCCAGTTCCAAAACCCTGCCATGGGCAGGGACACCCTACCCTAGAGCAGGCTGCCCACAGCCTCATCCAGCCTGGCCTTACACACCTGCAGGCATGGGGCCTCAACCACCTCCCTGGGCAACCTATTCCAGCATCTCACCACTCTCATGATGAACAACTTCATCCTCACATCCAGTCTGAACCTACCCATCTCCAGCTTTGCTCCATTGCCCCTAGTCCTGTCACTCCCTGATAGCCTAAAAAGTCCCTCCCCAGCTTTTTTGTAGGCTCCCTTCAAATACTGAAACACCACAAGAAGGTCACCTGGGAGCCTCCTCTTCTCCAGACTGAACAGCTGCAACTCTTTCAGTCTGTCCTCACAGGAGAGGTGCTCCAGCTCTCAGATCAACTAGTACATTACATGCTGCTGTTGTTCCACAGAAATCCAGCTAATGGAGATAAAATTAGTCAACTTGGAAAAACCATGAAGAGTATAACTTGCATTAGTCAATCACGTTTAGAATGTCACTGAATTGCAAAGGCTATAGCATCCAATGATATTATAGTCACACCCAGTAAAATCCGGTCACACAAGTCCAATACACTAATGGATTACTACTTAAGCTTTGCTTTAACGACTATTTTATGACTACAACTACCCGAAGGGAGGCTGTAGCCAGGTGGGCGTTGGGCTCTTCTCCCAGGCAACCAGCAACAGAACAAGGGAACACAGCCTCAAGTTGTGCCAGGGGAGGTCTAGGCTGGATGTTAGGAGGAAGTTGTTGGCAGAGAGAGTGATTGGCATTGGAATGGGCTGCCCAGGGAGCAGGTCCTTGGAAATATTCAAGCAAAGCCTGGCTGAGGCACTTAGTGCCATGGTCTGGTTGATTGGATAGGGCTGAGTGCTAGGTTGGCCTGGATGATCTTGGAGGTCTCTCCCAACCTGACTGATTCTATGGTTCTATGTATGGAATATTTGGACAAAAGAATGTTGATAACATGCCAGTGTTGTGACTGTTCCTAAGAACTACCTGTACAGTGTAAAGGCTTCCTATTCCAGCTCTGCCCTGTCACAGTTGGGGGTGGGCAGGAGGTTGGGAAGGGACATAACCAAGACAGCTGACTCAAACTCACCCAAAGAAATACTCCATGTCATGTAGTGTGATGCTTAGCAACAAAACCTGAGGACAGGGCCATTCTGGGCAGAGTAGTTGTTGCTCAAGACAGGATGGGCATTGATCTATTCACATGAGGTGATGAATGATCTGTGTGGTGATTAACTGCCTACAGGCTGGACCAGAGGTGAAATTACTACATGTCTCAATTGAAAGGGGGCATGTTTCTATTTTGCACAATATCTGAGCAGTCAAGCTTTTTAGTCAGTCACAGAACAGGAAAAAAAATCTCCTTCTCTACTTTGCCTGTAGGCAAATAGTTAACATAAACCTTCTCTGGTGCATTTGCCACATGAAAAAGTAAGGACTGCAAGAAAGTCTTGTTACAGAGGCAAACAGAAGCTAAAAATGTTTGTGTCTATCTGACTACAGCAAAAAAAAAATCAGGAAAAGTAGGAAATTGAGAAAGGGAGCCAGGAGTCCCACATGGCACTGCTAAGCAAACTTAAGTGGAAGAAGAGTGTCTACAGATCATGGAAGGTGGGTTTGGCCACTTGGCAGGAATATAAGACTGTTGTTAGAGGATGTAGGGAGGTCACCAGGAAAGCTAAGGCCTTGGAACTCAACCTTGCAAGGCATGTCAAGGAAAACAGAAAGGGTTTCTTCTAATACATTGAAGGAAAACCTAACACTAGAGGCAATGGAGGCCCACTCCATTGAGTAGTAGATGGGATGTGGTCAGCAGGTCGAGAGAAGTTCTCCTGCATCCATACTCTGCCCTGCTGAGGCTGCATCTGGAGTACTGTGTGCAGTTCTGTCCCCCCAACCCAGTTCAAGAGGGACACAGAACTGCTTGAGAGAATACGGCATAGAACCACAAAGATGATAAATGGAATAGAACATCTCTGCTATGAGGAGAGACTAAGGGAGCTGGAGCTCTTTAGCTTGGAGAAGATGAGACTGAGAGATGACCTCATTCATGTTTATAAATATGTAAAGGGTGAGTGGCAGGAGGATGGAGCCAGGCTCTTCTCCGTGATGCTCAGTGACAGGACAAGGGGCAATAGGTGGAAGCTGAGGCATAGAAAGTTCCATGTAAGCATGAGGAAGAATTTTTTCAACATGAGGATGACAGAATACTGAAACAGGCTGCCCAAGGGGAGTTGTGGAGTTTCCCTCTCTGGAGATATTCAAACTCCCTAGGTGCATTCTTGTGATCTGGTACAGGTGATCCTGCTCTGGCAGGGGGGTTGGACTGGATGATCTTTCAGGGTCCCTTCCAGCCCCTGACATTCTGTGATTCTGTGAAAAGTGTGACAGATCTGTGATCTCTTATCATAGAATCAACCAGCTTGGAAGAGACCTCTGAGATCATGCAGGCCAACCTAGCACCCAGCCCTAGCCAATCAACTACACCATGGCACTAAGTGCCTCAGACAGGCTTCTTTTAAACACCTCCAGGGATGGTGACTCCACCACCTCCCTGGGCAGCCCATTCCAATTCCAATCACTCTCTCTGTCAAGAACTTACTCCTAACATCCAGCCTAGACCTCCCTCAGCACAACTGGAGGCTGTGTCCCCTTGTTCTGTTGCTGGTTGCCTGGGAGAAGAGACCAACCCCACCTGGCTACAGCCTCCCTTTGGGTAGCTGTAGAATAGAATAGAACCAACCAGGTTGGAGGAGACCTCCAAGATCATCCAGTCCAACCTAGCACCCAGCCCTATCCAGTCAACCAGACCATGGCACTAAGTGCCTCAGCCAGGCTTTTTCTGAACACCCCCAGGGATGGTGACTCCACCACCTCCCTGGGCAGCCCATTCCAATGCCAATCACTCTCTCTGGGAAGAACTTCCCCCTAACATCCAGTAGACAGCAATGAGGTCACCCCTGAGCCTCCTCTTGTCCAGGCTAAACAACCCTACCCTGGCATGCTTTTTGTTTGGTTAGAAATGCATTAAAAAGTAAAATAATGTATCAAGCAGGACAGGATTACTCAGATAATCCTCTGACAGTCTTATGAACAGCTGTACCCTTGAGTAAGCTTTCTTAACTTTGCAGTCTGCCACATAGCCATACTCCTTGTTTCTGTTCCCACTATTCTCATGGGAGAAATAGATCTCATTAAAGAAATGACACCCAACAGGATCAGAACTCCCTTCAGCCTTTCTGTCAAAGTGGGCAGAACACAAACTCACATCTGCCAATGAGTGCATTTTTGGCCCAAACCACCATTTATTTTTTGAAAGCGAATGTGAGGGTCGTGTTAGTCACTTAGTCACCAGACAAATATACACATTAAGTAGAAGAGAGTAGAGATGGATAGAGTATAAAGCATACAATTTTAAAAAGTAGAAATAAAAATAAATTTAAAACATAATCTGCAGAGTTTCCAGGGGATTTCTGTTAAATAAAGTGCATAGCTGTGTCTAAGCCAAAATTATCTGCTTAAGAATGTCTGCCTCAGGTGTATAAAAGGTGTTGGAAAACATTAAAACACGTATGGGGAGGTTCTTTTCTGAACACTGTGTTAGTGGTTTGGTTTGTAATTTTGATGGCACAACCTTTGCTGCAACGTAAGACTCATTAGGCTAAGTTGTGCTTTGTCACCAAAGTAGGAGCAAGGTTATATAATTTTGGTCTCTTCTGCCAGGCAACCAGCAACAGAACAAGAGGACACAGTCTCAAGTTGTGCCAGGGGAGGTCTAGGCTGGATGTTAGGAGGAAGCTGTTGCCAGAGAGAGTGATTGGCATTGGAATGGGCTGCCCAGGGAGGTGGTGGAGTCACCGTCCCTGGAGGTGTTCAGCAAAAGCCTGGATGAGGCACTTAGTGCCATGGTCTGGTTGATTGGATAGGGCTGGGTGCTAGGTTGGCCTGGATGATCTTGGAGGTCTCTTCCAACCTGGTTGATTCTATGATTCTATGATTTTCTTTAGTATAATTATTTCTTTGTTTAGGTAGACATGGACTCCTGCTCTGGTTTTATGCAGTCAGTTGGTGCATACAAAATGTATCGTGAGTTAACTCTTGAGGTGAGATTAAGACTTTCTAGTCATATATTAAGACTACTTATTCATATATAACAGACTGCATTATACCATGTAAAGTGCTTTGTGGTTCAGGTCTTGTGAATTTGAATTTCTTACATGAACTAAGAAGGACATTAGCACAACTAAATCAAGTATTTTTTTTCCTCTGTTAAAGGTAAAAAAATCCTCTTTAGAATGAAGAAAGAAAAACTCAATTTAGTATCCTCAGGAGTGAGGAAGAAGGACAGGAGTGGGAATATTTCCCACAAAGAAAAAGGCAGGAAGTAGGTCAGAAAGAATGAAGTTTCTTTTCCTTCTGCTATTGAAAAATATGAGAATAGGGTAAAGTAATGACTTTGTTGAAAGAGTCCACCTTACTCTATGGTCACATCGATTCACATCCTTACCTCTCCTCAGAGGACAGATACAGTAGGCATGAACAAATACATTATTTCTGCTTCCAAAAATCCATTGCCCTACACTCTGCCTTTGTATAGAGTCTTTTATGAGCATTTAACATTTGCAATTAAATTAGTCTTGTTTTCTGGGGGGATATGGCCAACAAAGCAGTTTTGGTCTGTTGTTGTGAGGGTGGGGGTTGGTTTTTTTTTGGTTAGCAATTTTCCTAACTCTTCAGCTGATTGAAAGACCTAACTACAAATGACCATCCATTACCAACTTTGTAAACCCATATGGATTAAACCAAGTCACAGACTGATTAGGGGCTGGTGTTCTGCACGATATCAGGGGTCGACTGTTGTCATCAGAATCACCCACAGCATGGTCCGTCTCAGTCCAGTTCGCAACAATGGATGTAGATGGTAAAAGTAACACAAAGTGAAGAGAATAGAATAGAATCAACCAGGTTGGAAGAGAGCTCCAAGATCATCCAGTCCAACCTAGCACCCAGCCCTATCCAATCAACCAGACCATGGCACTAAGTGCCTCATCCAGGCTTTTCCTGAACACCCCCAGGGACGGTGACTCCACCACCTCCCTGGGCAGCCCATTCCAATGCCAATCACTCTCTCTGCCAACAACTTCCTCCTAACATCCAGCCTATACTTCCCCTGGCACAACATGAGACTTCATCCCCTTGTCCTGTTGCTGGTTGCCTGGCAGAAGAGCCCAACCCCCACCTGGCTACAGCCTCCCTTTGGGTAGTTGTAGTGCTGTGCAATGTGAAGTGTAGCCTGTTTGAATAAACATCAGTTGTTTTTCCCCTTCTGTTTTCAGGTTATAGTTAGGGGCTTATAGAAACAATGAGATACAGACTATTAGAAAGAACCATGTTTTAAAGTTTACAGTGTCTATTGCATGTTAGCATAGAATCAACCACATTGGAAGAGGCCTCCAAGATCAGGAGTGCATCAGTAATGGTGTGGCCAGCAGGAGCAGGGAGGTCATTCTGCCCCTGTACTCTGCACTGGTTAGACCACACCTTGAGTACTGTGTCCAGTTCTGGGCCCCCCAGTTTAAGAGGGACATTGAAATCCTTGAACGTGTCCAGAGAAGGGCGACGAGGCTGGTGAGAGGCCTCGAGCACAGCCCTACGAGGAGAGGCTGAGGGAGCTGGGGTTGTTTAGCCTGGAGAAGAGGAGGCTCAGGGGAGACCTTATTGCTGTCTACAACTACCTGAGGGGTGGTTGTAGCCAGGAGGAGGTTGCTCTCTTCTCTCAGGCAGCCAGCACCAGAACAAGGGGACACAGCCTCAAGCTGTGCCAGGGGAAATTTAGGCTTGAGG
>WAAF01016261.1:19845-31345 GCA_013400475.1 Tricholaema leucomelas
CGGGGGGAGGGGTTGGGGTGGTGCTGGTGACTCTCAGAGGGTCTCTGCTCTGTGTCCTCCTCCCCAAACAGAGGAGTGGGTGCGGCCGGTGATGAAACGCGACAAGCAGGTCCTGCTGCATTGGGGCTACTACCCTGACAGGTCAGAGTGGGTGCTGGGGGGGGGTGGGCTGTGGGGGCATGTAGCTGAAGCCCATTAGGTGCCCACAGCTGTGGTGTGGGTGCCAGCTTCACCCTCTCTGTGTGCCCAGCTACGACACCTGGATCCCTGCCAGCGAGATCGAAGCTTCGGTGGAGGAGGCTCCGACCCCGGAGAAGCCGCGGAAGGTGCTTGGGGTGGGGGGAAGCTGCAGCCCCCTCCCTTCCTCTCCCCCCCACCAGCCTGTGCCCTGCTTGGTGGCTGCTTGGCACCTTCCTTCCAAGCTCTGCTTGGCAGGTCCATGCCAAGTGGATCCTGGACACTGACACCTTCAACGAGTGGATGAACGAGGAGGACTACGAAGTGCTGGACGAGAAGAGCTCCGCAGGCCGCAGGAAGAAGATCTCAGCCAAGACCCTGACAGATGAGGTCAGAGCAGGGCAGGGACAACGACCCCAAGTGGCACTACAGGCTGGGCACAGTGGCTGAGAGCAGGCAGGCAGAGAGGGCCCTGGGGGTGCTGGGTGGCAGCTGAAGAGCAGCCAGCAGCGTGCCCAGGTGGGCAGCAGAGCCAATGGCATCCTGGCATGGCTGAGGAGCAGTGTGGGCAGCAGGAGCAGGGCAGTCCTTGTGCCCCTGTGCTGGCACTGCTCAGGGCACCCCTTGAGTGCTGTGCCCAGCTCTGGGCTCCTCCATTGCAGAGAGAGGTTGAGGTGCTGGAAGGTGCCCAGAGCAGGGCAGCAAGGCTGGGGAGGGGGCACAGCCCTGTGAGGAGAGGCTGAGGGAGCTGGGGGGGTGCAGCCTGGCCCAGAGCAGGCTGAGGGCAGAGCTCATTGCTGCCTGCAGCTCCCTGCAGGGAGGTTGTGCCCAGCTGGGGTTGGGCTCTGGTGCCAGGCAGCCAGGGGGAGAAGAAGAGGGCACAGGCTGAAGCTGTGCCAGGGCAGGGTCAGGCTGGGTGTGAGGAGGAAGTTGTTGGCAGAGAGAGTGATTGGCACTGGGATGGGCTGCCCAGGGAGGTGGTGCAGTGCCCATGGCTGGGGGTGCTGAAGCCAAGCCTGGCTGGGGGCACTGAGTGCCAGGCTCTGGTTGGTTGGGTAGGGCTGGGGTGGGCAGGGGGAGCTTGGAGCTCTCTGCCTGATTCTATGGCAGCGTTTCTGGGGGGCTGTGTCGGGGGGGGGGGGCTGAGGGGAGGTCTCTCCACTCAGGTGGACCCCCCCAGACCCAGGCCTTTGCCCTGCCCCAGGTGAGCAGTCCTGACTCCGACCGCCGCGACAAGAAGGGAGGCAACTACAAGAAGCGGAAGCGGTCGCCCTCCCCCTCCCCCACCCCCGAGGCCAAGAAGAAGAATGCCAAGAAGGGGTGAGCCCAACGATGCCCTCAGGGGGTGGGAGAAGGGAGGGAGATGAGAAGGGGGCACCACGAGGGCATCTCCACCTTGGCAGGCCCTCCACCCCCTACAACAAATCCAAGCGCGGGCACCGAGAGGAGGAGCAGGAGGACCTGACCAAGGACATGGATGAGCCTTCCCCTGTGCCCAACGTGGAGGAGGTGACCTTGCCCAAGACAGGTGAGTGCCCACCATGGGGGTGCCCCCTCCCTTGGCACCAGCGTGGGTGGGTTGGGGCAGCCCTCCCCCGGGGTGCTGAGCGCCGCTTGCCCCCCGCGCAGTCAACACCAAGAAGGACTCGGAGTCGGCGCCCGTCAAGGGTGGCACCATGACAGACCTGGGTGAGTCTTGAGGTGCCAGGGCGCGGTGGCACGCAGGTTGCCTGGCACTCTGGGCCTGGCAGTGCCCCCCCCAAACTATCCCCACCCCCTCCTTTTGCAGACGAGCAGGAAGATGAGAGCATGGAGACAGCTGGCAAGGTCAGGCCCCCTCCTCCCAACCTGCGCTGCCTCCTCCTGCTCCTGCTGTCAGTGAGGAGGAGGAGGAGGAGGAAGGGCACAGGAGGGCAGCTCAGGACCCCCTTGGTGGTGCCTGGCAGGATGAGGAGGAGAATGGCACCGGGAGCAAGGGGGAGCAGGCCAAGAACCCTGAGCTGCATGAGGACAACGTCACGGAGCAGACTCACCACATCATCATCCCCAGCTACGCCGCCTGGTTCGACTACAACAGGTAGGCACCGTGCCCAGGGTGCCAGCTGGGCAGCTGGGGGTGAGGGGGGTGCTCCAGAGTGCCAGCTGGGGCAGCTGGGAGTGAGGATGATGCTTGAAGGTGCCAGCCAGGGAGCTGGGCATGAGACTGGTGCTCCAGAGTGCCAGCTGGGGCAGATGAGGGTGGGGATGGTGCTTGAAGGTGCCTGCCAGGCAGCTGGGCATGAGAGTGGTGCTCCAAAGTGCCAGCTGGGTTAGCTAAGGGTGAGGATGGTGCTTGAAGGTGCCAGCCAGGGAGCTAGGCATGAGGGTGGTCCTCTGGAGTGCCAGCTGGGGCAGATGAGGATGGTACCTCGAGGTGCCAACTAGGGCAGGTGAGGCTGAGGCTAGTGCCTCAAGGTGCCATCTGAGGCAGCCACAGATGAGAATGGTGCTAAAGAGTAGTTGGAGATGAGTCTGGCACCTCAAGGTGCCACCCGGAGTGCCCTGAGGCTGGGGCTGGTGCCTTGAGGTGCCAGCTGGGGCAGCTGAAGACGAGAATGGTGCCAAAGGGTAGTTGGGAATGAGTCTGGCACCTCGAGGTGCCACCCAGAGTGCCCTGAGGCTGATGCCTCAAGGTGCCATCTGAGGCAGTTGAAGATGAGAATGGTGCCAAGGAGTAGCTGGAGATGAGGATGGTGCCTTGAGATGCCAACTGGGGCAGCCTGAGGCTGAGGCTGGTGCCTCAAGGTGCCAACTGGGGCAGCTGAAGCTGAGAAAGGTGCCAAGGAGTAGCTGGGCATGAGTCTGGCTCTTCGAGGTGCCACCCAGAGCACCCTGAGGCTGAGGCTGGTGCCTTGAGGTGCCAACTGGGGCAGCTGAAGCTGAGAAAGGTGCCAAGGGGTAGCTGGGGATGAGGATGTTACCTTGAGGTGCCACCCAGAACACCCTGAGCCCGAGGCTGATGCCTCAAGCTGCCACCCAGAGCACCCTCAGGCTGACGTCTCAAGGTGCCAGCTGGGACAGCTGAAGATGAGAATGGTGCCAAGGAGTAGCTGAGGATGAGGCTGGTGCCTCGAGGTGCCAACTGGGGCAGCTGAACATGAGGATGGTGCCAAAGAGTAGCTGGGGATGAGTCTGGCACCTCCAGGTGCCACCCAGAGCCGCCTTGAGTCTGACGCCAATGCCTCAAGCTGCCACCCAGGGCACCCTGAACCCGAGGCCCATGCCTCAAACTACCACCCAGACCCCTCCTCGATGCCAAGGCTGGCACCAACCCCCCTGCCTGTGCCCTCCTTTGCCCGCAGCGTCCACGCCATCGAGCGCCGCGCCCTGCCCGAGTTCTTCAACGGCAAAAACAAGTCCAAGACCCCAGAAATGTAAGACCCTCAACCCTTCAGCTCTCAGTAGGGGTGGGCACGGAGGTGGGCACCGAGTCTGGGCTGGGGTTGACCTGGCTGTGCTCCCTCAGCTACCTGGCATACCGCAACTTCATGATCGACACCTACCGGCTGAACCCGCAGGAGTACCTCACCTCCACCGCCTGCCGCCGCAACCTGGCAGGCGACGTCTGTGCCATCATGAGGTGAGTGCCACCACCCTCCCAACGCCCTGGGCACCGCTCCTGTGCCCTCTTTACCCTCTCTGCTGTGCCATCCTCCTCCTCCTCCCCACCCTAGGGTCCATGCCTTCCTGGAGCAGTGGGGGCTCATCAACTACCAAGTGGACGCCGAGAGTCGTCCCACGCCCATGGGGCCTCCCCCGACCTCCCACTTCCACGTCCTGGCAGATACCCCCTCGGGGCTGGTGCCACTGCAACCTAAGACCCCCCAGGTGGGTGGCATAGGGTTGGTAATGCTGCAAGCTAAAGCACCACCCCCCTCCAGGTGGGTGGCATAGGGGCTGGCGGGGGGGGGGGGTTGTGCTTGCTTCTTCCTCCCTCAGCTTCTTTCAGCCCTTCCTCACCCTCCTCCTTCCTCGGCCTTTTCTCCCCTCCCTGCTTCTCTCCTCTTCCTCTCCCCTCCTCACTCCTCTTCCTCTTCCATGCCCTCCTCCCGGTGCTTGGGGAGGGGTTGTGGGGCACGGTGAAGGTGAGGGTTGAAGGGGTGGTGGCAGGAGGTTGGCACAGGGGGGGGTGGCACAGCTTCGATCCGTGCCTCAGGGCCGGCAGAGCGACGGCGACGCCAAGACCGGGCGCAAGAGCAAGGAGCTGGAGGAGCTGGGCACCGAACCAGTCAAGGGCAAGCTGGAGCTGGTAGGCAGCTCCTTGAGGGGGTGAGGGGAGGGTGGGTTGGATTCCATCCTTGCCCCCCTCCCTCCTCAAAATGCTGGCCGAGGAAGGCTCCTTCCCTCTTCTTCTTCCTCCTCTTCCTCCTTGTTTTGTTCCTCCTCCTCGCCACCCGCACGCTGCCCGCTTCGCCCTCCTCAACTTCCCCCCTGCCCCAAGGCATGAAAGATTCCACTGGGGGGGGAGGGCTGGGGAGGTTAGGAGGAGGGGGACACACAGGGTGGCTCTGCCCTGCTTTTTGTGGTGGCCTCAGTGGGCTTCTTTTCTTCTTTCTCCTCCTCCTCCTCCTCCTCCTGGCAGCAGACTTCGGCCTCGCAGCAGATGTTGAACTTCCCAGAGAAGGGCAAGGAGAAGCCTGCAGATATGCAGAACTTTGGGCTGAGGACTGATATGTACACCAAGAAGAATGTGCCCTGCAAGGTGGGCATCCAGCAGGGCATGGGTTCAGGGATGCAGGGATTGGGTTGGGCCGAGTTGGGTTGGAAGAGCTGTTGAAGAGCATCTCTGTTCCAAGCCGTGGATGGGGATGGTGCTTGAGGGTGCCAGCCAAGCAGCTGGGCATGAGGGTGGTGCTCCAGAGTGCCAGCTGGGCCAGCTGAGGGTGAGGATGGTGCTTCAAGGTGCCAGCCAAGCAGCTGAGGACGAGGATGGTGTGCCAGAGGCAGGGGGTTTGGAACTGAGATGCTCTTCAAGCTTCCAGCTCCAAAGCCTCCCAAAGGCCACCCAAAAAAGTCTTCAGCTTGAACAGCCTCAAACTGTCCTCCTGAGCCTCTCTCACCTTCTCTCCTGGGCCTCTCCCCAGAGCAAAGCTGCTGCCAGCGCCACCAGGGAGTGGACGGAGCAGGAGACTCTGCTGCTGCTCGAGGTGAGGAGGAGGAGGTCCTGAAGGAGGGGCCTCAGGGGTGGGGGACAGGAGAGGAAGGACCTCAGAGAGGGGAAGGGCCTGAAGGAAGGGGCAGGACCTGAAGGAAGGGGCAGGACCTGAAGGAAGGCCACCCATGCCTGAGCCATGCCCACGCGTGGCCAAGCAGTGCCCACCCATGCTCAAGCTGTACCCACTCATGCCTGAGCTGTGCCCAAGCTGTTCCCACCCGTGCCTGAGCCATAACCACCCATGCCCAAGTCATACCACCTGTGCCTGAGCTGTACCCACTCATACCTGAGCTGTGCCCACCCATACCTGTGCTGTGCCTGAGCCGTGCCCACCCATACCTGAGCTGTGCCTGAGCAGTACCCACTCATACCTGAGCTATACCCACTCATACCTGAGCTGTGCCTGTGCCTGAGCTGTGCCCACCCTTGCCCGAGCTGTGCCTGAGCTGTGCCCACCCATACCTGAGCTGTGCCCACCCATACCTGTGCTGTGCCTGAGCTGTGCCCACCCATGCCCGAGCTGTGCCTGAACCGTGCCCACCCATGCCCGAGCCGTGCCTGAGCTGTGCCCACCCATGCCCGAGCCGTGCCCGAGCCGTGACTGAGCCGTGCCCACCCTTGCCCGAGCTGTGCCCGAGCCGTGCCCACCCATGCCTGAGCTGTGCCTGAGCCGTGCCTGAGCTGTGCCCACCCTTGCCCGAGCCGTGCCCGAGCCGTGCCCCGTGCCCGCAGGCGCTGGAGATGTACAAGGACGACTGGAACAAGGTGTCCGAGCACGTGGGCAGCCGCACGCAGGACGAATGCATCCTGCACTTCCTGCGCCTGCCCATCGAGGACCCCTACCTGGAGGACTCGGAGGCCTCGCTCGGGCCCTTGGCCTACCAACCCATCCCCTTCAGCCAGTCTGGCAACCCTGTCATGAGCACCGTCGCCTTCCTCGCCTCCGTGGTCGACCCACGCGTGGCCTCCGCCGCCGCCAAGTCGGCCCTGGGTAAGGCTGGCCCCGGGGCGGGGCTGTGCGGGGAGCTGCGTGCGTGGGGAGGGGAGGGGAAGGAGGGGGTGGGGAGGGATGCTGAGTGCTGGGGGAGGGGTGCTGAGTGCTGTGGGGAGGTGGTGCTGAGTGCTGGGGGAAGGGTGCTGAGTGCTGTGGGGTTGTGGTCCTGTGGGGAGGTGGTGCTGAGTGCTGGGGGAGGGTACTGAGCCCTATGGGGAGATGGTGCTGAGTGCTGGGGAAGGGTGCTGAGTGCTGTGGGGTTGTGGTCCTGTGAAGATGTGGTCCTGAGTGCTGGGGAAGGGTGCTGAGTCCTATGGGGTTATGGTCCTGTCAGGATGTGGTCCTGAGTACTATGGGGAGATGGTGCTGTGCCCTGTGGGGAGATGGTGCTGAGTGCCATGGGGAGATGGTGCTGAGTGCCCTGTGGGGAGATGGTGCTGAGTGCCATGGGGAGATGGTGCTGTGCCCTGTGTGGAGATGGTGCTGTGCCCTGTGTGGGCCAGGATGAGTCCTGTGGGGAGCTGGATGAGGCTCTCTGGGAAGGCCTGGCAGGAGCCTCAGTGCCACAGAGCAGCAGGGCAGGGCCCGCAGAGGGGGCACAGTGGGTGGCACCTACCGGAGGCAGGGCTGGGCACTGAGGGGCACTGAGGGGCAGCACCACTGAGCCTGCCCCACGGCGGTGCCACCCCCCAGAGGAGTTCTCCAAGATGAAGGAGGAGGTGCCCACGGCGCTGGTGGAGGCCCACGTGAGGAAAGTGGAGGAGGCTGCCAAGGTGACTGGCAAGGCCGACCCAGCCTTCGGGCTGGAGAGCAGTGGCATCGCTGGCACAGCCTCGGACGAGCCCGAGCGCATCGGTGAGCCAGGAGCTGTGCCAGCTGGGTGCCAGGGGTGGGTGGTAAGGAGAGAGGAGGTGGTGGTGGTGGCAAGGATGAGTGAGGTGGCGGTGGGTGGGTGGTGGTGCCAAAGGCTGAGTGAATGGGTAGTGGTGCCAAAGGGTGAGTGGGTGGTGGTGCCAAAGGCTGAGTGGGCGAGTGGATGGTGGAGCCAAGGGTGAGTGGGAGGTGGTGGCAAGGATGGGGGAGGTGGTGGTGGGTGGGTGGTGATGCCAAAGGCTGGGTGGGTGAATGGGTAGTGGTGCCAACAGGTGGGTGGGTGAGTGGGTGGTGGTGGCGAGGATGGAGGAGGCGGTGGTGGGTGGGTGGTGGTGCCAAGAGCTGGGTGGGTGGGTGGTGGTGCCAAGAATGGAGGAGGTGGTGGTAGCAAGGATGGGGGAGATGGTGGTGGTGGTGCCAAGGGCTGGGTGGGTGAGTGGGTGGTGGTGCCAAGGCGGCCTTGGTCCCTACCCCACCCTGCCGTGTTGTGTGCCCAGAGGAGAGTGGCACCGAGGAGGCTCGGGCGGAGGCGCAGCCCAGCGAGGAGAAGAAGGAGGTGAAGGTAGCAGCTGAGCCATGGCAGGGGGCAGCTGGAGGGGTTGTCCTGGCACGGGCACTGATGGGTTGGCACTCCTCAGGAGGCTCGGGACGGTGCCACCGAGGAGGAGGTGAAGGAGAAGCCTGGCGAGACCCCCAAGAAGGAGGAGGAGAAGGGGAAGGAGGTGGAGGGCGAGAAGGAGCCGGACAAGGGCGACAGCGACGGCAGCGGTGAGCAGAGCGCCCGGCCCGGGGGGGGAGATCTCCACCTGGCTGTGCCCCACCAAGGTGGCACCAACCTTGGCACAGGGGAGCCGGAGAAGGAGAAGGAGGCCAAGGAGGGGCCGGAGGAAGCGGCCAAGGAGGCAGCAGAGCCTGAGGCCGAGCGCAAGGCCAAGGTGGAGAGAGACATCGGCGAGGGGAACCTGTCCACAGCTGCCGCCGCCGCCCTGGCAGCCGCTGCCGTCAAGGCCAAGGTGAGGGGCGTGGGGGAGGGCGCTGGGGGGCACGGGGGTTGGTGAGAGGCAGCCTGGCACTGACATGGCCCAGGAGATTGAGTCCAGCAGCAGGCAGTGTGCAGATGGCACCGAGCTAGGAGTAAGTGTTGAGGGTAGCAGAGCCCTGCAGGGGCACCTTGCCAGGCTGGGTGGGTGGGCACAGGCCAAGGGGATGAGACTGAACAAGTCCCAGTGCCAGGTTCTGCCCTTTGGCCACAGCAACCCCAAGCAGTGCCCCAGGCTGGGCACAGAGTGGCTGAGAGCAGGCAGGCAGAGAGGGCCCTGGGGGTGCTGGGTGGCAGCTGAAGAGCAGCCAGCAGTGTGCCCAGGTGGGCAGCAGAGCCAATGGCATCCTGGCATGGCTGAGGAGCAGTGTGGGCAGCAGGAGCAGGGCAGTCCTTGTGCCCCTGTGCTGGCACAGCTCAGGGCACACCTTGAGTAGGGTTGAGGTGCTGGAAGGTGCCCAGAGCAGGGCAGCAAGGCTGGGGAGGGGGCACAGCCCTGTGAGGAGAGGCTGAGGGAGCTGGGGGGGTGCAGCCTGGCACAGAGCAGGCTGAGGGCAGAGCTCATTGCTGCCTGCAGCTCCCTGCAGGGAGGTTGTGCCCAGGTGGGGTTGGGCTCTGGTGCCAGGCAGCCAGGGCCAGAAGAAGAGGGCACAGGCTGAAGCTGTGCCAGGGCAGGGTCAGGCTGGATGTGAGGAGGAAGTTGTTGGCAGAGAGAGTGATTGGCACTGGGATGGGCTGCCCAGGGAGGTGGTGCAGTGCCCATGGCTGGGGGTGCTGAAGCCAAACCTGGCTGGGGGCACTGAGTGCCATGGTCTGGTTGGTTGGGTAGGGCTGGGGTGGGCAGGGGGAGCTTGGAGCTCTCTGCCAACCTGCCTGGCTCTGTGACTGCTGCCCCCCAGCACCTGGCAGCGGTGGAGGAGCGCAAGATCAAGTCCTTGGTGGCACTGCTGGTGGAGACTCAGATGAAGAAGTTGGAGATCAAACTGAGACACTTCGAGGAGCTGGAGACCATCATGGACAGGGAGAGAGAGGCTGTGAGTGCTGCCAGGGCAGTGCCAGGGGCTGGGGAGGGCAGTGGGAAAGGATGAGGGAGGTGGTGGTGGTGCCAAGGGCAGGGTGGGTGAGTGCATAGTAGCTGCAGGGATGGTGCCAAGGGCTGGGGGCAGTAAGCAGGTGGCAATGGCAAGCATTGGGGAGGTGGTGCTGGGTGGGTGGTGGTGCCAGGAGCTAGAGTGAGTGGAAGTGGCAAGGGCAGTGGTGGTGGCAGTGCCAAGGGCTGGGTGGGTGAGTGGGTGGCAAGGATGGGGGAGGTGTTAGTGGGTGGGTGGTGGTGCCAAGAGCTGGGTGGGTGAGTGGGTGGCAGTGGCAAGGATGTGGGAGGTGTTAGTGGGTGGGTGGTGGTGCCAGGAGCTAGAGTGAGTGGAAGTGGCAAGGGCAGTGGTGGTGGCAGTGCCAAGGGCGGGGTGGGTGAGTGGGTGGCAAGGATGGGGGAGGTGTTAGTGCCAAGAGCTGGGTGGGTGAGTGGGTGGCAGTGGCAAGGATGTGGGACATGCTGGTGGGTGGGTGGTGGTGCCAAGAGCTGGGTGGGTGAGTGGGTGGCTGTGGCAGGGGTCGGGGTGGTGGCAGCGGTGCCAAGGGCTGGGTGTTGTCGATGGGTGGTGGTGGCGCTCAGAGCCTTGCGCTGCTGAGGGGCTGGGTTGGGGGTGTCGAGAAGCCCCCGGTGCCAGCCGCGCTGCCCGCTGTGCCCGCCGGCAGCTGGAGTACCAGCGGCAGCAGCTGCTGGCAGACCGCCAGGCCTTCCACATGGAGCAGCTCAAGTACGCCGAGATGAGGGCTCGGCAGCAGCACTTCCAGCACCTGCAGCAGCAGCAGCAGCAGCAGCAGCCGCCCCCGATGCCCCCCGGGGCACAGCCCCTGCCCGCCGCTGCCACCGCCGGCGCCCCCCTGCCACCCGCCGCCCACCCCTTGGCAGCGCCGCCCGCCCCCGCCATGGTGGCACCGGCCGAGCCCGCGGGGCAAGGGCTGCCCGGAGCGGCCCCGCAGCAGCAGCAGCAGCAGCAGCAGCAGCAGCCCCCCCCGCCGCCGGCGGGAGCCCAGGCTGTGCCACATGGTGAGAGGGAGGTGCCAAGGGGTGCCAGGGGATGGTGGGGGAGTGGGGAGGTGGTGGTGCCAAAGGCTGGGTGGGTGAGTGGGTGGGGGGTGCCAAGGGCTGGGTGCTGCTAAAGGGGGGTGCTGGTGCCAAGTTCTGGGTGGGTAAGTGGGTGCTGGTGCCAAGGATAGAGGAGGTAGTGTTGGAGTACAACGACCACATTGGCAAGGATGGGTGAGGTAGTGCCAAGGGCTGGGTGGGTGAGTGGGTGGTGGTGCCCAGGGCTGGGTGGGTGAGTGGGTGGTGGTGGTGCCCAGGGCTGGGTGCTGAGTGGGTGGTGGTGCCCAGGGCTGGGTGGGTGAGTGGTGCTGCCAAGGGCTGGGAGGTGCTGGTCCAAAGGTTAGCTCAGTGCTGGTGCCAAGGGCTGGGTGATGATCCAGTGGGTACCTGCACGGTGGTGGTGGTGCCAAGGGCTGGTTGAGTGGAGGTTGGTGGTGGTGCCAAGGGCTGAGTGGTTGCCAAGGGCTGGTTGGGTGGGTGGAAGTTGGTGGCAGTGCCACCAGGGGCTGGGTATGAGGAAGTGGAGAGCGGTGCCAAGGGCTCGGCGCTGGTGCCAGGGTGCTGTGTGTGTGTGGCTGCTGATGCCAGGGGCTGCCTGGGTGGCAATCCAAGGGGTACCTGAGCCCTCAGTGCCACAGCTCGGGGGGAGGAAGAGGAGGAGGTGGTGGGCACAACCCTCACCCCTTCCCCTCCCCTCCCCACAGCCCCGACGCCGTTCCCCGGGCAGCAGCCCCCAGCCCAGAGCCTGGCTGGCACCTTGGGTGGCAGCGGTCACCCCTCCGTGCCCGGTAATGCCCCCGCGGCCTTGCCCCCGGGCTTGCCCCCATCTGCCATCCCCCTCAGCATGGCTAACCCCCCCCTCTGCGAGCCCTTCCCACCTAATCCCCCCCCCCCAATCCCGCTGCATGGGGCCCTGGCCAGCAGCATGGCACCGGGGGGGGTTGGTGGTGGGGGGGGGTTGCCCCCCAGTGCCCACCCCCCGGGGCTGGGGGGGGGCTCGGCCGCGGCGCACAGCCCTGCGATCGTGGCAGCCGTGCAGGGAAACCTCCTCCCGGGCCCAGGCCTCCTGCCAGG
>WAAF01016264.1:0-2500 GCA_013400475.1 Tricholaema leucomelas
TGTTTCCTTCCAGAGGGAAAAGACTTTTTCCCTGAGTTTCCCAGCAGAACTGCTCCTTTTTCACTAATTCATCTTCCATGTTCCTTCCCTGCTCACACCTCACCTCACCAATCTGCACCGGAGAACCACATCGCCTTGGGATACAGCCAGGAACCGAGAAGGACTTTTAAGAACTCTCAATTCGTGGACAACTTTTCCTATCTTTGGAAAAGGAAAATTGTTTGTAGGAAGGTAGAAATAGTCTAACCAAGGGGTGGAATGTATATGGTTAACACTCCAGGAGGAGTGTCTCTGAACTCGACACTTGAACTCAGGTGGTCTTGACCCCTCCCCAGGGGTGGGTCTGAAAACTACCAGGTGATGATTAGCCCACTCCCCCCCTTCCTGTCCCATAAAAGCAGGGGGACTTCCTGTTTCTCTCCCTCTCTGGACCACACTGCAGCTCTCTCTGCACCTTGCATCTCTCCACACATGTGGTCACCACCATCACAAACTTGGGTTGTATTTATACCTTTTGTATTTGTTATTCTTTCTTCCCTACACCTTTGTAACCTCCCTACCTCTGATATCCTTTTAAGGTATTGTTAAACTTCTCTTTTTAACTTCCAAATCAAGTGAGATTGATTTATTTGTGTGTGCTTACCTTTCCTCTCTACTTCTAATTCCTTTCTTTGGGGAAGGAGGGAGGAGAGGGAAGGGCACTTTACAAATTGTCATTGGTTCTATCAAATTTATTAGAGTCTCTGGGAATTTAAATTCAAACCTAGATATATACATAAAACGAGGTCATACTTCAAAAAAAAGATGGCTTGATACAGGTACTATCACACCTATGTAGTTGTATGCTTAGACATTAAAACAAACAACAGACCTGCCTACACAGCAGATATCATTTTACATTATACAATCATAATANTGTGCATGTATAGGATGATAGCAGTATTATCCTAATACTATGCTAGGAGTTAGTTGTGCGCAAGCTTTAACCACACTTAATAGCTAGCTTTAATCACACTTAATGAATTAGGTTAGTACATAAGCAAATGCTTTTTCACAAGCTTGCAGCAATCCTTTTTGGTGAGACAGGCAACTCTGAAAAATAGAACTGCCGTTGACCCATGTTATTAGTTCAAGGGGTAGACGCAATCATTGGTAAAGATGGAAACAGCTGTTTTGTTGGTCCATTGTGTAGTAATGTTTAAAGTTCTGTGTTTATTATCTTTTTTGCGAAAGGCCCTGCAAAGGATGACAAATGCTGCCTTCATTGTCAAACAAAAAGGGGGAATCGTGGGAATATAATGTGAGAAGGAATGATAAATGGCCAGTCTGTGGCCATTCACCCTTGGTTCCCTATGATGGATAATGCAAAATTAATAATCTGTATTAATTTTGCTATCCAGGTGATGATTGTTAATAATTATGAAAACTGTTTATTAACATTGAAACTCATCAGAAAACTTATTCACAGGTTCAAAAATGCACAGTTCAGAACTTTATACACTCAGGGAACAGGCAAAACTAGATCACTTATTTCTTCAAGTGGCAAATGCAAATATTGTACTGTAAGAGGCTTTTAATTATTTACTCACAAAGTAAATCGGACAGCACCCAAAGCACGTGGAACTCTGCCTTGTCAGCCACTGAGACTTGATTCTTCCCAGATTTCTGGGGAAAGGAGGCAGACAATCTCTGACCTTGTATCCTGGCTCCTCTGGATGATCTGCATGCCTCCAGGACTTCTAGTCTGGGCAGGAGACTTTCAGATCCAGGCAGGATGTCTTGTGATGTGCAGTCTCAGCACAATTTCTGGCTGGCTATGCAGGCTCATCATGTGCAGGCATTTAGAGCCTGTTCCTGGTAAGCTCTCCAGGCAAATTCAGGATGCAAAAATGAAACAGCAGCAGTGTGCTACCTGCTTATCTCTTTTATCATATCCAGCCCAAGACTAGTGGGGCATTTGACATAGATAAGCCAATCAAAATAGCACTTTACCAGGCTTCACCATATTAGGCAAAGCCAGGGCTTTTGCCCTCCCCTCCCACAGTTGCCTCCCCCTGCATAGAAGGAGCAGGGGAAGAGGGGAACATGTCTTGGCAAGCCAACATGGATAAGCCCATGTTTGACCTATCAAGCCTCGCACCATGTTCCCACAGCTTCAGGATGCCTCCCACAAGAGAGGAGCGATAGTGGGACACTGGTTAACGAGAAAAACAAGGTGTGATGTATGTAAAAGACTGGGTTGTTCTTGCCTAGATTATGCTAATGTGTAGGTGTGTGGTCAATGCTCAAGACTATATAAATGGAGTCAGAATGAACAATAAAGGTCTCCGGTAGGATTCACATTGAATCATGTAGAGTCTGTGTGTTGTCCCTTGCCAGCATTCAAGAAATGTGTGGACATGGCACTTTGAGTAACATTTTAATGGCCATGGCTTTCTTAGGTTGATGGTTGGACTCAGTGGTATTTGAAGCCTTTTCCAACCAAAACAGTTCTATGATT
>WAAF01016264.1:7500-11769 GCA_013400475.1 Tricholaema leucomelas
CATGATTTTCATGTTTTACGCACCAATCTCCTTTCCTTGCTGAATGCACTAACTGCTTGCCTACAGAGTCATGCTGTGTTTTCATTTCTTTCTATGGTCTTACAAATCCAACATACCCTTTTGTTCAGTGACCCGGTCTCAGCAGGTGGTGTAGAAAATACTGCCATTGTGTGAACTGTTAGGTTTGTCTCTATGATTTGTCACTGAACTTCTTCAGAGAAAGGCATAAAGTCTGTTTCCCTAGTCTGGGTAAGTGCTGAAAGCATCCCTTTGTCTGTCATCTGCATCTCTATAGGGTTTTCATGGGATCAAATACTTCCTGAGATGAAGACAGATGCATTAATCTGGGAAATTTTCTAGTAAAAACGGAAGGTACCCTCAGCATTTAGTCAATGCTAAGGAAGATGATGTTTTTCTTGATGTGAAAGCATTAGTTATGGATGAAGCTTTACAGTACTGAGTAAGAAAAAGATAGGGTTAAGAGGGACATTTTACACTTGTCCTACCCTCCACATAGTCAATTGTTGTGTCATTAGGAGAAAAACAGTATTCAGACAACATTTGAAAAAAAAATAAACCAGAGAAACTGGAGAAAAGCATACAGAGATAACTTAGAATGAGGAACCACTTGAAAAAAGTCACTGTTTTGGAAAAGGAAAATAATAACTTTATAATATAATGTGTTATATTCTTGAGTGTGAGAAAAGGAGAAAGAGAGCACTAGAGAATTGCAGGTTTGAACAGAGGTTCCAAACAGTGCAGAGCAAGAGAGTCTTGTATTTATACATGGACAATTAATTTGAGGATTGGATTCAGGGATGACGAAAAGAAGGACAGAACAAGAGGTAATTGGCACAAATATGAACATAGGAAGCTGCATCTACAAACAAGGAAGACCTTCCTTACTCTCTGAGAGTGGTGGAATCCAGCTCTGGAATTACTCAAAACCTGCCTGAATGCTGTTTTGTGCTCTAGATGAACCTGATGTAGGTTCAAGTTTCAAGCTATTGAAAGAAAATTTATGTAAGAGAGATCTTAAGTGATGATTGATACATATTATCTCTGAGGAACTGGGAAGAAACCTGGCCTGACTGATGAGCTAAATGACAGACCACAACAGTGTTACAGAAACTAATATAACAGTCCACAGAAACAGATGGGGGAAGGCCCTGCTAGGGCTGATATGCTTGATTTATGAGACGGCAGCCTATTTATACTTGCTATTGCTAATAACTTAGTACAGGCAATTGCAGCTTTTCTATTGATGTCTTCCAAGGTGAATTCTCTAATGAGAATGTTAATTTTGCCTTGTAAGCACAGCTAGTAATTGACTTGAATAAAAGGTAAAGACAATTATAGGTCTTATTCCCCTTCCTCCTCTGCGATAACCATCTCTTCAGCTATGGTGTAGCCTTACAAATAGTTGAACCAGCAATTATAATGCATGAATTATCAGGAATATTCTGAAGGACAAAAGGCCTTTTATAAAGCAGATATGTTTCTGATGTCATAGAAATATTAGTGGTGAAATACTCACCAAGAAAATGGAAGCCGCTTCACTTTCTCATGCTGTTTGTGCTCTGATGTGCTTCTGTTCCCCTCATTGTGGCAAATGCTCAGTTAAGTCACCTGTGACTGTTGCTCTACCAGATCAAAGGGACAATCTCATGGCAGGAAGATGGCAACAAACTGTTGGAGATACAGGTTTGGGAAGCATCTCCCCTTCATGACTAAAAAGTAGTCCCAGTTGTAACTTCTAGAAATAATCAAGAGAGAAAACCAGTCACCGTATGACAACTGCACCATCACTTGAGAGAAGTACAGGAAGCCCTGTGGTTAAATTTTACCTTCATTCATTTTCAGAGATATGTCCCATCTCTACTAATTCTTTAACTTTTGGGTAAACTGAATTTGCTGCTTCGATAGTTAAATATACAAATTGTTGAGATTATTTTTTCTGCTTCTTCTTTCCTTCTGTTTGTGTGTGAGGGCTTGGGAGTTACCCATCCCCCCACACTTAAGAAATCACCCAGACTAGACTCAGCCAGCAGGCAGCCAACCAGCCCTGTCTATTTCACTCAGAGTATTGCTGAGAACTATCTGCCTAATCTAAATCAATTTTACAATAATGAATATTACAAGTTCGGTTTACACTTTGTTCCAGCTATCTCAGATTTAGGTGATTGAAAAGCTCAGAAAACAGGAAACAGTTTGTCTCCTCACATATGAGACAGGAACAGGGACTCCCAGTTGACGTTGGGCTCATGCTCACGTACTGGAGATTCTCTTCCAGGTTGTGTCTTTGGATGCCATGTAATACCTAGAACTGAAAACTCCTAACAGCTTGTATTATACACTCTGAATTTAAACCTTCTCAGCTAAAGTTAGATTTCTCTGTGAAATACACTGGATTTCACCATTCTCCTGCATTACCCAGTATGTATGACCAAGACCTTTAGCAGAAACCACCCCTCAGACAGGTTTCCCTTCACCCAAAAGAGAAAACATCCAAACAATTTTCCCTAACAGATTGTTTTCACATACAACAGGAACTTGATCACCATCCACTGTTCGGACCAAATCTGATTGTGCAGGCCCTGCTCTGCTTACATAACCCTTACTATTTACTAACCAGGTTGCTTGTGCTAAATGTTTGTCCCAGTTTTTCAAAATTCCACCCCCCATGGCTTTTCAGGTAGTTTTCATCAAACAATTGTAGCATCCAATCTTTCCTGAAGATGGTGCATCATAGGGTGTGTGATAGATTCACTCAATATGGTGCTCTTTGGCCCAGTTTATCACAAGATTGTTTTTGAAATGAGTGCCGTTGTCTGACTTGATTCTCTCTGAAGTTCCATGACTCACATAATTTGTCTTTCCAAACCATGAATGATGTTATGTACAGTAGCATGTTGAACTGGATAGGTTTCCAGCCATCCAGTGCTGGTCTCTACCATTGTTGCACAGTGTAAACTAAAGCCCTGTATTTCCAAACTTTTGAACTGCCAGGCCACCTAATGAATACATTCCAATAGATTCAGTGTTCTACACTGTCCCTTTCCTCCTCCGGGGTGGAGGCAGGGCACCCCTTATGTTGAACATGGCACGTGGGCTGTGCACAATGATTGGTGTTGTCAGGGCGAGAGAAATTTCAATTATTAGAATAATTGCAGTAACTCTGGTGCTGAGTTGGCCTCTCTTCTAGGCCACATGGGAGAGGGAGAGACACCGGACTTATACCAACGTGATGCATAAAGGTCAATCTGTTTATTGAAGCTAAACTTGATACCTATGTAGTAGAGTTCAGTAGAGGGGTGTGTACTTTGATAGGCTTACATAGCAGAGATGGGCTATCCACATGCACAGAGGAAGACCTGACCAACTACCCCCCTAATCCCCCTTTTGGGCAGGTTAGGCACAACATTGCTTGTTTCCAGGGCTGACCAGTGTGGCTTCCTCACACAGCTCAGATAGCAACTTCTCTGCCAGCCTCCCAAGGACACTTTTCTGCAGCTGTGCCTCCTTATCAGAATGACCTAAGTCTGTTCAGTTACTCTGCCTGTTATTTTCACTTCAGTTGTGCTCAAGCCCCAACACTCTGGGAAGCTGAATAAATGACAGCTACTTTGTTGCCTCTGTTTCTGCCACTCTGCAGTTCCCTGACTCTCTTCAAAAGACCACAGAGAACTGAAGTGGGTTGACTATCCCACTTGTTCATGTTCTCACCAAATTGGTCATGCAGGATTATCCAAAGTGACCCACGAGATCACTGATGTCTAGGTGGAATTTGTCTCCTGGGCTAGAATTGTCTTACAGGAGGTGAGCATCTGTTTCTGATTGCAGAAACATTCAGATGGTTAAGGGATGGTATCTTTTGCCAAATTGGATATGGAGGTTTTAGGTTCCTCCTTCAGTTCTTTCATGCTATCTTTAATGCCATCCTTTATCACCTCTATCTCTGTAGTCATAGATTTTATGGCAGAGACGAGGCCACAATGCAACAAGCTGTCTTTGTCTGTCTCAGCTGGTCAGTGAATTCATCAACAGTGAGAGACCTTCCATTATCACTCCTTGATAGAAACCTGATAGCTAAGATGTTAGCATAGGATGAAGGAGCAAGCTTAATAAGCTTCTTTGTGAGACCTGTTCCAAGAGGAATGTCATCAGGCTCATGGGTGCCATGATCTCCATAAGGGACTTCCTTCACAGCAAATTCCTTGAGAAGCTTAATTCCCTGATCAATTGTGTTCCACTTCTTAGCTGCCCATG
>WAAF01016265.1:825-17744 GCA_013400475.1 Tricholaema leucomelas
CAGAGAGAGTGATTGGCATTGGAATGGGCTGCCCAGGGAGGTGGTGGAGTGGCTGTGGCTGGAGGTGTTGAAGCCAAGCCTGGCTGGGGCACTTAGTGCCATGGTCTGGTTGCTTGGGCAGGGCTGGGTGCTAGGTTGGGCTGGCTGAGCTTGGAGCTCTCTTCCAACCTGCTTGATTCTATGGTTCTATGGCTTAGCCCCAGCCTTGGTAGAGTTAGAGGATGGTTGAACTGGATGAGCTTAACGAGCTTGGAGGTCTCTTCCAACCTGCTTGATTCTATGACTCTAAGCGACAGAACTCAAAACCTCATCTGCTGGGTCCTCCTTTCTGACCTCTGCTGGCGTCTTTAGAACGGCACCGTGGTGGTGTCTGAATTGCTTTGGTGCAGCCCTACCTGATGAACTTGGAGAGCTCAGGGTCGTAGAGGCTCATGAAGAGCTCTGCGTCCTCGCCGATGTTGCAGACGAAGTTCTTGAAGTTGACGAACAGGCTGTAGGTGTGGGTGGAGTTGAACACTGCCTGCCCTCGCAGCTCCAGGCTCTGCTGGAGGGACTGCAAAGGGGCAGAGCATTCCATCACACACCAGCACAGCTCAGATCTGCTGCCAAAGCAGCAGATACCCTTCAGAGGGAGGCAGAAATGCAGTGAGTGCCAGCTGCTGGAGACACAGGCAGTGGAAGAGATGTACCTTCTCTTCCTGGATCCTCTCATCAATCCTTTTGGATGCTGTTTCATGGGTTTTGAAGAGAGAGATGGTGCTGGTTTCATCTGGGTCCAAGATGTTCCCATTGTCATCTCGTACCACCAGGTCCAAGCCCAGGATCCTGAACAGCAGGAAAAGCAGCAGACAAGACACAGGACAACCTCTAAGAAACAAAGTGACTGCAGGAGCACAGATCAAGCCATGTGCTATGTTATTCAGCCAGTGCACACCAGCCCCACATCCCATAATGATCACACTGCTGCTTGCTTTGCCTCAGAGCACCTCTCCCTCATGCTCCCATTCAAAGGAAGACCAATTAGTCAGGTAGCTCAACTCCAAGGTGCCATCTCCCTTGCTCTTGTCACAGCTGTTCCAAAGCAGTGGGCAGCCTGCCCAGCTCATGGGCTGTGGCTCAGCAGTGCCTGCCCTCAGCCCTGAGCTCTGGAGGTGATCTGCTGGAGAGCAGTCCTGTGGAGGGGGACCTGGGGGTCCTGGTGGCTAACAAGTCACCCATGGCACAGCAATGTGCCCTTGTGGCCAAGGAGGCCAATGGGATCCTGGGCTGTGTTAGGAGTGTGTCCAGCAGATCAAGGGAGGTTCTCCTCCCCCTCTGCTCTGCCCTGCTGAGACCTCATCTTGAGTACTGTGTTCAGTTTGGGGCTCCCCAGTTGAGGAGGGACAGGGATCTGCTGGAGAGGGTCCAGCAGAGGGCTATGAGGATGATGAGGGGACTGGAGGGCATGGCTGATGAGGAGAGGCTGAGGGCCCTGGGGCTGCTTAGTCTGGAGAAGAGAAGACTGAGAGGGGATTTGATAAATGTTTATAAGTATCTTAGGGCTGCCAGGAGAGGGGGGACAGGCTCTGCTCACTGCTGCCTGGGATAGGACAGGGAGCAATGGGTGTAAGTTGCAGCACAGGAGGTTGCAGCTCAACACAAGGGGCAACTTCTTGGCTGGAAGGGTCCCAGAGAACTGGAACAGGCTCCCCAGGGAGGTTGTGGAGTCTCCTTCTGTGGAGCCTTTCCAGGCCTGTCTGGATGTGTTCCTGTGTGCTCTGTGTTGGATAGGATTGTCCTGCTCTGGCAGGGGGGTTGGACTGGATGATCTCTTTGGGTCCCTTCCAACCCCTAACATCCTGTGAGCCTATGACTTATCTGACCTGAGCCAGGCCTGGCAGGCAGGGAGATGACTTCTGGGGACAGTCCCTGTTCAGTACAAACCAGTGTGAGATGGAGTCCTGGCAGCCTGTAGAACCTTACTGTTCAGCTGCTAAAGCAGCTGACTTCAACCCCAGAGCCACAGCCTGACCCCCGCCAAGCACAGGCTGTGCTGGATGGGCAATGCCATCAGGTGCCAGCCTTTCTGCAGGACTGAGGCAGGTGACCTTCCTTGCCAAGGCACAGAGACTGCTGGCACGTGAAGAACCAACTGCTACTTGCCCAACTGCCAGGTTGGCCAGCACATGATGAGAACTGAAAGCTGGGACCAGAGCCCTTCCAAGGGGCAGTGCTATTGGCACCACTCTGCACCCACAGCCACCGAGAGCCTTCGGTGGGGCTTGGGAGCCTCAGGTTCCCTCAAGACACCGTTTGGAGCTTACCTGTTGCCATAGTCTATCTTGGCAGTGACCTTCTTCTTCAGCTCAGCCAGCTCGTCCTTGGGCAGGGTCCCAGACAGGATCTGAGACCTCCACTCCATCAGGCTGTAGGTCAGCTGCTGCAGGTGCCGGAACTGCGTTGTCTTATTGTCCTGCAGGGAACAGGGCACAGCTTTAAGCCACTTCCCAGCCCCAGAACTGGCCACACCTAATGGCTGCTTCCAGGCCAGGAGCTGGGCAGACCTGACAGCCTCTTCCCAGCCCCAGAGCTGGGCAGAGCTCCATCCAAGAGAGATTTCTATACTCATTGTGCAGTGGAGATGCTCTCCCTGGTGCAATGCCTGCCGCAAAACACAGACACTGGAGAAGGGAAGTGCTGCCAGGGACTCAAAGCCTCTCTGTTTCCTTTTTCTCCTCAGATACCTCCTTCCTCCTTTGGCTTTTTGGTTTTTCTCTTCCTACACACTGCAGCTCACAGCACTCAGAGCCATTTCAAACCACAACATTTTCCAGGACTATTTTAAGACTTACACTGGTTCAGCACAGGAACATCAAAAGATTTTTGCTCTTCAGAAAAATTAAGACTCTGAGGCTAGGATCCCAAAGCCATCCAGGGAAAAGAAGCCAGGGACAAACCTCTCTTTTCACACAGCCATGCAGGGACAGGAGGCTGCTGGTTAAACTGAGAGGATGGAAAGAATTCCTGTGGCTTGCTGGCAGACAAACCAAACACACTTGTGGCTGGGAGAGACTTCCCAGAGCAAAGCTTGCTCTGACAATGGCTACAGCTAATCAAAACCCATTTCTCTCCTGTTATTTCAAGTCTCAGAGCACACAGTGAGCAGGCTGAATCACTACCAACTGAAGGAAATCCAAGGCTGACTCTTGCTAATGTGGCTCAATAATCACCTTCAGCAGAGGGCAACTCGTTGTGCTCCCAGCTGTGCTTGAGCAAGGACTGCTCCACGGTGCCCTGCCTCTGGCTCTCCTGAGGTGACCACCACTTGGCCAGGCCACCAGATTCAGCAGGTGAGAGCTCTCTCCTTTCCTCCTGAGAGCTAAATGTCTGATGTGACTTCTGACAAGTGACATCTTACATGGCCCCAGTCCTCTCCCCATCCTTTGTCCACCCTGCCTGAGCTGTGAGCACTCTGGACTGAGGATCAACACTTGTGGGAAAGCAGAGCTCACACCTGGAGGTTGTGGTGAAACACAACCATGGCTCCTTGCACAGCTGAGCTCCCCAAGCCTCACACAGACAGGCACAGAGCAGGCAAGGCAGGGCCCTGCCTCTCCTGGTGAGTTGTGACTCACACAGCTGGCCCCAGTCAGCTGGCACCAGGGTGACTTCTGCCTCACCACTGCTGGGTCACCACAGCCATCCAGGCACAGTGGGCACCGTGGCATGGACTAACCCACAGCTCTGTGTGACCACACAGCCTGCTCAGTGCAGAGCCTCTCTCAACCAATTTTACACTGATGATAGCTTTACAAGCTGCAAAATGTTCCACTCCAAGCCTTAAAGGGCCCTGCAGAAAGTCCAGGCTCAAACCTTCTGCACTCAAGCAACAGGACAGAATAAACCCCAACTTACCACGTACAGCTTGTGCCAGATAACTGCCCACTCCCTCAGGGTGGAGGTGAGCTCTTGGCCAAGGGGCAGTTCACTTGGGACCACTGTTTCATGTTGTCTGGAGAGCAAAGGAGAAAACAGATCAAAAGTGCCACACTGATGGATGAAAAACAGCACAAAGCATCCTGCTTGGTGGCACCTCCCAGGGCGCTCACACCGGTGCCAGGGGCTGGAGGGCTCAGCTGGTGCTGCCACACACAGCCAACAGCCACTGTTAACCAAACACATCTCCAGGTCCTCTGTGTCTTGCTCTCCTCCATGGATCCACTCCACAAACAGGATGAACAGACAAAGCCACTCTGGAACAGCCACCACTTGCTGTGGTAACTTGGCTGCAGCTGAAGCACTTTCTCCAGCCTCTTCCTCTGCAACTGCTCTCTGCCTCTGCCTGCAATGACCCCAGAGCCAGCTCCAGGAACCAAATGAGAAGTCATTTCCTCAGATGTTTTCCAAGACAGGAAGGAATCCACACTCCTGCTGGCTGCTTGGCTGCGAGCAGGAGTCTGTTATGGCTTGCAGGAGTCCCCAGAGGAGCTGAAGTGTAGCCTGACTGCCCTGCCCCATTGCTAACTGCTTTAGCAGAGCTTTATTTCTGCCAGCAGCCTTCTCCTGCACCTATGGCTGCACCTCCCTGGTGCACAATGCTCTGACAAAACACAAGTTCTGCAGCTCTCTCACAGAGCCTGGCACCGGTGCCATGCCCTGCTGGGCACACAGAGCAGTGGCACTCGTGACAGCCACTCCTGAGGCTGGGGTTTTGTTCTCAAATGAAGCAGCATTCCACTGGCCTGGGGACCAAAAGCACAGCTGCAGAAGAGCCAACCTACCCCCGGTCCCTCACGGTGGCCTCCTTCAGGTGGATGTAAGTCTCTGGGAAAATGCCCTAGGAGTAAAAGCAGGAATCAATCCAGGAATGCACTCCTGTGCAGCAGGTGGGGGGGAGCCAGGAGGTCTCTCAGCCTCCTCTTCTCCAGGCTGCACACCCCCAGCTCCCTCAGCTGCTCCTCCCCAGCCCTGTCCTCCAGATCCTTCCCCAGCTTTGTTGTGCTCCCCTGGACCTGCTCCAGCCCCTCTGTGTCCTCCTTTCAGTGAGGGCCCCCAAACTGATCCCAATGTTTGAGGTGTGGCTCACCAGTGCCCAGTACAGAGGCACAACCATTGCCCTGCTCCTGCTGGCCACACCACTGCTGATCCAAGCCAGGATGCTGGTGGCCTTCCTGGCCACCTGAGCATGCTGCTGGCACATCTCCAGGTGGCTGTCAGCCAGCATGCCCAGGTCCTCTGCTGCTTGGCAGCTTTCCAGCCACCCTGCCTGGAGTGCTGGGGGGAGGCTGCTGTGACAGGACAGTGTTTGTAGATTTGTACCAGTCCCAAGTTTCCCTTACTGAAGAGAATCCTTCTAGGAGTGCTCCAGTCCTGGTTTTACTTTTCCTTTCACTGCCTTTGTAACTCAAAAGTGGGGACTGGGAAGGAAGATGCTACATGAGAGGTGCCAGGATTCCTATGGGAAACCCAATTTCCATGCAGTTCTCAGACTGGTTTCACAAACCTCAACCTGGCTGAGCTCCCTGCATGCATAATTTTGGCAGTGTTTTCCAAGTCAAATCCAAACTCTAACCTTACCATCACACACACAACCAATGCTGGATGTGCCCAGGTCCCAGACCATAATAACAAAGCAATAACCTTGTGCATGCAGCTGTGCACAGGCAGCTCTGTGAGCTCAGGCTGCACTGCTCCTGCTCACAGCGGAGGAGCTCCCAGCTAATGGCTCTGAACCACCCTCCTCAGGGGCATCTCTCTCTGTCTCTGAGGAGAAGGGCACAGACCTGGTGGTACCAAGACAAAAGGTCCAGCAGGGCAGATGGCAGCAGCAGCAGGAGGGGGCTGGCAAGGGGTGAGACAAGCTCAGGGTCCCTGGGAAGTGAGGCCTTACCTTCTTAGCTTTGTTGCGGAGTGTGTAGCCTCGGTACCAGCCTGGCAGGTGGAAACAGAGGCAGTTAGCATTCTCCTGTCCTGGCTAAAGCAATCAGGTGCACCTTGGCATTCCCACTATGCCCCCACAGCAACAGCCAACCCTGCTCTTTGGAGGCCTGGGCCCCTCTGCTTTGTCTGGAGCAGGGCTGAAAGGTGTCTCATGCCACCACCGACCACCCCCTCCTGCTCCGCAGCACAGCGCTGGGCACCGCCAGGGCTGAAGGCAAAGCAGCTCCCCTGTGCTGCAGCTTTGGATGTGACAATCCTTGTGCCACAAAGCTTCCAAGGAGAGCAGTCAGCAGGGAGCTGCTGCCCTGCCCACCCAGAGGATGAAGTGAGATTATCCACAGGCAGGGAGCAGTGGATAAGGCTCTGGATTAGGGATGAGAAGATTTCAGGTCTATTTTTCCTAGCTGTGCTCATGGAGCAGAAGTGACTCAGAGCAGGACAAAGCTCATGGAACTCAACCAGGACATTTTCCCACCCATCTCAGTTCCACTGGACACAGGCTCAGCCCTCTTCTACCACAGCCTCCTCATTTCAGATGGCCTCCTGGCAGCCCCCCCCAGACCTGTAAACCACTCTGCAGCCACTGCATGGAAGTGTGGCTCTGTTTCTATGCAAAACTCTTCCAGCAATGAGCCTGTGCTGCCTTCTCAGGATCCTGCTTCATGTTTCAATAATCTTCATCCATCCAGGTCCTGCAGCTGGGTCGAGGCAATCTCAAGCACAAATCCAAGCTGGGCAGTGAGTGGCTGGAGAGCAGCCCTGAGGAGAGGGACTTGGGGGTGCTGCTGGAGGAGAAGCTCAACAGGAGCCAGCAGTGTGCACTTGCAGCCCAGAGAGCAACCAGAGCCTGGGCTGCAGCAGAAGTGTGGCCAGCAGGGCAAGGGAGGGGATTCTCCCCCTCTGCTCAGACCCCACCTGGAGAACTGCATCCAGTTCTGGAGCCCCTGGGACAAGAGGGATGTGGAGATGCTGGAGAGTGTCCAGAGCAGGGCCAGGAGGATGCTGAGAGGGCTGCAGCAGCTCTGCTGTGAGCACAGACTGAAAGAGTTGGGGCTGTGCAGGCTGGAGCAGAGGAGGCTCCCAGGGGACCTTCTTGTGGCCTTCCAGCATCTGAAGGGGGCTACAAAAAAGCTGGGGAGGGACTTTTGAGGCTGTCAGGGAGTGCCAGGAGTGGGGGGAATGGAGCAAAGGTGGAGATGAGGAGGAAGTTGTTGAGCAGGAGAGTGGTGAGAGGCTGGAATGGGTTGCCCAGGGAGGGGGTTGAGGTCCCATGGCTGGAGGTGTTTCAGGCCAGGCTGGCTGAGGCTGTGTGCAGCCTGCTCTAGGGTAGGGTGTCCCTGGGCATGGCAGGGGGGTTGAAACTGGCTGATCCTTGTGGTCCCTTCCAACCCTGACTGACTCTGATCCAGCATCTCCAAAGGAACAAAAGCTTTGAGTTGTCCTTGACTGATTGTTTGATTTCTTCTTGAAGCCCAGCAAAACCTGCCTGAAGCTTCAGAGGCAGGACAGGCTACTGACCTGCTTCTCTTGAGTGTTCTCCCCAGGCAGAGATGTGCTACAGCACAGGGGTTGGGAGGGACTTCTGATCACCTATTCCAACTCCCCTGGCTAGAGCAGGGTCACCCAGAACAGGCTGCAGAGGAACAGGCTGAGGTGGGGCTGGGATGCAGAAAGGCTTTCAGCTGAAGGCAGAGGGCACGTTTCAGCCAGCACAGCTCAGCTGAGGTCTGGTTACACACAGCCAGCACAGAACCATCAGCAAGCCTGGGGGCAGCAGCCAAGGGCACACAGAGCCTCAACCTCACCTTCCCTTGGGTGGATTTTCAGTGTGTGAAAGGTCAGAAAATCTAAGACAAAGGACCCAGATGCCAACAGCTCAGATAAGGAAAAGCTCTGCAGAGTGATGCAAGCCCAGGCCATGTGCTCAGCCACCAGGCTCTGCTCCTCTTCCACCCTGCAGCAAGGCTCTGGGGCCACGAGAAGTCTATGTGGCAGGGGGGGGTCACCAAGCTCCATCCACACCTTCTGGCCTGCACTTCACCTCACTTGAATGCCCTCTGCCTCACACATCTCCTGCAGTGGCTCAGCTCTATCACTGCTGTCTCAGAGCTCTGCAGGCAGCTGAGGGTCAGATAACATCTCCCAGCCCAAGCTTCACCCTTGCTGCCGCCTGTCAAGGACCAAACTGTGCACTTCAGCTCTTGCAGACAGACTGGAATCTGCCACATGCAGAATGCAGACAGCTGTCAAGTGAGGCTGTTGGATAGAGAGAGAGCCTCCTCTGAACCAGGCTGAGGAGTGCAAAGCTGCTGCCCTCAACCAGGAGGAAAAAGGCAGAGAGAGCCTCCTCTGAACCAGGCTGAGGAGTGCAACGCTGCTGCCCTCAGCCAGGAGGAAAAAGGCAGAGAGCCTCCTCTGAACCAGGCTGAGGAGTGCAAAGCTGCTGCCCTTCACTAGGAGGAAAAAGGCAGAGAGCCTCCTCTGAACCAGGCTGAGGAATGCAACCCTGCTGCCCTCGACCAGGAGGAAAAAGGAAGCATGGTCTAGATGACCAACAGAGAGGAAGTGAACTGTGGTGCAACAGCTCTGAGAACCTTCTGGTAGCTCACAAAGGTGTTCCTGTGCATCCTGAGGTAGGGAAGGGACAAGAGGCACAAACCCAGGAGGTTCCATCTGAAGATGTGGGGAAAATTCTTTGGTGTGAGGGTGCTGAAGCCCTGGAGCAGGATGCCCAGAGAGGTTGTGGAGTCTCCTCTGGAATGACCCCAGGGTGACCCTGCTTTAGCAAGGGGGTTGGAATGAATGATCCCCAGAGGTCCCTTCCAATCCCTGGGATTCAGGGAGTCAGTAAAGAACGCTGCTGACAGCCCAAGGGTGGTCCTCGGGCAGAGCTGAGCTGCAGAGCTCACACCCACTGCAGAAATGACTTCAGGAGGCATCGCTGAGCCTTTCCTCTTGCAGAGTCACCGCCCTGGATAAATGGAAACTTCTTCTGAATCAGGACTTGTGTATCCTGATAAGAAGAGTGATTAGCGGAACAAAAGCCCACTTTTATCAGCCTGGAGCTGGATTTCTAAGGGTACATCATTAGCATGAGAAGGAACAGAAGAAGCCTCTCCTGAGAGCTCAGAAACGATCCCCAGAGAGGTGGAAACAAAGCTGAGAGCTGATGGCCCAGGGGAAAGAAAAGCAGACACAGTAAGCCATGAGAAGTTCCTCCCAAGCAAGCAGAGTGGCAGAATTCGGAGCTTTTAAGATACAAACACATCTCCTCTCGAGGGCAATTTTCACCCCTGGCACTCCCTTCCTCGGGTCCTTTTCCAAACCCAGTGCCCAAGTTGTCCCTTTCCCAGTCTCTCTCCCCTGCCAAGGGCACTCCTCACACACATCAGCACAAGGACGCCAGGGGCAGCTGCTCTGGCTGTGGGCACTGGGTGATGTTCTCACTGTCAAGGTCAAAGCCAAGTGGCAAGAGGGCTGAGGGCAAATCGCTCACAAGCAGCTTGCTGCTCCCAGACTTTGTACTCTGGCTGATGCTGCTCCTGAAGATGATTGAGTCCATGCTTAGGAAGGAGGACTGAGCCTTTCCACACGCAGCAGGAGCTCACGGCCCCTGCAATGAGAGCTCTGGCAAACATGGCCTGTGAGGAGGGGCTGAGGGAGCTGGGATTGGTTAGTCTGGAGAATAGGAGGCTGAGAGGGGACCTTACTGCCCTCTACAACTACCTAAAAGGAGGTTGTAGTGAGGCTGGAGCTGGTCTCTTCTCCCCAGTTACTAATGACAGGACAAGAGGAAATGGCCTCAAGGTGCATCAGGGGAGGTTTAGGTTGGCTGTTGGGAGGAAGTTCTTTCCTGAGCAGGTGGTCAGGCACTGGGACAGGCTGCCCAGGGAGGTGGTGGAGTCACCATCCCTGGAGGTGTTTAAGAGGAGAGTGGATGTGGTGCTTGAGGCTGTGGTCTGGTGATGAAGGATGCTGGGATGCAGGTTGGACTGGATGATCCTGGTGGTCCTTTGCAACCACAGCGATTCCTCGTGCTGAGATGCTGTGCTGAGGGGTTTGGGTCAGTCAAGGACTTGTCAGTGTGGAACTAATGATTGGATTTGAGGAGCTTGAAGGGCTTCTCCAGTCTGGGAAATTCTGTGAGTCTGCAATCATCAAATGGTTCTGCTCCATACTGGCATCTTCCCCAAGCAGGCTGCTTCAGTGAGGAGCCTGAAGCACACCAGGGGCCTGTCCTTGTCCTTGCTGCAAGATGTGGTATGGGTTACAAAACTCTTCCCAGTAAAATCCTAGGAGAGACACCCTCAAAACTAGGAAGGAAGCTCTATAACTGGAGGCTTTTAAAACCATCTAGTGCCAGTTGGTGATACTTTGGGTTAAGCCAGCATCACCTGGGGAACAATCAGATCTGCTCTCTGCTTTGCTTTCATCCACTGCCTCCCTTGCCTCAGATCAAAGAAGCAATTCAAGTTAAAAGCTACTTTAAAGAAACCATCCTCCCCTTCCAGCTGGAACAGCTCACCACATGACTGCACAAGTGCTTGGCCTGGCAGTGAGGAGGAGCCAAGGCAAACAGGTGTGCTGTAAAACCAGGACTGAACAGCCAGGAGTGCTCCTTACCTTGACAAACCTCTGCCAGGAGCAGCATTCTTCATGCCACTTGAGCAAATAAAGTGCATGCAGAGCGAGCTCTGTGCTCCTGGCTGGATCAAAAGCTCAAAACCAGAGCTGAAGTTTGTGTCACTTCAAACATCTTGGTTGAGCTTCTTGATTTCTTCTCTCTTGCAAAACTCAATGCTGTGATGGTTTGGATCTTACCTAACCCCCTCCACACTTAGGAAAATCACCCAGACTAGACTCTGCAGCTGGAAATTGAGGAATGAAGCTTTATGTTCACAGCTTAGCACAAGATAGAAGCAGAGAGTCACAATCTCTACAGCTATAGACAGAAACAGACAAGTTAAAAAGGTACTACAGAAACACAGCAGCCCAAACCAAACCAAAGTGCCCAGGAGGGGCTCCCAACCATCCTTCCACCTTCTCCCCACCCCTCTACCTTACCCCAGACTTTGCCTTAAGCTTCAAGGAGGGTTGGAGGGGGGGGTCAGGAAGGAAAAGGATTAGTTACAGAGACAGCAGGTTAGGTTAGAGGAAAAAGTGCAGCCCCAAAGCCAGAGAGCAAACAACTGCCTTGTCTGGATTTCTGTTCTTGTTCTCACACACCTCAGCAAGCCTCTGAGTGCAGCAGCCATCACCTCTGTTGCCTTTTCACAGCCTAGCATCTAATTCTTCTCACCAAAATATCCCAGCTAGGCTCAAACTGGCACAAGTGCAAAGGGCTGGGAAGGATCAGCAACCTACCTTCATACATCTCCAGAATGTGCACAGTGTCACCCACTTGCAAGGAGAGCTCCACGTCTTGGGCAGCATGGTAATTGTAGATTGCTAGGGGAGGCAAGAGAGGGGAGAGAAGAGATGAGAAACAGAGTCCTGGAAGGTGTGAGGGCAGCAGAGCTGGCAAGCTGGCATCACAGCAGCTGCTGAAGGCAGAAGTGATTTTGGAGAAGCTCTCTGGAGTTCTTGAGCTGCCCTGTGGGTGTCACACACCAGTGAAGTCCCTGCCAGCTCCAGCTGCAGATGCACTGAGTGTCTCCTCTACCACAGCAGTGATAGAGCTCAACGTGAAGCAGGGATAGAAGCTCAACAAGAGCCAGCAGTGTTCACCTGCAGCCCAGAAAGCCTCTAGCACAGAATCACAGGAGGGACTTTTGAGGCTGTCAGGGAGTGCCAGGACTGGGGGGAATGGAGCAAAGCTGGAGGTGGGGAGAGTGAGGCTGGAGGTGAGGAGGAAGTTGTTGAGCAGGAGAGTGGTGAGAGCCTGGCAGGGGTTGCCCAGGGAGGTGGTTGAGGCCCCATGGCTGGAGGTGTTTCAGGCCAGGCTGGCTGAGGCTGTGGGCAGCCTGCTCTAGGGTAGGGTGTCCCTGGGCATGGCAGGGGGTTGGAACTGGCTGCTCCTTGTGGTCCCTTCTAACCCTGACTGATTCTGTGATTCTAACTCTTGTTGCAAATGAAATAAGTAAATCAAACTGTGAGCTGCTGTGCTGGGAAGTTCCCATGGGATGCCTGTCCTGGCGGGAGGTGCTTTGCCTCCTGGCCAGCACCCAGAGCAAGCAGATGCCTGTGGCTCCCCACGCTGGAAGTGACCTCACTGCTCTTGGCTTTCCTTAAAGCCTGCAGCTATAAATAACCAGGAGCTGCAGCCATGTGGATCCCCTGAGCATGGGCAGATGCCCACTGCCTCATGCTGCAGGCATTGTGCAGCAGCCCTGGCCCATGCCTGGCCCTCTGCACCCACAGCACACAGGGAATGTGCCCAAATCCTTGCCTCTGTTTGCCAGAGGCTGGCAGGAACCTTCCTGGACTTCTGCTGGCAGCTGCAGCTGTTACTTTGCTCTGGTCCCCACGGTGCTGCTGAAGGCCAAGACACTAAAGCTGACTGCAGATCTGGGCACAAGGTCTGGGCACCCAAAATGCCTCAGAGCAGGCTCAGAAGTAAAAATCCCTTTGAGACCTTTGAAAAAAAATAAAGCATTTGGCTAATGCTCAGGGCCAAAGAGGAGCACACAGGAGCAGAGCAGGAGGATGTCCCACCAAGGAGTACCTGGCACAGGTCGCAAAGGTGAAGGATTCGCTACCACTGTGGTCGGTTGGGTTAAGGAGCAGCTGTTCTGCCTGGCACACAGGCTCGAAGATCCAGGCCAACCACCACCCAGGGCCACCAGCACGCAGAGAGAAGCCTGCAAGGCTTTGCAGAGGTCAGCACCCAGCCTGGTGTGCTGTGGGGTCACTGTGCCACACAAGAGGTGCCAGCCTGCAGCTGACGGCCAGGCACGCACAGCCCACGGCCACTGACGACCCAGGGCACTGCCGACAGACTCAGGAGTCTTTGCCAGCTCCTAACTTGGCTGCTCCTGCTCTGCCTGCTGCAGTTATCCCTGTGGCTGCAGCTGGGCTGCCTCAGCCTGTCCTGACCTGCTGCTTGGGATGCCTCTCCCCAGCCCTGCTCACCAGAGGTGGCTGCTGCTCGGGAACCCATGGATGCTGGCATGGACAGGGACTCCCACCCAGGGTTTTAGATGGTTTGGGTTTCTCTGGGACAAGCAGAGGTTACAGACACACCAGGCTGCACCTATCCATCCAGTGCTGCTCCAGCTTTAAGCAGAAGCAGCCTGAGCAGCACCAAGTGCCCAGCAGAGATGGGTGGGAGGGCATCAGACCAGCCTTTGGAGAGCACAGCAGCTGCAGGAGGGAGAACTGAACCCTGCAGCTCCCTTCCCCTCTCCAGAACTCCCACAGCCACAGGCAGAACTGAACCCTGCAGCTCCCTTCCCCTCCCCAGAGCTCCCACAGCCACAGGCAGAACTGAACCCTGCGGTTCCCTTCCCCTCCCCTGCCCAAGCAGGCAGGTTTCAGATCCCAGTGCATTCACAAGCTGCCCCTGCACATCAAAGCCAGGCAGGGGCTGTGGCACCTTGCTTTGCCAGGCTGAATGAAGCAGAGGGGGTCCCTGGTGCAGAAATCTCCTGCCCAGTGGTGCTGCACAGGGTTAGAAGAGACAAATTGCTGACATATTTTCCCTGGGAGCTTTACAGATGCTTCCTGCTGCTCCAAGCCAGCCCTGTCCCAGGCAGCCCTAGCTCTGAGAGCTGCTTACCCTCATCTCCATTGTGTGTATCTAATCTGACCTCTTCCAGACTTAAAAGGAAGCTGCAGACAACAAACATGGGCATAAATAAAATGAAAATCTTCACAGAGCAGCAAGAAAGGAAGAAAGGGAAAAAAATAGAGAGAGACTTCTGTCCCTGAACGTGCAGGAATAGCTCAAGTGAAGTCTTTTCACTTCCAGCTAAACTTCAGCTGAGATTTTCTCCTTTGAAGCCAACTTCAGGCTGGTTGATCCTGTTACTGCTATCATCCAGAATGAAAGGCAGCACTGGAGCCCAGCAAATTGCATCTAAATAAAGAGGCAGAGGTGGAAAACAGGATCCAGCAGGAGGAGGGCCCAGATTTGCTTTAATGATCACATTCTCTGAGCAGAAAAATAGGCAGTGATAATTCTCTGAGCAGAATAAAGGCAACATCCCATGGTTGGGTCATTTACAGTCCCCCAGTGATCACTGGGGAGTTTACAGGATGGGGTTTTCCAGTGTCTCCAGCTCATGGAATTCATGAGGAGGGAAGGGCAGAGGAGTCACCACCGGGGCTGAGCTGAAATGGGCAGCAGATAACTGATGACAGCAGCCAGAGTCATGCAGGTGGAGATAAGAAGCAACATTTTTTTGTGCTTCAGGGCAAGAGGTGATTCGGATTGAGAAGAGGCTCTCAAGGCATTGCACAACTGAGTGTGCACAGTGGGTGCCAAAGCAGCTCTGAGGCATCACAGACACCACCAGCAGCCAGGACTGCATGGATGGGAAAGGACACTTCAGTCCCAAAGGGCACTTCAGTCCCAAAGGGCACTTTAGTCCAGTCCCAAGCTGAACTGTCAGGAGGCAGAAAGCATCAGACACTATCTTGTGTGCACATCAAAGCAAACCAAAACCGAGTCCTTCCCTCAAGAACCTGCTCAACTGAATCACAGAATCAAGCAGGTTGGAAGAGAGCTCCAAGCTCAGCCAGCCCAACCTAGCACCCAGCCCTGCCCAACCAACCAGACCATGGCACTAAGTGCCCCAGCCAGGTTTGGCTTCAACACCTCCAGCCACAGCCACTCCACCACCTCCCTGGGCAGCCCATTCCAATGCCAATCACTCTCTCTGCCAGCAACTTCCTCCTAACATCCAGCCTGAACCTGCCCTGGCACAACTTGAGGCTGTTCCCCTTGTTGCCTGGGAGACAAGACCAACCCCACCTGGCTACAGCCTCCCTTCAGGTAGTTTTGTGCATTTGAAATGTGGATTAATGACCTGAAAAAACAGACCCTGCAAGCTGCTATCTCTGAGCTGGCTCAGAACACCCAGCCCTGCACCCACCAGGCACTTCCAAATGCCAAGTGCCACTCTCTGCAGGCTGCCCTCACCACTATCTGATAGCAGAGGGCTGTGCCTTGCTTCCTGGGAACAAAGGCTCACATTCAGGGCTGCTGCTCTAACCAGACTTCAGCTCATGGCATCCTTCAGCTGCACTCAAAGCCTCTCGTAGGCACCCAGGAGCTTGTCCTCTGCTGCTGCATTCCGAGGCAGCCCTTGTGCCAGATGAGAGAGGGCTGGGATGCTCCCTGCTGCCAACATGCAACCCAAAAAAACAGAGCCTTTATTTAAACAAGGAACTGCCCATGGAATTCATCCTTCCTAGGAACAAAGGCGTTTTGATGTTGGAGCAAAAAACCTTCTGCTAACAGCCCAGGAATTTCTGTCTGCAAAATGGAGACTCAGGGCACTGAGATGTCTGGGGGCAGAGCCAGCCCTGGCTCCACACTGCCGGACGGACTCTGAGAGCTGCTGGACCAACAACTGCTGCTGACTGGGCTGGTGCTGATGTTCAGCCTCCTCTACAAAGTTCCCAGCGATTGCTTAGCATTCTGAATGCAAATAATGCAGAGGAACAGGGTTGCAGGCTGGGCATGCTTTAGCTAACAGCCATCCTTCCACTCCAGGGCCAAACAACTGAGGAGCCACAGCTGCACCTTCAGCATCCTCTCTGCTTGCTGCTCCAGGCTGCCCTCGCACACAGAACACACTTGGAAGGGCTTCTGCTCATCCTTAGCGTTTATAAGCAAGTTTGCTGCCCACACCAAGCTGTGTGCTGCAGCAGCCAGGCTGGAGGGAAGGAATCCATCCAGAGGGATCTGCACAGGCTGCAGAGGTGGGCACAAGCCAAGCTCAGGAGGTTCAACGCGACCAAGTGCTAGGCCCTGCATCTGGGTCGAGGCAATGCCAAGCACAAATCCAGGCTGGGCAGTGAGTGGCTGGAGAGCAGCCCTGAGGAGAGGGACTTGGGGGTGCTGCTGGAGGAGAAGCTCAACAGGAGCCAGCAGTGTGCACTTGCAGCCCAGAAAGCCAAGCAGAGCCTGGGCTGCAGCAGCAGAAGTGTGGCCAGCAGGGCCAGGGAGGTGATTCTCCCCCTCTGCTCTGCTCTGCTGAGACCCCACCTGGAGTACTGCATCCAGTTCTGGAGCCCCTGGGACAAGAGGGCTGTGGAGATGCTGGAGAGTGTCCAGAGCAGGGCCAGGAGGATGCTGAGAGGGCTGCAGCAGCTCTGCTGTGAGCACAGACTGAAAGAGTTGGGGCTGTGCAGGCTGGAGCAGAGGAGGCTCCCAGGTGACCTTCTTGTGGCCTTCCAGGATCTGAAGGGGGCTACAAAAAAGCTGGGGAGGGACTTTTGAGGCTGTCAGGGAGTGCCAGGACTGGGGGGAATGGAGCAAAGCTGGAGGTGGGGAGAGTGAGGCTGGAGGTGAGGAGGAAGTTGTTGAGCAGGAGAGTGGTGAGAGGCTGGAATGGGTTGCCCAGGGAGGTGGTTGAGGCCCCATGGCTGGAGGTGTTTCAGGCCAGGCTGGCTGAGGCTGTGGGCAGCCTGCTCTAGGGTAGGGTGTCCCTGGGCATGGCAGGGGGTTGGCACTGGCTGCTCCTTGTGGTCCCTTCCAACCCTGACTGATTCTGTGATTCAGAAAAGCCTAAGCTACAAACACAGCTCCAGCTACAGACTGTTCCAACAACCAAACCCAAAGCAGGTTGTTGCTGCTCACCTGCCAGCACAAGGAAGTGTCTGCCCCATGCAGCTGGCCAAAAGCCTGCTCAGATTTTCCTGATTTCCTCTGAATAACAGAGATGGGACAGGCAAAGCAGCCAAGGCTTGGCAGTCTGTCCTGCCTGTCTCATAGAATGCTTTAGGTTGGAAGGGATCTCAAGGATCATCCAGTTCCAGCCCCCTCCCACTAGAACAGGTCACTCAAGACCTCATCCAAACCGGTCCTGAACACCTCCAGGGAGGTTGTGGAG
>WAAF01016265.1:17768-37530 GCA_013400475.1 Tricholaema leucomelas
CTCAGAGCAGAGCTGCTGCAGCCCTCTCAGCATCTTGGTGGCCTCCTCTGGATTGGCTCCAACACTTCCATGTTCTGCTTGTGTTGGGGGCTCCAGAACTGCACACAGGACTCCAGGTGGGGTCTGAGGAGAGCAGAGCCAAGGGGCAGAATCCCCTCCCTTGCCCTGTGCCCACACTGCTCTTGCTGCAGCCCAGCACAGGGTTGCTGTCTGGGCTGCACTCACACTGCAGGCTCATGTTGAGCTTTTCATCACCCCAGACCCACAGGTCCCCAACTCTTGTAGCCTGTCCTCACAGCAAGGCTGCTGCAGCCCTCTGAGCATCCTCATGGCCCTCTTCTGGACTCACTCCAGCATCTCCAAACTTGAGACTGGGCAAGATTTTCAGTGATGCCTTTGCCAACTTGTGGAAGTTCAAGTCCTGCTGTCACAGATGGGATCAGGATCTGGCTTTAATCTCTTTAAGCCTGGCTTGCTTTAGAAAAAACAAACCAATGTAACCAGCTCAGCCCACGGGCCCATGGATGGCTCCAGCTGGGTAATCTAATGGTCTCTTACAGCTTTGGAAACCACAGCCAGACCCACAGGAATGCTCTGCAGCAAGTGGCAGACCCAAGGACAAATTAGTCTATGTATTTTAATTAAGAGCTTCTGAGCAGATTCAGATGAGGCAAACCAAGAGGATTCTGTACTGCTGAAGCAAAAGACAGGGCTTAGAAGGGAAAATGAAATCCTCTCTGTCTTTTCCTGGCTGCAGGATTCCCATTACTCATCTGTTGCAGTTCCCATTAGGGTTGGAACTAGATGATCCTTAGCAGCAGGATGACAGTGAAGGGGACCTGCTCTCAGAGACCTCAGCTGCAGTGCAGACACAGCCCAGCACACACAGACCTGGACACCAGCACTGATGCCACCACAGCATCAACTGCTTCGTCTCTCTCAAAGGGCAGAAGCAGCCAAAGTGTGGCTGATCTGAGCTGCAGAGCAATGCTGATGAGGCTCCAGAGCGAGCTTCCTGCAGTGACATTTGGGGTTTGACCTCTAAGCCAGCAGCTGGCAGAGCAAGGCAGCAGTGCACTGGCTCTGTGCTATGGCTGTAGCACCACAGGGCACCAACCCAGGCTGCTGCACAGGCACCATCAAGGGTGGTCTGCCAGATTGCCTAGGCTGTGGTGTGGAGGAATGCCCCTGGCTTTGATTCCCACAGCTTTACTAGCCCCCACCTGCAGGCAGGGAGAATGGTGCCCACCTACCAGAGCTCAGAGGCAAAAATACCACGGTGGAAAACAGTTCTGAGGCTACAGCCTGCTTCAGATCAAGCAAGCAACATGCAAGAGCATGTCAGTGCTCATGTGGAATGAGCAGATGCAGGAGACCCAACTCAGGAGCCAAAAGCAGATTCCAAGGGCAAGAAAATGACACCACGATGCTTGGTCCTTGGCTTAATGGGTCTCAACCCAGCTGCTGTTGGAAGATCTTGCTGGTTTCTCTGGGCTGACCTCCTCTCAGCTGGCACAGGAGGTGGCAGTGACACCAGCTCCCACTCCTGCTTCGGAGGTTCTCAGACCTGAGCAGGATGAAGTTGGCTCAGGGAGGAAAGGTGCAGCAGCAGCTGCCAGGGTTGTTGCTGCTGCACTCCAGAGCAGCCTCAGATCCTGGTGCTATCAAAGCTGCATCTTTACCAGCTCTGATTTCACAAAGCACATCTACCTGCTGGGTTTGTTGCCATCACTCACCTACCAAGATACACATTCAGCTGCTTTCCCTGTGGCACAGTGACCTCCTCAACACACAGGATACAACACAGGGCTGCTCCTCTTCATCTACAAGGAGGAGATACCAGGACAGGTGGCTTTTAGATCTTAGTAGGCTAAAAGGTGCTTGATATTATTGCAAGGTGTGGATCTTCCAAGCCCTGCAGCCTTATTCTGCCTCTTTGAAATGTGAGCAGCAGCATCCAGCCTGAACCATCAGTATCCTCCTCTAGGGATGTAAAGTTCTAGTCAGAGCAAATCCTTCAGCCCTGGACCATGGCTTCTCCCCCCACACAGCCATAGCATCACCACTTTGGCCATGCTAGCTGACTCAGAGCCTGGTTTGTACTGGGGTTAACCACTGGTGTCACAGGAACTCACTCAGCTCAAAGTCTTTTGTGGCCCTCTCTGCAGTGTGCTTTTGGAGAAGGGGACTTGGAAGGAAATGGGCAGAGAACCAACTGCTCTTGGGCCCCTACAGAGGAAAAGGCTCACACCTTCAAGCCTGCATGAGTGTTGTGGTACTTAAGGTCTGGTTTCCACAACTGTGTAACCCAGCAGAGGCTCCAAGTCCACTTTTCACAGCAGCAGCCTCTGCTGCTGCAGGTTTCTATTTTAGTGGCCTGTGAAGCACAGATGCTCATTTGCAACACACTGAAGACTGCAACTGAACCTTACCATCTCTGCCTGCAAACATCTCTTCCTCCTCCCAGCCTGCAAATCATCATGCTGGACATGGGAAGCAGGTGAGCAGCCCCTGCAAGGAGGGTTTCAGGCAGGTTTGTAAAAGCAAAGACACCAAACCCACCACTCACTAAATTGGGCAACTCAGCTAATGGGTAGGGTGTCCCTGCCCATGGCAGGGGGGTTGGAACTAGATGATCCTTGAGGTCCCTTCCAACCCTGCCTGATTCTATGATTCTAATTCCCAGCTTGAAAGCACCTTCAAAAGAATTAAGTGGATCTGCCACTGGCTTTAAGTGATTGTCTCAGTTCTGCTGGGCAAAACATCAAAGGAAGGGGAAAGAAATCCTGCACAGAGCTGGGAGTGCTGCTAGGAGTGAGGGTGGGGATGAGAGGAGGTCTAATGAGTAAAGCACTTGAGCATGAAGTCCAATTGTGCCTACAGGCCAGTCTGCACCATAAGCTTCACTTAACACTGCAGCATTGTCCCTTGCTGGCATCACCCCCACACGTGCCCACACTGAGTGCAGGCTGAGAGAACAGAACCCCCACTGGAATGACAGCCAGGACCCCGGGTACCAGTGCCCACAGGCCTCCAACACCTTAGAATCACAGAATCAGTCAGGGTTGGAAGGGACCATGAGGATCATCTAGTTCCAACCCCCTTGCCATGGGCAGGGACATCCCACCTCAGATCGGGCTGGCCAGAGCCTCATCCAGCCTGGCCTTCCTTCCCCTCCCCATCCCTGTGCCCAGAACATGAGGGCCAAGCTGTCCTGCAGCTGGCATGAGAAGTCTTTAGCACAGCTTGGCCCACTGCATCATCAGAATCCTGGGATATGCTGCCAGGAACCTCCTCCCCTCCACTGGCCAACAGTGCCAAGAATGCAGCCCTGGAGCTGCCTGTGCTGGCAGAGCTGTGCTGGTTTGAGGCTAATTGGAATAGTTTAATGAGAGAAATTAGCTTGGAGGTTGTGAAAAGGAAACAAAGGTATGTTTGCTTCACTCATAGGCTTGCTGAGATGGATAAAAACAAGGACACAAACACAGATAAGAGTCTCTGCTGGAGTCAGTGTCTGTGTTTTCTCCCTGGGCTTCTGCTGCTCTGCCTCCATCTGTGTAACCCAACTAATCCTTCTGCTTCCAACCCCCCTTGCTGATCCTTCCAGCTCGCCTTGCACGTGAGGCAGACTCTGGGATAAAGTAGAGGGGTGGAAAGGAGGTGGAAGGGTGGTTGGGAGCCCCTCCTGGGGACTCTGGTTTCTGGGAGGGGAGCTGTGTTTCTGCATTACCTTTACCTTGTGTATAACTGTAACATGTTCTAAGTATCTGCTTGTAAATAGTGCCAAGCTGTGAATACAAAGCTTCATGCCTTAACTTCCAGCTGCCTGAGTCTAGTCTGGATGATTTCATTGTGTGTGGGGGTAGGTAACTGCCAAACCACCACAGGGGCTGACCCAAGCAGCACAGTCAGAGGGTTGCAGTTGACCTCTGCACCTCCAGCTCACCCTCTCCCCGCAGGCTGGCAGCTTGCCCCCCCAGAATGGGTGCCTGTGGTTTCACTGATTCCTCTCTGCAAAGTGGCACAGGGCCCTTAGCAGAGACCTGCTGCTGCACAGCCATGCTCACAGCTTCACACCTGCAGAGACCTTCACCTCCAAAGCATTTTCATCTTCCCACCTATCCCAGGTAACAAGCAAGTGGCAAACAGGAGAACAGTGCTGGAAGGAGGAGCAAGAAATCCTGGCTGGGCACCAAGGGTCCTGCTCTGGAAGGAACAAAGCCAAACAATAATATTGCAGTTCTGGAGCCCCCAGCACAAGAAGGACATGGAACTGCTGAAGCCAGTCCAGAGGACAGCCACAAAGATGCTGAGAGGGCTGCAGCAGCTCTGCTCTGAGGACAGGCTGAGAGAGTTGGGGCTCTGCAGCCTGGAGAAGAGAAGGCTTTGAGGAGACCTTAGAGTGGCTTTGCAGTATCTGAAGGGAGCCTACAGGAAGGCTGGGGAGGGACTATTGACAAGGTCTGGGAATGTCAGGACAAGGGGGAATGGGTTTGAACTGGCAGAGGGGAGATTTAGACTGGATGTTAGGAGGAAGTTCTTTCCAGTGAGGGTGGTGAGACACTGGCACAGGTTGCCCAGGGAGGTTGTGGAGCACAGAAGCACCCAATGTGATCTTTGATCACATTGGGTGCTTCTGTGCTCCACAACCTCCCTGGATGTGTTTAAGGCCAGGCTGGATGAGGCCTTGAGCAACCTGCTCTAGTGGGAGGTGTCCCTGCCTATGGCAGGGGGTTGGAGCTGGATGATCCTTGAGGTCCCTTCCAACCTAAACCATTCTATGATTCCATGATCCCTTTGCTGACAAGGAGGAGGAAGAACAAACTGCTGCAAAGGACTCCCAGATCTGCAGTAAGCAAATCAATCTCCACTGAACTGCACAGGATAAAGCAGATAAAGGACTGGGAAGTGGGCACCATGCACTGCAGCCTTCCCTTCAGGTCCTGGAGCTACCTCATTCATAGAATCAACCAGGTTGGAAGAGACCTCCAAGATCCTCCTGTCCAACTTATCCAGCCAAGATCCTCCCATCCAGCCCTATCCAGCCAAGATCATCCAGTCCAACTTATCCAACCAAGATCATCCAGTCCAGCCCTATCCAGCCAAGATCATCCAGTCCAGCCTTATCCAACCAAGATCATCCAGTCCAACTTATCCAGACAAGATCATCCAGTCCAGCCTTATCCAACCAAGATCATCCAGTCCAACCTATCCAGCCAAGATCATCCAGTCCAGCCCTATCCAACCAAGATCATCCAGTCCAGCCTTATCCAGCCAAGATCATCCAGTCCAACTTATCCAGCCAAGATCATCCAGTCCAGCCCTATCCAACCAAGATCATCCAGTCCAGCCCTATCCAACCAAGATCATCCAGTCCAGCCCTATCCAACCAAGATCATCCAGTCCAACTGATCCAACCAAGATCATCCAGTCCAACTTATCCAACCAATATCATCCAGTCCAGCCCTATCCAATCAACCAGACCATGGCACTAAGTGTCTTATCCAGTCTTGTCCTGAACACCTCCAGGGATGGCAACTCCACCACCTCCCTGGGCAGCCCAAAGTGTAGAACCCTGCACTTGGCCTTGTCAAATCTCATCCCATTGGCCTCTGCCCACCCACCCAGCCTGTCAAGGTCCCTCTGCAGGGACCTTCCTTCACATGAAGCTCTCTGCAGCCCCAACTACATCACCAGAGTAAGGAGGGCAGAGGTGCTACAGGAATCTGGTCTCCAATTTCAGCTCCCCTTGCACCTACAATCATCACAACTAACTGGCCTGGGAGATTCTGAAAGAGAACTTAAGAGCTGAAGTTATGAAGTGGTTTATGCTGACAGAGGATCAAAGTACCAAGCTGCCAAAGAGCAGAGAAGATATTATTATCTCCATTGTATCTTGATGCACTTTCTGCCCAGCCTCACTACTTTTCATAGGAGATCCACTTCTACTGCAGCAAAAACTGGACAGCAAAACATGTGGGCAAAGAACAATCTCCACGTAACAGCTGCTGGGTTTTTAGCTGTGCTCTGAAAATAGGCCAGACACCTCCCTGCCAGCTTCCAGAGGCTGCCTGAGCAATTCATAGAATCAACCAGGTTGGAAGAGAGCTCCAAGCTCAGCCAGTCCAACCTAGCACCCAGCCCTGGACAATCAACCAGACCATGGCACTAAGTGCCCCAGCCAGGCTTGGCTTCAACACCTCCAGCCACAGCCACTCCACCACCTCCCTGGGCAGCCCATTCCAATGCCAATCACTCTCTCTGACAACAACTTCCTCCTAACATCCAGCCTCAACCTCCCCTGGCATAGCTTGAGGCTGTGTCCCCTTGTTCTGTCCCTGGCTGCCTGGCAGCAGAGCCCAACCCCACCTGGCTACAGCCTCCCTGCAGGCAGCTGCAGACAGCAATGAGCTCTGCCCTGAGCCTCCTCCGCTGCAGGCTGCACACCCCCAGCTCCCTCAGCCTCTCCTCACAGGGTTTGTGTTCCAGGCCTTCATTTCACCCCTTAAAGAGTGCTCCCCACCTCCAATCCTGGGAGGCCTTCTGAGGAGGAACAGCCTGCACTGCACCAAAGAGATCTGCATCACTGAAGCTCAGGCAGCACTCCAACATCTCCTGTTTCTGAAGGCAGCCACGACCTGGCCACCTAGGAAGCTGTTTAATAATTCAGATTTATGTGGCTGGTTTATTAGCAGGCTTCCTGGCAAAGGCACCACAAGCTCTGAGAGTCACTCAGCCAGGTCAGTGCTTGGGGTGAACACATCCTGGCAGCAAGGGATGAACGTGGTGAGGACTCTGGAGGGAAGGCAGCTCTGACTTGGCCACGGCTGTGTCCTGAATATGCTGCCATGGATTTTCTTCCCCTATCTGAAGGCAATGAGCCCTTGGCTCTGCTCTCCTCAGACCCCACCTAGAGCACTGTGTGCAGTTCTGGAGTCACCAGCACAAGCAGGACATGGAAGTGCTGGAGTCAGTCCAGAGGAGGCCACGAAGTTGCTGAGAGGGCTGCAGCAGCTCTGCTCTGAGCACAGGCTGAGAGAGTTTGGGCTCTGCAGCCTGGAGAAGAGAAGGCTTTGAGGAGACCTTGGAGTGGCCTTCCAGGATCTGAAGGGAGCTCAAGGAGGGCTGGGGAGGGACTATTGACAAGATCTGGGAATGACAGGAGGAGGAGGAGGAGGAATGGGTTTGAAGTGGCAGAGGGGAGATTGAAACTGGATGTTAGGAAAGGGTTGTTTGCAGTGAGGGTGGTGAGACCCTGGCAAAGGTTGAGGGTGGTGAGACCCTGGCACAGGTTGCCCAGGGAGGTTGTGGAGCACAGAATCACCCAATGTGATCTTTGATGCTGATGCTTTGATGGTGATTCTGTGCTCCACAACCTCCCTGGAGGTGTTAAAGACCAGGCTGGACAAGGCCTTGAGTGACCTGTTCTAGTGGGAAGTGTCCCTGCCTATGGCAGGGGCTTGGAACTGGCTGAGCTTTGAAGTCCCTTCCAACCTAAACCATCCTATGATTCTGCAGTAGGAATCCTTCTGTCTGTCCTTCTGGAGCCTTTGCCATGAACCTGCTGCACACCACTGGACTTAAGTGCCAAGGCAGAAGTGTTCTGCAGGAAGGGAGGCAGAGGCCAAGCAGCAAGTCACAGCAAATCTGATTTTTGCCCTTATTTGCATGATTTGCCCTAAACTTTTGCCCTGATTTGCACTGATTTCCAGTGCCATGAAACCCCTTTGATCACAGCCTGGATCTCCAGAGTTGTGCAGAAGATGTATGGGGTCTGAAGGTGAAGCCAAGCACGCCAGAAGCTATCACAAATCAAATCACCAGTAAGAAGATCTCCTCCTGCAGCACTCTCTCTTCCTCTCTGATCCTTTGCTCTTCTCCTGACATAAATCAGGACCTCGTTGGCAGGCACTGGTTTACATCTGAAACATTACTGCCATTCCTGAGGCGTGAGGCAGCTGAGCTCTCCTCGGCCACCACAGGGTGTTCTAAGTGGTACTTGGCCATGATAAGAGCAGGCCTAAGCTCCAGCCCCCTCAGCAGGGAGGGCTTCCAAGGTGGCCAGAAAGCATCAGCAGCAATTTCCTGCTCAGAAAGCCCCACACAGTAAGAGCACACTAAGAGCCTCCAGTCTAACCAACTGAGACAGCAAACCAGCCTGAACCCACGATCAGCACATCTGCAGAGTGTGATCCAGGACACACAGAATCATAGAATCAAGCAGGTTGGAAGAGAGCTCCAAGCTCAGCCAGCACAACCTAGCACCCAGCCCTGGCCAAGCAACCAGACCATGGCACTAAGTGCCCCAGCCAGGCTTGGCTTCAACACCTCCAGCCACAGCCACTCCACCACCTCCCTGGGCAGCCCATTCCAATGCCAATCACTCTCTCTGACAACAACTTCCTCCTAACATCCAGCCTAGACCTGTCCTGGCACAGCTTGAGGCTGTGTCCCCTTGTTCTGGCCCTGGCTGCCTGGCAGCAGAGCCCAACCCCACCTAGCTACAGCCTCCCTGCAGGGAGCTGCAGACAGCAATGAGCTCTGCCCTGAGCCTCCTCTGCTGCAGGCTGCACACCCCCAGCTCCCTCAGCCTCTCCTCACAGGGCTGTGCTGTGTCTGTAAGACAGGTTCCAGTATCTCCACAGATGATGAATCCTTCTCAAACAAAATGCAAAACTCAGGCAAGTGGCCCTGAATCACACTTTGCTTCCTGGAATTCCTGACTCTGCTGCTGTGACTTACAGGCTGTGACTTACAGTGTCCAGAACGGCTCCAAGCAGTACCAGATTAGCTTCCAAAGCACAGCTCAGTAACAGCCACACAGAGACTGAGCTGCAACAAGGCCAAGTGCTGATCTCAGAGGTCTTCTCCTGCCCAAATGATTCTGTGGTTCTCTAACTTGCATCTCCACGCGTCAGAGCTATCAACTGAGCCAAGCTACCACAGACTGGGAGTTGTTAGCATCTACTGGCCTGTGTCACACAGACCGGTGGCATCACAGCCACCTTCACAACTGGCACCAAGAGGCATCCTGGTCAGCAGGCAGATCAGCGGCCCCAGACGCTCACACTTCGCTTTCAGACCTGATCAGCTCCTCCAAATCAAGCCCAAACCCAGCGGGGGCTGGTTGGTGAGCTCAAGGCTGGAGCACGGCACGGGGTGCAGCTGCAGACAAGGCAGGAACAAGGCTGCAAACACCACACGGACTAAATTTTGATCCCATTAGTGCCATGCATCAAGCCCCTCCCGCTAAAGCTGGGCACTGCAGGAACAATGCTGCCGGCTGCCCGTGGCTTAACCCCAGCAGGTCTGGCTGCAAACTAAACACAAGCCCAGGCCCTGAGCTCCTTCCCCACACAGCACCCAGGCAAGGGATGTCCACCAGCAGTTTGCGGTGGGCACTGTAAGGAACAGGCAGCTCTTCCCTCCATCCTGCGCCCTTTCTGGGGCAGGAGCTGTCAGCAGCAGCTGGCCCCAGCCAGCACACAACCCCCACTCGGGGAAACCAATAAAGGGGAAGCTGCAGGAGTGCCTCTGATTCATCCACTCCCCGAGGCCACTCCTGAGGGGCAGGAGCCTCGCTCAAGGTGTGCAGAGAGCCCTCCGCAGCACAGCTGTTACCGCCGCGGATTTCACCCGACTGTAAGCCCAACGCTTCTGACCTCCTGCCGCGGAGGAACCTCGCCCAGCCCCAGGCTCTTACCTCGGCAGAAAGAACCAAAGTTCAGGGCGCACAGCACTCCACACCCTCCCAGTTACCAGAGCAGAAACCAGATAAGGTTCTGCTGGGTACAGGACCTCTGAAGCTTAAGCCACAGTCCTGCAAGAACTGAGCTGCTTCTCTGCAAGGCCACATTGAAACCAGGTGGGTAACAATTTGACACCGACAGTGAAAACCTGCGCAGGATGAGGCTCCTCACCTGTGAGCTGCTGGGCTGAGCTGGAACGAACAAACAGCTCCGCAGGAGCCAGGACAGTGAACACCTCGCAAGCACCAGCGTAAAACATTCTCTCCCACCGGGATGCCCCACGCTGGAGCACAGAGGGCACACAGCACTCGTCATGAAAACAAACTGTCAGGAGTTGTGTCATTGGCGGTTTCCTGCCTGTTGTTCTCTCTCCGGTTCTCACGACCAACCTCCAAACTCTGCCGTTTTCAATTTGACAATGTCTCAAGAAAAGGAGAACTCGGGGTTGGGGGGGGTGTGAGGCACCGCTGGCATGTTCCTGCTGCAGCGCAGGGAGCCGGCACTCAACAGCTCTCACACACGAACGCACCAGCTCAGCTCTCTCTGTTCCTCCCCCCCATGACTGTCGAGATCTCCACCCCTGCAAAGACCTTCCCCCGCCAGCCCTGAATTCGCTCACTGCAACCTTCTCGCCCTGCCAGCGCCTTCTGGCCACGTCTCCTGTTGGGGACAGCGGCAGGCGCTTGTGCTGCGGGAAAGGCACAGCGGACGGCCCCGAGCTGCCGGGGGCAGCTGGGCACACACCAGTGCCCCATCCCTGGGTGCTCAGCGGACGAGCACCCGCTACAGGAGAACACAAAGCAGAGCAGAAACTGCTCGGGGGGACGCGACCCAGGGGGGCTGCAAGGGAAAAAGGAGCTATTGGAGACGAGCAAGGCAAAGCAGCGTGCGGGGCTGGGAGCCCGGGGCGGGGGGGGGGGACGGACGGACGACAACTGTAGCGCGGGTGCGGGGAGCTGTGTGCCGGGGAGGGAGAAAGGCTCCGGGGATGGGAGAGGTGGCTCCAGGGAAGGGAAGGAGCCGCGGGGCAGAGGGCAGGGCAGACAGGGAGGGGGCACACGGGGTGCCCGAACAGCCCGGGCTGGCACTCACCGACCCCGTACTTCTCCTTCTTGGTGGGGATCCAGCGGGCCATGCCGGCGGCCGGAGCTCCCCCGAGATCGGCTCGGCTCAGCGCGGCCACTCGCCCGCCGCCGCCCCCCGGCGCTGCCCACAACCGCCCGCCCCGGGCCGCTTCGCCATGCCCCGGCACTTCCCGGCGCGCCCAACTTCCCTGCCCCGCCGAGCCGAGGGAGGGAGGGAGCAGCGAGGAGGAGGCTGTGCCCGCCCCGGCGGGGGTCACCTGCTCCGGGCCGCCCCGCCCCGGGAGCTGGAGCCGGGCCCGGCGCTGCGCGGCCGGGGGAGGAGGGCGGGGGTAGGGTCCTGGGCAGGGCAGGCAGCCTGGACGGCTGCCCCCACGGTACTGCCCTGCCCCTCTGCCTCAGGAATGCAGGTTGTGGAAGTCATTCATTAAGAACCGAGACAACAAGCGGGGCGCTCGGAAAGCGGCGCAGGCATCTGGAGAGGTGCTCACAGCGCTGCGCTCTGCAGGAGACGAAATGTTCTCCTTGAGACTGACCTGGCACTCGCAGACGGCAGCCTCCACTTGACTCCGGTGCTGTGAACTGGGACTTGATAAACTACTCCAAACTGCTGCCGCTGGGACAAGCCGTGCACGGCCCTGGACCCGGCGCAGCAGTTCGAGTGTCCCAGCCCCAGCCAGGCTGGAGCTGCTGGTTATGCTGACTGTGGTGCAGGAGAGGGATGCCCACCAACATCTACCACCTTCTGTCTACCAGCCTCAGCCAGGCAGCAACACAGCCAGTCCCAATGGCAGGCTCCTTACCAAGCATTTGGTCCCCGCCGAGGAGATCTAGGTTCTCAGCATCCCTCTGGGGCCATGAGTAAGCAGATCTGGGTGGGCTTTGTGTCTGCTGTCTGTCCACCTCTCATGATCCCTCAGAACGTTTTAGATCCAAGCCACCTGTGTAACTGCACTCAAGAACGCAAATCCAGGCAGCTAATGGCTGTTTGTTATCCTCCATTACGAGTGAGGAGCACTTGGGGCAGCTCTGCTGCTCAGTTGTTGTGGTGCCCTGGGTAGATGTCTTCATCTCTGATTGTCTCCATCCAGGCTTAGTGCAGAGACAGGCTGGTTGGACTCAATGATCTTAAAGGTCTTTCCCAGCTGAAATGATTTCATGATCCCTCCCATGTGTTCAGAAGACCTCCCCATGCTGCAGACTCTCCCACCTGCATTTCTGGGAAGCTTAATTTGCCTTGACCATCACTGGTGCCTCTGAGTGGCCAAGTAATGTAACCCAGAATTAATCACTGCTGATTTGCTAACAAATAAACCTCTTCTCTGCCAGCCAGGATTGCAGACACCAGGACACTTGATACCACCCTCAGCCACAGTATCCTGCTGCAGCACACGGGTGAGGAGGACCTGGTAATGTGTAAACTGTCAAGAATGCGTGGCCCAAGGATTCGTTACACACACACAGGCTGTTACTCATCTAGCTGTAGTAATGTTACACCCAGTTCCCTCCAGCCAGCCAAACCCTTCTCCGAAGTGATTTGCTCTCCCAAGCACTGCTGGTGGCAGGGCTGAGACGTCCCCAGCTCTGTTCAGCTGTGTCCATCTAAACCACTCAACATGAGCATGTTGCAGCTCAGAGGTTAAACCTGGACACAGGCTCTGCAGCTCCAGCTCAGAATATGTCCATGTGTAGGGCAAGAGAAAATGGACAAGATTTGCAAGCTGGAGCTGGTTGACTGCTTTGTTATTTACAAAGCACTAATTTGGCCCAGCTGGCAGTGTCCAGATGTGGTGGCACATAGCTGGGGTCAGTGTTCCTGTGCACAAACCCTGCAGTTCTACCTGAAGGGTTGGGTTGGAAGGGACCTTAACAAATCATCTAGTTCCAGCCCCCTGCCATAGGCTGGGACACCTCCTACCAGACCAGGCTTCTTGAGGCCCCATCCAGCCTGACTTTGAAGAGTGTTGGGCTTGGAACCTCCACAACTTCTCTGGGCAACCTGTTCCAGTGCCTCACCACCCTCATGGAGAAGAATTTCCTCTCAATCCAGTTTCTTCCAGACATCCCAGGCACGGGAGAGAGACAGCTCGATGGGTAGGATCTTGCAGATGACAAAATGGGGACTGTGGAACACTCAGATCTGGAGCCAGATTATTAGAGAAGAAAGGCATTCATGAAAAGCCCCTGAAGTGAGCTTCTGAAAGCCCACCTGTGTCCTGGCTGCCAAAGCCCTCGGCTAAGAGCTTCTCTCATCAGGAGTCTGACTGAATACAGCCTGGATTTTACTGCATGATTCTGGCTTCTGCATCTAAGTTGGCTGAGCTGCGCCAGCATTTTCCAGCCCAGGTAAAGCAAATTCTTGGCAGCAAATGAAAAACAGAGCAAAGCATGAAAGACAGAGCAAAGCATGAAAGACAGGCAAGCAGCGACTCGAGTGGCTGAGTTTCCTCCTGAAGCAGGGGAAGTTGCTGAATGTCTCATCAAACGGAATGATTTGCGAATGTCAGGGGCAGAGGGAGAGCCTCAGCTACCCCCGAAAGCAGGGCTTAGTTCAGGAACCCTTTCATTGCATTTCATGGTACTGCCAAGTACTCCCCCCCGCCTTGGTTCTTTCTTTTGATGCTCCAGCGTTGTTTAACCAGGGCCATTGGTGACGCAGAGTCTGGACCATGTTCTCCTCTGTCCCAAACAGCAGCAGCCAGTTAAATTCTACATCAGAGATTAACCGACCTTACAGAAATGCAAACCCACAGCACTGAGGGCATGCTCCAGAGTCACAGCTGGAGTGGATTTGGGAGGCTGCACCACCAGATGTGTGGTGCAGTCGCATTACTCCAGGGTCTGGAGCAGCTGTGCCCAGGCTCTCAGGCTGCTGCTGAAACCTTCCTTGCTGAGCAGGCTCCGGGACAGGCTGCGCAGGAGCCGTGCTGCTGGCGCCCTCCTGTGGTGAGAAGCAGAACAACAGCAGTGACGGTGCCGACCGGCGCCGAGGGACAAGGGAAGGGGAGAAAATATTTTACCTGGGACAACGTCGGCGACAAACCTCCTCTGGAGCAATTCCAGGCCACTTCCTCTCTTTATCTCATCTCATACTGGGCAGAAGGGACCGACCCCAACCTGGCTCCAGCCTCCTCTCAGGGAGCTGCAGAGATCAGTGAAGTCTCCCCTCTGCCTCCTCTTCTCCGGGCTGAACACCCCAAGGTCCTTCAGCTGCTCTCCAGACCCTTCACCAGCTTCCTTGCCAGTCTCCTTTTGGAGAAGGAGTCGCTCTGACAGCCCTCCTCCCCCAGCCCTGTGCCAGGGGTCTCGGTGGGATTTTCCAGCAAGCCAGCACAGATCAGGCTCTGAAGACTCAGCGCCTCCTGCAGCTCGTTCAGCTCAGGCAGTCCCTACAACACTGGGGGAACTTAGATAACCCAACCCTGCTGCCAGAAGCTGAGCGATGCTTCAAAGCCTCCAGCACTCCCTTTGGAATGGGACCAGGGCCCTTCTGCTCCCCTCTGATGTGTCCTGTTCCCTTTGATCTAGCTGAGCCAGGCCTGATAGGGATGAGCAGCCTCTGGGAAATGACACTTCCCAGATCTTCAACATGCAGCACAGAAAGGTGTGTGACAAATTGCAATGACAAGGTTGTTCAGGTGCTTTCTTCAAAGGCAGCTTCAGCCTGGAAGAGGCAGTGAAGGAGAGAAGCTGAAATCCTTCTTCCATTGAGGAGAACTTCTTCAACACCTTAAATTCCAAAGCACTGTTCTATTTATGCACCAAATCACACATTCCATGGCCAGACCCCCACCAGTTGTTTTTGGAGGTCCTGCTCAACTGTGACTGAACACGAGCCAGAGTGTGCCCAAGTGGCCAGGAAGACCACCAGCATCCTGCCTTGAATCAGCACTAACGTGACCAGCAGGACCAGAACCAGGATTGTTCTCCTGTATGGGGCACCAGTGAGGCCACAGCTTGAATTCTGGGTTCAGTTTTGGGCCCCTCACTCCAAGAAAGACATTGAGGAGATGGAGCAGGTCCAGAGAAGGGCAATGAAGCTGGACAAGGGTCTGGAGAATGGGTCTGGGGAGGAAGAAATGCTGAAAGGCTGTTGAGCCTGGAGAAGAACAGCCCGAGAAGGGATCTCCAGAAGTCCCCTCCAGCCCTCCTTTTCCTAACCCTTTCCCTTGATGGAGTCTCCCAAGCATGCTGTTCATCCTCCACTTCATGGGATGTGAGGAGCTACAGTGTGGAAAAGGGGTCCAGAGAGCTGAACAGGGCAGGTAGAGGAGGAGATGGAATGTCCCTTAGGAGGGGGCTTAAACTGAACCTCCCTTCCATGGGCTGCAGTTAAGAAACCACCTCCATGCTGGGTGCTGCTCCCTCCCAGCCACAAGCACCCTTTGCACCGCTCCTCTTTTGCCTTTGGGCAGCTTCTCTGCTGTGTTTTGTGGGTCAGGAGCTTGTCCAAACATTCCAGGTGCTTAGGTGAATCCCAGCTGGAGCTCTGTGCTGGCAGCAGGTGAAAGCCTGGATTTCAGGCAGGGTGCCAAGGAAGACCAAGGTGTGGCTGGTTCTGCTGTGCTCTCCTGGGAAACTCGCTGCGGTCAGCAGGAGGTTGGTGGCATCGCTGCAGGGACAAGGGAGAGGAGAACGATTTGGTAGAGGTTAGAAGAACCTTCCCCTTGGGCTGTCCTTGCCTCTTTCACAGCATCACAGTATCCCCAAGGTTGGAAGAGACCTCACAGATCATCAAGTCCAANTCTCCAGGCTAACCAATCCCAGCTCCCTCAGCCTCTCCTCGTAGGGCTGTGCTCGAGGCCTCTCCCCAGCCTCGTTGCCCTTCTCTGGACACCTTCAAGCATCTCAATGTCCCTCTTAAATTGAGGGGCCCAGAACTGGACACAGTACTCCAGGTGTGGTCTAACCAGTGCAGAGCACAGGGGCAGAATGACCTCCCTGCTCCTTCCCCGTGTTGGCCGCAGGCTCTGCTCTCCGTCTGTCGCACGGGCACTAGAGGGCTGCAGAGACCAGCGATTGAAGTGTGCCCTCACCATGCCAGCAAGGCACAGCCCCTTCTTGGTCCTGCTGCCCGCACCGTTGCTGGTACAGGCCAGGATGGTGCTGGTCTCCTTGGCCACCTCGGCACACACTAGCTCATGTTAAATCGTTGAGTCCAACCCTAACCTAACACTACAAAGCCTGTTGCTAACCCATGGCCCTCAGCAGCACATCTCCAGGGCTCTGAAGCCCCTCCGAGGACGGAGACTCCACCACTTCCCTGGGCAGCCTGAGCCAGGCCTTGACAACCCTTTTGGGAAGAGCAAATTGTTCCTCATGTCCAACCTAAACCTGCCCTGGGGCAACTTCAGAAACCCAGCTCCAACTTCTGCCTGCAGGTGACAGGCTCCTGCCCGCTCCAGGCTGGAAATCCCTGGCTGCAGGAGGTGAAGGAGCCTGGCCCTGGGCTGTCCTTGTCCCTTCCCCTGTCTTTGTGGCAGATTCTGCTTTTCCCATCTGATTCCTGAGCACCAGAGGGCTGCAGAGACCTACGTTTGCAGCTCCAGGCACTGATGCAGCTCCAGCCCTCAGCTGCTACGTGCCCTGGACAGGGACATCTGCAGCTAGAGCCCCAAACCACCCTGCCTGGCATAGTAACAGGCATGGGGCATCTCCTACCTCTCTGGGCAGCCTGGGGCTGGGTCTCACCACCCACATGGTGAGGAAATTCTTCCTTCTCTCCAGTGTTAATCTCCCTCTTGCAGTTTAAAGCCATCACTGCTTGGCCTATCAGGGGCTGGGTGAGGTAGGGACAGGACCACAGCAGGGACTTGCTTGTTCCCTGCACCACCACCACTAAAACCTCTTCCACACGATTTGCTGAGGTAATTTCTGCTTCCCCCCTGACCTGCGAGGCTGATTTTGCTGTACCGTGGCAAATGACCCAGCCATGAATAAAGAACCAAGGCTGCCACTCGCTGTGCCCCTTCCAGTGAGAAACCTGCCACAAGAGGGACAGGGAGAAGTGGAGCTGAGCTGGGCAACACCATCCTGCTTCCAGCTCAGATGCTGCCAGCACTCCCAGAGCTGAGTGACTGAGGAAAGACTCAGTGGAACCAGGAGGACTTCAGAGGACACAGACTGAAAATTGCCTTAATTGAATCAAAAGAAAGCAAAGGCAGAGAGATTTATAAGCATTGAGAGGCTCCTGAATGCTAATTCTTGGCCACAGACACAATCTCCCTCCTTATGGTCATTAAAACACCTGCCTCTGCCCACTGGACTGTGGAGAAAAGGATCTGGGCTCTCTTTCCACTTAAAAGAAATGTTTTCCTGACTGCAAGTGAATATTTCTGCAACAGAAGGAAACCTCCTAGAAACAGACTCCTGCAGGAGAGATTTGGGCTCCTTCTCTGCTGCAGTTCAGTCACAGCTCACTTTTAATCAACCTTGCAAACACAGCACCACTAACTGCTGGCTTGGTTTGGGTGCAGGAAGAAGAGAGTGGCCAGCAGGCTGAAGGAGGTCCTGCTGCCCTCTGCTCTGCATTGGTGGGGCCACATCTGCAATCCTGAATCTAGTTCTCAGTTTCCAAGTTCAAGAGGACAGGGAGCTACAGGACAGAGCTCAGCAGAGGGTGCTGAGGATGCTGAGGGGCCTGGAGCATCCCTGTGTGAGGACAGGCTGAGAGCCTGGAGAAGAGCAGCCCCAGAGAGGATCTGATCTTCACAAGAGCTAAAGGACCCATGGAGGGGCAAGAAGCTGGGGCCAGACTCTTGTCAGTGGTGCCCAGTGCCAGGACAAGGAACAATGGGCACAAACTGGAACCCAGAAGTAGCCATCTGAAGATGAGGAGAGCTCTTCACAGGAGGGTGCCAGAACACTGGGTAATATCAGCACAGGCTGGACACAGCCATGTTGGACATGGCTTAGGAGCAGGCGTGGGGGGGATTGGATTTGATGATCTTAAAGGTCTGTTCCAGCCTAACCAATTCTAGGCCTCTGGTTTGCAAGTGCAGTGCAAGACTCTGGAGAGAAGGAAAGCACTGAGCAGTGTCACAAGCTGTGGCAAGGGCCAGTGTGTGTCTCACCTTCACAGCCAGGTGGGACATGGGCCAGAAGACCACAGAAGACAGTGACAATCATTTTAAACCCAGCAAAACCCCACCAGAAGTGGTTCCCAGGAACAGCCATGCTTGGCACTGGGAAGCTCTTTGGTCTGGGCACTGGGAGATGTCTCACCTGCGGCTCCCGATGGCTCCCGACAACGACACACTTTGCTGTGGCTGGTCCTGCAGAGCAGTGATGCTAAAGCAGGCTTCAGGTCTGCTGAGGATAAACAGCATCAGTGTGCAGAGCCAGAGGCTCCTTCAGATCCTGGAGAGACTGAGAGTTACACAGACAGGGCAAAGAGTCAGGGACTGAAATGAAGTTTTTAATGCTGGAGATGTGTGAGGCTCAGTTTCATGACCTTATGAGGTTCAGCAAGGCCAAGTGCAAGGTCCTGCACCTGGGTTGGGTACATCACTCTAAGCTGGGGATGAAGGGCTGGAGAGTGGCCCTGAGGAGAAGGACTTGGGGGTGCTGGAGGGTGAAAAGCTGGGGATGAGCTGGCACCAAGTGCTGCCAGCCCAGAGCCAACCTGTCCTGGTTGATTCCCAACAGCCTGGGCAGAAGAGGGAGGAAGGGGAGACCCACATGTGCCTGGCTCCCACCCCTCTTCAGGGAGTTGTAGAGAGCCAAAAGGTCTCCCCTCAGCATCTGTTATGCCAACAGAGACTTTGCAGATTTTCAGACCAGCTAAGCAGCACCCAAAGGTGTTCCTGAGCTCCTCAGGCACAGCCCTGGCTGATATTACTCCTTCACTGGAGTGTTTAAGGCCAGCTAGGATGGGCCTTGAACAGCCTGGGCTAGTGGGAGGTGTCCCTACCCATGGCAGGGGGTTGGAACTGGCTGAGCTTTAAGGTCCCTTCCAACTCAACCTGCATTCTAGGACGACTGCAGAAGTTTGCCTTCCTCCCTGGGTGGAGAATATAAACTCTCACAACCTTTCCTTCCACAATCTGCATTTTGGGAAGGAGAGAGAAGCTTCCCCATGTGGCTCTGGTGTGTAAATCTCAGTTTATTGTTTTCTCTCAGGGCAAGATGTTAGTTCTCTGCCAGGTGCCTTGATTTAATAGGATAAAGGTTGAAAGAAAAGAGGAAGCTGCCAAAACCCATTCCTGCAATTGTTCCAGTGTTGAAAAGCTCTGATTTAATTAATCCTCCTTCATCAGAAGCAGAATGCACAGGTCTAATTGTGAGCTCAGAAGCATCAGTTGTCCAAGTGATTGGGTAGTAGTTAGAGATGAAAGGGAGTGAAACAAGGCATTGATGAATGCAGGTTTATTAGGAGCTCTGTCTCATTGACTTCTCTTGTGAAGCAGTTGGAAATGGGCTACAAAGTCATAAAAGGAAATTAAAAGACATAAAACTTGGTGAAAGTAAAGGCAGAGAGGAGCGGGAGAGCCCCAGTGAGCGAGGAGCTCAGCCTGAGGAGCGAAGCACAGGGTGAAGGAGGAAGGGTTAGGGGCAGCTGTCCCTGCTCTTGGCAGGGGGGGTTGATGATCTGGAAGGTCCCTGCCACCCCGAGCCAGCCTATGAGTCTGTGACCCTCTGGCGCATCCATTTGGGTCATTTGGGTCAGGAACTGGCTGGAAGGCTGAGCCCAGAGAGTGGTGGTGAATGGTGCCAAATCCAGTTGGCAGCTGGCACTAGTGGTGTGCCCCAGGGATCAGTGCTGGGCACAGTCCTGTTCAGTATATTTACTGATGATCTGGACCAGGGGACTGAGTCCAGCATCAGTAAGTTTGCAGATGACACCAAGCTAGGAGCAGATGTTGATCTGTTGGAAGGTAGCAGAGCCCTGCAGAGGGACCTGGCCAGGCTGGATGGGTGGGCAGAGGCCAA
>WAAF01016265.1:37670-52187 GCA_013400475.1 Tricholaema leucomelas
TGAGGAGAGGCTGAGGGAGCTGGGGATGTGCAGCCTGGAGAAGAGGAGGCTCAGGGCAGAGCTCATTGCTGTCTACAACTACCTGAAGGGTGGTTGTAGCCAGGTGGGGGTTGGTCTCTTCTCCCAGGCAACCAGCAACAGGACAAGGGGACACAGCCTCAAGTTGTGCCAAGGGAAGTATAGGCTGGATGTTAGGAGGAAGTTGTTGGCAGAGAGAGTGATTGGCATTGGAATGGGCTGCCCAGGGAGGTGGTGGAGTCACCATCCCTGGGGGTGTTCAGGAAAAGCCTGGCTGAGGCACTTAGTGCCATGGTTTAGTTGACTGGATAGGGCTGGGTGCTGGGTTGGACTGGATGATCTTGGAGGTCTCTTCCAACCTGATTGATTCTATTCTATTCTATTCTATTCTATTCTATTCTATTCTATTCTATTCTATTCTATCCAGAGAGCAGAGCCGCGGACGAGAGCAGAACGCTCGCCCATAACTGCACCACGTCCTCTGGCTTTGGTGGCAGCATGTGCTAGTTTGAGCCTAGCTAGAATGTTTTGGTGAGAAGAACTGGATCATAGGCTGAGAAATGAAAACAATGGTGAGGGCTGCTTCCCTCACAGTCTTGCTGAGATGTGTAAAGAAGAAAAGCAAAACATTAGATAAAGTCACTTTGCTCTGCACTTTGCTTGGGCACTTTGCTCTGGGCTTTGCTCTCAGCTCTTTGCCTGCTGGGGAGCTGAGGCTGCTGGCTGGACTCCATCTTGCTTTCTAACCTCACCCTCCATTTGCTTGGCTGATTCACCTTTGCTTCTTAATCCTCTTGGCTGAACCTCCATTCTTCCTTGGGACTGGGGTAAGGTTGAGAGGGGTAGGGGGAAGGTGAGGGGGTGGTTGAGAGCCCCTCCTGGGGACTCAGGTTCCTGGGAGGGGAGATGTGTTTGTATTACCTTTCACTTTGTATATTTCTGTCTATAACTGTAAACCTCTGCCTGTGCATTGTGCCAGCTGTAAATAGAAGCTTCATTCAAATTTCCAGAGCTGACTGAGTCTAGTCTGGGTGATTCCTAAAGTGTGGGGGCAGGGGAAACCCAAACCATCACACAGCAGGATGGTGACCTGAGAGAGGATCGACTGGTTTCTGAGATCCACATCTTCCTGCTGCTGCAAAACACCCAGGCCTTGGCAGAAAAGCTGCATTGAAGCCACAGTCCAGCTGTGGTTCCTTGTCCCACCGAGCTACAACTGCAAACCAGGGCAGGTGCTGTGAGCTTTTGTCACTGGTGGAGACTTCGATCATGGCAACAGATTTGCTGCAAAGTCCTCTCTGAGGGACAGTGGAGGGAAAACCCTCAGCCCCAGCCTGGGCACTACACTGAGCAGACACACAGCACTGCCTGGCTTGTCTGAAACTGTGAGAGGGAAGGATTGGTATGCAGCTGGTCAGACTTAGGGGCAACAGTTGCCAGGTTACCAGAGATAAGAACAGAGAGCCCTCAAGTGATAAATCTAAGGAAAAGAAGAGCCTGCAAGTGCCATCCCTGCAATCAGAGGCCAGAACGTGGTGTTGGCTAAACAGCATGTGGAGCCAGCACTGACCTTGAAAGGCTCCCCAGAAGACAAGCAGCTGCAGAGGGAGCTGAAGAATGATGAAGGCTCCCCTCACCAAGGGGTCGAGCAACTGCCAAAGCCAACAGTGTGCATGGGCAGGAGGGAAAGTCCTTATGGAACAGATTGGGCACTAAGGGAGGAGCTTGGTTCTGCTTGGTGCAGCCTTCTGGGACGACCTGGCCACACAGCACAGCATCCTGAGCACATCTAAAGTGAGAGCAGAGGTGGCTGAGCTGTGAGCTGCACCAGGCTCACCAGCATCACAGCTGCTGGGCATTGGAATGGGCTGCCCAGGGAGGTGGTGGAGTTGCCATCCCTGGAGATGTTCAAGACAAGCCTGGATGTGGCACTTAGTGCCATGGTCTGGTTGATTGGCCAGGGCTGGGTGCTAGGTTGGGCTGGATGATCTTGGAGGTCTCTTCCAACCTGCTTGATTCTATGATTCTATGATTTATATCTTACTCAGCATTGTAGTTTCTCCCCCTATGGCTGCAGCATGTGAGCCACAGGTATTGTGGTCTCCAGCACACCTTTCTCCTTATGGTTTTAGTGTTTAAGCCATAATCAGCTATTGAAACTGTACCTGGAGGGCAGTAGCCATGTGTGAGAGCGTTCCCTGGTCTCCAAAAGACCTCACTGGAGCAGAAACCCTCAGGAGCTCTGATTTTAAGTTTGCTAAGCCTCAAAAAGTTCTGCCTTGATTTATTTCAGAGCTTGCTTGCTTCCCTTTTCAACACAATCTCTGCTGGAACAGTTACCAAGGTGGCAAAGGCAGTGATTGAATGCAGCTCATGCCAGCTCCTCTGCCTTCAAATCACCCTCCTGCAAGCTGGGTGCAGCTCCTTGTCCAACCCAAGCCATGTGAAGCTGGAATAGCTACTCAACCCAAGCTGCCTGACAAAGGAAAAGAGAGATGAGTTTTAAAAGATTGGCTTGAAAAGTGAGATCCTGGTGGCTGGAAATGCAAGAGACCTTGGATCCAGCTCAGCACGGAGCTGCTGGCAGGAGTTCCTGCCACAGCGTCGCCTCCTCCTATGCCACATCCAGCATCTCATTGCTCCTGCTGAGAAGCTTGAAACCACCAGCTGCAAACAGTCAATCTCTGTTTTCTCCTCTGGTAACTAGGCAAAAGCAGGAGAGGCATCACCAGACTCCACTTGGGAGCTGGGAGTAAACTTTCCCCTCCTGCAGTAAGTGTCAAAGCCTGCTCTGAACTTCCTGATTAGTCTGATCCTGATTAGGCTGCAGATAGTCCTCTGATTAAAGTGCTCTTGGCTATTTTGGAGCTCCCCATCAATATTCATGAAGGTAAGAGATGAGGAAAGAGTAAACAGACAACAAGCCAGAGGCTGGCAGCTATTGCCTGGAGAACCAGGGGAGGACCAGGTCCTGGGTGACAGAGATCACAGAACCATACAGGCAGAGAATGCCAGGTTGGAAGGGACCTCAAGGATCATCTGGTCCAGCCTTTATAAGAGGGAGGACCTGAGCTGGGCTCTGCTCCCTTGGGAAGGCTCAGGCTCTGCAGAAGGCCACCAAGGGCTCCAGTCAGCCCAGCCCAGACTCTCACTCAGCTTCCCACAGGCAAGATGGGGAGAGGCACCATGAAGGAGTGGCAGATGTGTAGGTGTGCTGAGGGCCATGGTTTAGTGGTCACCTGGCAGTATTAGGTTAATGATTGGACCTGATGATCTTGGAGGCCTTCTCCAACCTTAGTGACTGCAGGACCCCAAGGAGATATGGGTTGGACTTACCTAGCAGAGCACACAGACAGATCCACCATGCACACCTGGACTCAGCAATGAGGTTTCAGACTCAGGGTTCCACCTCAGGGGTGACACATTGGCATTTAAGGTCTTTCAGCCAGACCTTCTCCACCAAAAAGCAAAGCTCCTCCATCTCCTACAGAAGTCCACCCCACAGCCTGCAAACCCAGGAGCAGATGTTGCTCTGTTGGAGGGTAGAGAAGCACTGCAGAGGGACCTGGCCAGGCTGGATGAGTGGGCAAAGGCCAAGGGGATGAGACTGAACAAGGCCAAGTGCAGGGTTCTACACTTTGGCCACAACAAACCCAAGCAGCACTACAGGCTGGGGCCAGAGTGGCTGAGAGCAGCCAGGCAGAGAGGGAGCTGGGGGTGCTGGCAGAGAGGAGCTGAAGAGGAGGCAGCAGTGCCCAGGTGGGCAGCAGAGCCAATGGCATCCTGGGCTGGCTCAGGAGCAGTGTGGGCAGCAGGACAAGGGAGCTTCTTCTGGCCCTGTGCTCAGCACTGCTCAGGACACAGATTGAGTGCTGTGTCCAGTTCTGGGCTCCTCCATTGCAGAGAGATGTTGAGGTGCTGGAAGGTGTTTGGAGAAGGGCAGCAAGGCTGGGGAGGGGCCTGGAGCACAGCCCTGTGAGGAGAGGCTGAGGGAGCTGGGGGTGTGCAGCCTGCAGCAGAGGAGGCTCAGGGCAGAGCTCATTGCTGTCTGCAGCTCCCTGCAGGGAGGCTGTAGCCAGGTGGGGTTGGGCTCTGCTGCCAGGCAGCCAGGGGCAGAAGAAGGGGACACAGCCTCAAGCTGTGCCAGGGGAGGTTGAGGCTGGATGTTAGGAGGAAGTTGTTGGCAGAGAGAGTGATTGGCATTGGAATGGGCTGCCCAGGGAGGTGGTGGAGTGGCTGTGCCTGGAGGTGTTGAAGCCAAGCCTGGCTGGGGCACTTAGTGCCATGGTCTGGTTGGTTGGGCAGGGCTGGGTGCTAGGTTGTGCTGGCTGAGCTTGGAGCTCTCTTCTAACCTGCTTGATTCTGTGATTCTATGATTTCCAGTTCCTGGACACATGTGGAAAAGAGCAAGGTAGGATACCACAGTCACACCGAGTGGGATTCAGGCCCTGAAGTCCTCCCTTGCCATGAAGAAACAGAGACTCATAGAATGCTTTAGGCTGGAGGTGACCTCTAAGGATCATCTGGCCCAGGGGGCTTGGATGAGATGACCTTGAAGAGTCCCTTCCAACTCAACGCATTCTATGACTTGCCAAGTCTGGTGCTCACCTCTGGGTAGCATCTGGGAAGATGCAGGAGAAGCCTCTGGGTGCTGAGGAATTCACAGCCAGTCTGGGGAGCTGCAGGCTCTGAAGGGAGCCCTTAAATCACCACCCAGCTGCAGCCAGGGGACGTCAGCGCCAGCGCGGTGCCACCACCTCCCGCCCGCACGTCTGTCCCTGAGCCACATCTCCAAAGGGCTCTGATGCAGCCAACAACTCAATACATTCATCAGAGCAAAATAAATAAATAAAGATCATCTTAATGACTCCCTCCCAGTGCTAATTATGTATTTAAATAGTTTCTGTCAACCAAGACTTATTTTCTCTGCTCAAGGCATTGTTTTGCTGCTTCTGGGAAGGAAACAAACTCCAGGGCTGGCATTTCTCTCCAAAGCTGCAGAGCGTGGACAATGGTTCCAGAACTGTCCCCAATGGTCAGGGCTACCCTCCCCTCACTTCTCCACAAAACCCCTCCCCCAAATGATAAAACATCAGCACCAACAGATGGCCAAGCCAGCAGGAGGATTTGCAGGAGCCACCTGAAATAAACTCAGCTGATAGAAGTTGGCACTTCCATCAAAACAGATCTGGAGCAGCAGAGTCCAAACCCAGCCTGGCACACATTTATCAGCCCTCTGCCAGTGCTGCTGCTCCCTTGCTACACCTGAGCCACAGCCCAAAAGGATCTGGGCACAGCTAGACCCTGCTAAGTGGTGGTCATCTCTCAGCCCCCCCCGCCCCCCACCAGAGTCAAATCACAGAATCCCTGAATCCCAGCATGGTGGAAATTGGAAAGGACCTCTGGAGATTGTCCAGTCTGACCCCTTGGCTCCAGCAGGACAGCCAGAGCAGCTTGCCCAGGATCACAATGGCCAGGGGGGGGTTGGAAGCTCTCCAGAGAGGGAGGCTCTACAACCTCTCTGGGCAGCCTGCTCCATGCCTCCAGCAGCCTCACACCAAACAAGTTTCTTCTCTTTAGCTGCAACCTCCTGGGTTTCAGTTTGTGTCCATTGCTCCTTGGCCTGTCCCTGGGTACCTCTGACAAGAGCCTGGTCCCTGCCTCTTTCCTCCCACAGCTCCTTTATCTCTTGCTGAGCACTGCTTAGGTCCCCTCTGGGGCTGCTCTTCTGCAGGCTCCCAGCCCCATGACTCTCAGCCTTTGCTCCTCTCACAGAGCTGCTCCAGGCCCCTCAGCATCTTCCCTGCCTGCCCTGCACTCTCTCCAGTAGTTTCCTGTCTCTGTCGAGAGAGCCCAGAACTGGATTCAGTACTCCAGATGCAACCTCAGCAGGGGAGAGCAGAAGAGGGGGGCAGATCCTCCCTCAGCCTGTTGGCCATGCACCCCAGGAGACCCTTGGCACCCTTGGCTATGAGGCCATGCTGGGGCTTGGGCATCTTGTCCCCCAGTACTGCCAGGTCCTCCTCTGTGGAGCTGCTTCCCAGCACGTCCCACCTCACCTGTCCTGCTGCAGGAGGTTGTTCCTCCCCAGGTGCAGGACCCTGCACTTGCCCTGGCTGAACTTCAGGAGGTTTCCTCTGCTCACATTCAGTGGCTCCTACACTAAAGAAGGCAGGGTTTGGGCACCACCCTTCACAAGAGGCTGGGTCCTGCCACACATCCCCATAAGAGGCACCAACCTGTGCTACCTGTGGTGGATTCCACACATCTACAAGAGCCTGGATTGCAGCCTTCAACTTCAAAGCTTTGCTCATTGACAGATAACAGCCAAGCTCAAGGCTCCAATTGCTTTTTGATGAGGCCTTTGAAAGCATCCCTGAAGAATCACAAGGGGGAAAGCATCATCATCTAATGGCAGTTCTGACAGGGAAGCTGCACTGTTAGGCTGTCCAAAACAAGAGGGCTGCTCCTCTTACCCCTCCATTCTATGGTGACAAGCACCTTGTTACAAACAAGAGCCCCCCAGCTGCCTCCTGCTGATAACGACTCAGCCAAGTGATCAGAACAGCAATGTCAATGCCACCCCCAGAGAAGTTCAAACACAGGGGGGAAGGCAGTAAAATAGTAGCTGGGATCCCAGCTCTGGGATAGATGTGTGGGGGTTGCTTCTGAGCCTGATGGAAGTCAGCAGGCTCAGGTGACTCAGTCCAAGGTGTGACTCCTTCATTTGCAATTGGGCACCAGGAGCGGAAAGGAGAGCTGGGAGCATCTGCATCATAATGTTAATAAAGCATAATGAGCAGAAAGAGTAGTATAGGAGAGGGAAAAGCATCCCAGCTCACCTCCTGCTGCCTGGTGGCTGTTTTCAGGGAGCTGCTGTCTGCAAAGGTCTGATTAGAGTGCAGCAGTCATAGAATCATAGAATCAACCAGGTTGGAAGAGAGCTCCAAGCTCAGCCAACACAACCTAGCACCCAACCCTGGCCAATCAACCAGACCATGGCACTAAGTGCCCCAGCCAGGCTTGGCTTCAACACCTCCAGGGATGGTGACTCCACCATCTCCCTGGGCAGCCCATTCCAATGGCAAATCAGATCAACCAGAGCCCAGCCACAGCTTATTGCACAAGGAAGAGCCTCTGAAGGGTGTCCCAGCTCTGGATTGCTCAAAGTCAGGCTGGGTGAGCCTCTGAGCATCTTGGTCTAGGGCAGACTGTCCCTGCCCATGGCACAGAAGCATAGAATGGTTTAGGTTGGAAGGGACCTCAAGGATCATCCAGCTCCAACCCCTTGCCATAGGCAGGGACACCTCCCCCTAGAGCAGGTTGCTCAAGGCCTCATCCAGCCTGGCCTTAAACACCTCCAGGGAGGAAGCATCCACAACCTCCCTGGGCAACCTGTGCCAGTGTCTCACCACCCTCACTGCAAAGAACTTCCTCCTAACATCCAGTCTAAATCTCCCCTCTGCCAGTTCAAACCCATTCCCCCTCGTCCTGACATTCCCAGACCTTGTCAATAGTCCCTCCCCAGCCTTCCTGTAGGCTCCCTTCTGATCCTGCAAAGCCACTCTAAGGTCTCCTCGAAGCCTTCAAGGGCATTGAGGGCTTGCCTGTCAGGTTCCTTCCATCCCAGCTGCTCAAGGCAGAGGTGGAGTCCCCATCCCTGGAGGTATTCAAGAGATGTGTGGCCATGGCGCTTATTTGGGTCGTGGTTTAGTGGCCATGGTGGTGTGGGGTTGGTGGCTGGGTTCAATGACCTTAGAAGGCTTTTCCATCCTTAATGACTCTATGATTCCATGGAAATTCCACCACACAATCAAGAGGAGCTGCAGTGGAGCAGGCAGGCAATATTAAAGCAGGAGCTGAAGCCTTGGTAACTCCAACGCTCTGATTCCTTCTGCTCCCCAGCAAGACAGAAGTTTACCTACAGCCCCAGAGGTAATAAAGCAGAGTGTCAGCCATGAGGTATGATGAATGAGCTCCCTTTTCCAGGAGCTGTGTTTCCAGTTGCTATTTTAATGAGAAATTTGCCTCACCACACTTGTCATCTTCGCTTCCCCACTCAGCTCCCATGGCTGAGGAGAAGCTGCTGGTTAACCTCCTCTCCTCCAGCAGCATCACAGCCCTGCCTCTGCTTGCAACAGAGAAAGCACCAAATGCAGCCCCAACTCTCCTCCAAAGCTGAGGCTTGTGAGGCACCTGAGGCTCAGGGAGGTTGGGTGAGATGATCTCTAGAGGCCCCACCTGAAGCCCACCATGCTGGGATTGTGTGACATGGAGCACAAGTCTCTGGAGTGAAGTGTTTGCTTCCTGATACTGGGACATGCAGCCAGGAGAACAAGACATTTGGCAGCATCTACTCAGCCTCCTTGACCCTAGGAAAGGCTTGGAATGTGCAGAGGGATGGGGCATGGACCACTTCTGTGGGCAGCTAGGCCAGGGTCTCATCAGCCTCACAGTGAGGAATTCCTTCCTAAGTCAAACTTAAGTCTCTTTGATCATAGAATCAAAGAATGGGTTAGGTTGGAAGGGAACTCAAAGCTCAGCCAGTTCCAACCCCCTGCTATAGGCAGGGACACCTCACTAGAACAGGTTGCTCAAGACCTCATCCAACCTGGCCTTGAACACCTCCAGGGAGGTTGTGGAGCACAGAAGCACCCAATGTGATCTTTGATCACATTGGGTGCTTCTGTGCTCCACAACCACCCTGGGCAACCTGTGCCAGTGTCTCACCACCCTCAACCTGTGCCAGTCTCTCACCACCCTCAACCTGTGCCACTCTCTCACCACCCTCACTGCAAACAACCCTTTCCTAACATCCAGTTTCAATCTCCCCTCTGCCACTTCAAACCCATTCCTCCTCCTCCTGTCATTACCAGACCTTGTCAATAGTCCCTCCCCAGCCCCCTTTCAGATCCTGCAAGGACACTCCAAGGTCCCCTCGAAGCCTTCTCCTCTCCAGCTTGCAGAGCCCCAACTCTCTCAGCCTGTGCTCAGAGCAGAGCTGCTGCAGCCCTCTCAGCATCTTGGTGGCCTCCTCTGCACTGGCTCCAACACTTCCATGTCCTGCTTGTGCTGGGGGCTCCAGAACTGCACAGAGGACTGCAGGTGGGGTCTGAGGAGGGCAGAACTAAGGGGCAGAATCCCCTCCCTTGCCCTGCTGCCTACACTGCTCTTGCTGCAGCCCAGCACAGGGTTGCTGTCTGGGCTGCACTCACACCTGATTCAGTGCTCCACAACCTGCCTGGGCAACCTGTGCCAGTCTCTCACCACCCTCCCTGTAAAGAACCTTTCCCTAAGGGTTTCCTTTCCTTTGATGCCAAACCCTCAATTTGTGGGGCTCCTGCCCAGCCTGAGCAGGAAGCAGACAAACTGCTGCAGAAGAAAGAGGCTCTTCCCAAGTGGACTGAGTGCCCTGCAGGAGAGGGAGAAGGGAAACTGTGCTGAGGTCCTGCCTGTCGGAGGGGAACGCCCTGCAGGCTGCAATCTCTGGCGAGTGCTGGCGCAGCAGCACAGCCTTCCTCAGAGTAATGAGGCAGGTGAAGGATGGATGGATGCTGCTTCACAACAAGGCAGAGGTGATTGATGGGCCCGAGGAGAGAGAGAGATGATTCCTTGATTAAAACAGAAACTAATTGATGGGCTTGGAGATGCAGATGATAGCTCCAAGCTCCCAGCCGGTGGCGATGAAAGGTAGATGGAGAGGCAAGAGGTGCTGGTTCAGCAGGAAAAGGCAAAAGGAGATGAGGGACTGGGCTGTCACTGGTGTCACACACTGCCAGACATCCAGACTTCTCCCAGACATCCTAAGTGACCTCTTCTGATCCCATGGAAGGACTGGGCACGCTGGTGGGCAAGCTGCCCCTGAGCCAGCAGTGGTCTCTGTGGAGCCTTCTCTTCTCTAGGTTGAACGATCCCAACTCTCTGTCTCCCTGGAGGAGGCTGAATCCAGGTAGTCTACAAAAGCTTTGGGAAACCTCAATGTGGGGGGAAAAAAAAACCATTAGGAACTCAGAATTAATCTCAACAATCTCAGCTATTGATTTTATTGTTGCCTTCTATCAATTGAACTCCTTGTTGCTGAACAACTCATTCACAGCTAATGGACTGAAACAACAAAGTCCTGCACAGTTACCACTGACACCACTTCCTACAACGTGGTCATCAGAAATTATTGGCCTAGTAATGACTGTCCAGAGAGGGAAAGAGGCTAAGCAAACTCTATCAGCCTCAAAGAGCTCCTGGGAGAACTTACAGAGGCTTTCCAGTGTCCAAAGGGGCTAGAGGAGACCTGAGAAAGGACTTTTGACAAGGGCTGCGAGGGACAGGATAAGGGATGATGGCTTTGAGCTGGAAGAGGGGAGATTGAGAGTGGAGATGAGGAAGAAATTCTTGGCCATGAGGGTGGGGAGACACTGGCACAGGTTGAGGGTGGGGAGACACTGGCACAGGTTGCCCAGGGAGGTTGTGGAGCACAGAATCACCGAACGTGATCTTTGATCACGTTCGGTGATTCTGTGCTCCACAACCTCCCTGGAGGTGTTCAAACCCTGGAGTTGTTCTGTGCTCCACAACCTCCCTGGAGGTGTTCAAACCCTGGAGTTGTTCTGTGCTCCACAACCTCCCTGGAGATGTTCAAATCCAGGTTGGATGAGGTCTTGAGCAACCTGTGCTGGTGGGAATACCTCCCACCATGTCCCTGCCCATGGCAGGGGGTTGAACTTGGATGGTCTTTAAGGTCCCTTCCAACCTAAACCATTCTGTGATTCTATACTTAATGAAAGCTCATTTCAGACATCAGACTGCAGCATCTTCTCCCTACTACCTCAGCTGCCACAGCCCAGATGGTCTGCAGGTGGGAGGAGGATCAAACCTTCAGGTGCTTCTGCAGAGGAGCCTGGATTCCCCCTCACCCATAAAGATCTGCACACTACCTTGACCAGCACAGCATTGTCTCTCTTGGTCCTCCCAAGCCAAACACCATCCATAAATCATCTGTCACATATCAGCCACTCACAAAGGTCACAGAGCTCAGAGCATCTCACAGCCAGGACCAGGAAGCTCAGAGCTGCCACTTCCAGGAGAAACTGTGGCAGAGATGGTTTGGTTGTTCTGTTCTGACAGCACCAACAGACTTTGAATTGACCAGAGAGAGACGGTCCAGGGCTGGAGGCACCAGGGGAGGCCTGATGTGGTTGGCAGAGGGAGGGACACAAGCACAGCAAGGAAAATGGGGACAGATTTGTGAGCAGGGCCTCTTGTGCCTGGCCAAGGGGTGATGGTTTGAAACCAAAAGAGGGAGATCAGAGTGGAGAGAAGGGAGAAATGTTTGACACTGAGGGTGATGAGACCCTAGCCCAGGCTACCAGCGAGGTGGGAGATGCCCCATCCCTGGCAGATCCCAGCTCAGATTGCATGGGGCTCTGAGCTCTAGCTGGATCTGCTCTAGTTGCAGATGTCCCTGCAGGCTGCATGGGGGTTGGACTGGATGAGCTCACCATGAGCCTGCAGTGTGAGTGCAGCCCAGACAGCAACCCTGTGCTGAGCTGCAGCAAGAGCAGTGTGGGCACAGGGCAAGGGAGGGGATTCTGCCCCTTTGCTCTACTCTCCTTAGATCCCACCTGCAGTCCTGGGTGCAGTTCTGGAGCCCCCAGCACAAGCAGGACATGGAAGTGTTGGAGCCAGTGCAGAGGAGGCCACCAAGATGCTGAGAGGGCTGCAGCAGCTCTGCTCTGAGCACAGGCTGAGAGAGTTGGGGCTCTGTAGGCTGGAGAGGAGAAGGCTTTGAGGAGACCTTGGAGTGGCCTTGCAGGATCTGAAGGGAGCTCCATGAGGGCTGGGGAGGGACTGTTGAGAAGGTCTTGGAATGACAGGAGGAGGAGGAATGGGTTTGAAGTGGCAGAGGGGAGATNAGCAACCTGTTCAAGGTGTCCTTGCCTATGGCAGGGGGTTAGAAGTGGCTGATCCTTGAGGTCCCTTCCGACCTAAACCATTCTATGATGCTATGACCTTGCAAGGTCCTTTCAACCCAAAGCAGTCTGTAAAGATGGACCTGGTTTCACCCAGCAGACAGAGGAGCAACAGGTCCTGCACCCTAGGGAAAAGGAATTGTCCCTCCTGCTCTCTTCTCTCCTAGGAGGTTAAGGTGAGTGAGGGAAGTTGTTGAGTCTCTTTATTTCCTTCTTTCTTCTCTGATTGATTTCTTCCCTGAGTGAGATTGTGCACTGCAGAGGTCACTGCTGAATCCCAAGTGCTTCCCAGACTCTTCATCACTGCATGATTTCCATTGCAGCAGGGTTTAGAAGCCCAGGACGAGATTACAGCACATTTGTAAGCACTTTCTGCTGGCACAGGGAGAACTTTCATTACCCCAAGGAGCTTACTACTGAAGTTATACCGGAGACAAAGGGCAGAAGGAGGAAGAAGAACTGCTACAGCCATACTGAAGTTATACCAGAGACAAAGGGCAGAAGGAGGAAGAAGAACTGCTACAGCCACTTCCCTCACCCAGAATGGGCAGCTAAGGCATGGAAAGAATCATTGTCCTGATAAAACAGCTTGGAGAAGACACAGAGCAGGCAACCAAAGCTTCACCCCCAAAGCATCACTGCGGTTCTTTAACCCACAGCCTGCTGAAGCGAGAGGAGGCAGCAGGGAGTGAGACCCAGTCCCTCATTAGGAGAACCTGCCAGTGCTTGCTGGCCAAGCTTTAACTCAAAATGCTCCCCCCTTCAGGTGTCAATTCCCTCAGCTGCAGTCACCCAGCACCTGAGTTCTGCCCCCAAAAGAGAGTTCTGGGATCTGTGGGGCGAGGAGTCCCTGCTGGAGTCGCTGCTGGCAGCGGAGGCGCAGGGTGAACGTGCACCATGGCAGCAGCCCTGCTTCTTATTCCATGGCTGACAACACCTAATGAAGTGGATAAATGATTAATTAAGAAACGATATTTCTTCCCAGGAATTAGCTCCTGGGGAGGAGAAAAAGCCAAAGAGTCCCTAGAGACTCTTGTTCTGTTACCTGCTGCTACAGAGTGGAGGAGAAGATGCAGCAGCCCCGAGGGGAGCGCAGCTGGGGTGGGTCAGGGTAACAATAACTCACCCTGGCAACATCTGGCCAGATGTGGCTTGGTGCACTGCTCCTCAACCACACAATTAGCTCCCAGCTTCAGGAAAGGGGAATTCAGTGCTGACATCAGACTCTGGAAGAATGATGAATCCAAGAGAGGCAAAAGGGGTTCCTCGGAGCCAGCCTCACTCCACGGTGGGAGCTGCAGTGCCCGAGGCAAGAAGTGCCTGCAGCATGTCCAGAGGAGGGCCAGGAGGATGCTCAGAGGGCTGCAGCAGCTCTGCTGTGAGCACAGACTGAAAGAGTTGGGGCTGTGCAGGCTGCAGCAGAGGAGGCTCCCAGGTGACCTTCTTGTGGCCTTCCAGGGTCTGAAGGGGGCTACAAAAAAGCTGGGGAGGGACTTTTGAGGCTGTCAGGGAGTGGCAGGACTGGGGGCAATGGAGCAAAGCTGGAGGTGGGGAGAGTGAGGCTGGAGGTGAGGAGGAAGTTGTTGAGCAGGAGAGTGGTGAGAGGCTGGAATGGGTTGCCCAGGGAGGTGGTTGAGGCCCCATGGCTGGAGGTGTTTCAGGCCAGGCTGGCTGAGGTTGGGGGCAGCCTGCTCTAGGGTAGGGTGTCCCTGGGCATGGCAGGGGGGTTGGGACTGGCTGCTCCTTGTGGTCCCTTCCAACCCTGACTGATTCTATGATTCTATGATTCTAACTCCTAAGGAAAACACAGCCTTGAACCTTCCTCTCCAAGAAAATCCTCTGACAGCCTTCCTCTGGCAACATGAAACCACAGACTGAGGGTTAGCTTGGAAGGGACCTCCAAGATGATCCAGTTCCAACCCCTTGCCATGGGCAGGAACATCTCCCACCAACCTAGGCTGCTCAAGGGCCCAGGACACGATGTCCTCCTGCCCCTGTGTGCTCAGTGCCCAAAACCTCAGCACCAAATTCATCTGAGCTCTGCCTTTGGAATTGTTCCACCTCCATTTTCTTGGGCAGAAAGCAAAGGAAAAAAGAGCAGCTGAAATCAATCTGTCTGTGCTGCACTTGCCTCCTGCCTGTCTCATTTCTCCTTCCTTTCTCCCCAGAGACCGGAGGTGTAAAAAGCCATTTCTGGGGAGCTGAAATCCTTGGCAGGGGTTTAGGCTTGGCTTTGCCTCCTCAGCTCCAGCTTGGTGGTGCTGCTGCACAGACACCTCCCACCTCACCACCCCAGAAGGCTGCAGGGATTGGTTTTTTTTTTGGGTGATCTATTCCAAAATCAACTTCAATTCACAGAACCACAGAGCCATGGAAGCACAGAGCCATGGAAGCACAGAGCCATGGAGTCACAGAGCTATGGAAGCACAGAACCATGAAGTCACAGAGCCATGGAAGCACAGAGCCATGGAGTCACAGAGCCATGGAAGCACAGAGCCATGGAGTCACAGAGCTATGGAAGCACAGAGCCATG
>WAAF01016265.1:59308-70014 GCA_013400475.1 Tricholaema leucomelas
TGAATGCCATCCCCTTGGACTCTGCCCATCTGTCCAGGCGGTCAAGGTCCCGCTGCAGAGCCCTTCTGCCTTCCAACCCAGCCACATCAGCCCCCAGCTTGGTGTCATCTGCAAACTTGCTGATGACTGACTCAATGCCCTCATCCAGATCCCTGCAGCTGCTCCATTCTCCAACCATTTCAGACCTGGCTCTAAAATTAAGGCTGAAAAAAATTACTCCCAGTGTCTTAGGCAAATTATCCTTCACTTAGAGTCAGCTCTTCAAGCTGTAATACAAAGCTCACAATGTCTGCTGCCTCTTAATTCACTGCTGCTCCATTTCCACTTCTCAGGGCTTCCTTTTCATTCCAAGATATTAGATTTGCTATAACAACAATGGCTTTGGTACAGGAAAATACTTCTCCTTACATAATCTTGTAGTGCTTCAGACAGAGAGCTCCTCACCAGCCTCATCACTGTTGGAGGCTCCATTCCTTTCCCCATCTCTCTGTTACTCACTGGAGATCAAAGTAGAGCCACAGCTGCGCAGAAATGCAGCCAGACCTCAGCTGTTCCCTCACTTGGAAGCTTTTAGGGAATGAAGACCTTGCTGTGGATATCCCACAGGCCTTTTCCAGCCTAAATCAGAGTGGTGGGGTTGGAAGGGACCTCTGGAGATCATCATAAAATCAGTCAGGGTTGGAAGGGACCACAAGGAGCAGCCAGTTCCAACCCCCTGCCATGCCCAGGGACACCCTACCCTAGAGCAGGCTGCACACAGCCTCAGCCAGCCTGGCCTGAAACACCTCCAGCCATGGGGCCTCAACCACCTCCCTGGGCAACCCATTCCAGCCTCTCACCACTCTCCTGCTCAACAGCTTCCTCCTCACCTCCAGCCTCACTCTCCCCACCTCCACCTTTGCTCCATTCCCCCCAATCCTGCCACTCCCTGACAGCCTCAAAAGTCCCTCCCCAGCTTTTTTGTAGCCCCCTTCAAATCCTGGAAGGCCACAAGAAGGTCACCTGGGAGCCTCCTCTGCTCCAACCTGCACAGCCCCAACTCTTTCAGTCTGTGCCCACAGCAGAGCTGCTGCAGCCCTCTGAGCATCCTCCTGGCCCTGCTCTGGACACTCTCCAGCATCTCTACAGCCCTCTTGTAATGGGGGCTCCAGAACTGGATCGACTCCAGCCCCTCTGCCAAAGCAGGGTCACAATGTCCTGGTGGTTCTGGAAGCTCTCCAGACAAAGAGACTCCACAACTTCTCTGGGCAGCCTGGTCCAGGGCTCCAGTGCCCTTAGAGAAGTTTTTCCTTGTGTTCAAGTGAAACAAGGAGGGAAACTGATAGGGGAAAAAAAAAGCTGGAAGACTTTGTGGAAAGTCAGTGACAGCAGTGGGGAAGGAACTGAGGTGTCCTTGCCCAGGATCTCTGTGGCTTAAGCACAATCCCAACCTTTCAGGGCCAGCCTCACTGCTGGTGTGAGGAGCTGGAGCTGCTCCCCAGCCATTGTCTCTTTCTGCCAGCTGCACATCCAGCCTTGGCTATCCTGATTGGGATCTATGATGGTAATTATTCATGCTCACCATTTGTATTTGGGGACTAATTAACTATTCTAGGTTCCTATAAAGAATATTGTCAACTATTTAATGGCTCATTGAGTCGAGCAGGGTTTCCAGCTTCTCTTTTACAACTCCACCAGAACAGTTACTGTGATTTGTGACCTCCAGGAGCAGCCAGTGAGCTCTGAGCAGACCATGGGCACCAGGATGTTAGCTCTGCCCTTTGACAAATGGGCTTTAATTGCCTTGACATGGCTCTGCTCCCTGGCAGGAGGCATCTGGAGGTAGGAGACCTGATAGCTGAGTTCTGCTCAGAACAGAGAAGAGCAGTGCTGGGGGCAATAGTGTTTGAGAGTTGTGGCTGTTCAGCCTGCAGCAGAGAAGGTTCCAGGCAGACCTCAGAGATGCATTTCAATATCTGAGGGGGACCTACAGGAGGGGTGGGGAGAGACTTTTCAGAAGGGTCTGTGGGGATAGGATGAGGGACAATGGTTTGGAACTGGAGCAGGGCAGAGTCAGATTGGACATCAGGAGGAAGTTCTGCACCATGAGAGTGGTGAGATAATGGAAAAGGTTGTCCAGGGATGTGCTCGAGGCCTCATCCCTGAAGACACTCAGAAGATGAGGCAGCAGTGCCCAGGTGGGCATCAGAGCCAATGGCATCCTGGGCTGGCTCAGGAGCAGTGTGGGCAGCAGGACAAGGGAGCTTCTTCTGCCCCTGTGCTCAGCACTGCTCAGGACACCCCTGGAGTGCTGTGTCCAGTTCTGGGCTCCTCAATTCAAGGGAGATGCTGAGGTGCTGGAAGGTGTTTGGAGAAGGGCAGCAAGGCTGGGGAGGGGCCTGGAGCACAGCCCTGTGAGGAGAGGCTGAGGGAGCTGGGGGTGTGCAGCCTGCAGCAGAGGAGGCTCAGGGCAGAGCTCATTGCTGGCTACAGCTCCCTGCAGGGAGGCTGTAGCCAGGTGGGGTTGGGCTCTGCTGCCAGGCACCCAGGGATAGAACAAGGGGACAGAGCCTGAAGCTGTGGCAGGGCAGGTTCAGGCTGGATGTTAGGAGGAAGTTGTTGTCAGAGAGAGTGATTGGCATTGGAATGGGCTGCCCAGGGAGGTGGTGGAGTCCCCACCCCTGGAGGTGTTTAAAAGGAGTTTGGATGAGGCACTTAGTGCCATGGGTTAGTTAATGACAAGAGTTAGCTGCTAGGTTGGACTCAATGATCCTGGAGGTCTCTTCCAACCTGGTTAATTCTGTGGTTCTGCAAGGATCAGACTGCAGCAGATCCTGCAAACATTCCCAAAGCATCTCCCTCCTGCCCAGCTGGTGCCTGTCAGCAGTCTTGGTGGTAGAGATTTGCCACACAGCCTTGACTGACTGAGACAAACTCTTGCAGCAGCCCAGGGACCTGCCATCACCTTCATCTTCCCACACAAACCCAGGTGCCAACGCAGGGCATTTTTGAGGACTTCTAACCAGTTTCTTCTCTTTTTGCTGCTGCAGTGCCCACAGAGAGCCAACTGCCAGAATGTGCCTCCTCAAAGAGTCTTGCTGCAATAAACAGCCCAGGGCAACCTGTGGCATCCAAGGACCTCTGTGTGGATTCTGCAGAATTCCTTGGAGAATTTTTTCCTCCTTGCAAAGCTGAAGATGTGAACCTGAGAGGGACCAGAGCCTTGCTGCTGTACACTGAGTGGCCTGAGGCCAGCTGTGCAAAAGGTATTAATAGATACTGAGAACCTGACGCGGCTACATCCAAACCAAAATGCTTCTCTGATTCTCTGAGTCTAAGAAGCAGGCAGAAACTCTCAAGTCATGACTGCAACTTCCTTTTCATAGAGTCACAGAATCAGGCAGGTTGGAAGAGAGCTCCAAGCTCAGCCAGTCCAACCTAGCACCCAGCCCTGGCCAAGCAACCAGACCATGGCACTAAGTGCCCCAGCCAGGCTTGGCTTCAACACCTCCAGCCACAGCCACTCCACCACCTCCCTGGGCAGCCCATTCCAATGCCAATCACTCTCTCTGCCAACAACTTCCTCCTAACATCCAGCCTCGACCTGCCCTGGCACAACTTGAGGCTGTGTCCCCTTGTTCTGTCCCTGGCTGCCTGGCAGCAGAGCCCAACCCCACCTGGCTACAGCCTCCCTTCAGGTAGCTGCAGACAGCAATGAGCTCTGCACTGAGCCTCCTCTGCTGCAGGCTGCACACCCCCAGCTCCCTCAGCCTCTCCTCACAGGGTTTGTCTTCCAAGCCTTTCACCAGGCCTTTAATCTAATCTACAGCTCCTGAGCTCAACTTCAGGCAGCTGCAGAGAGCAATGAAGTGCTGCCTTGGCCACAGCCTAATCAGCTCTGGGCAGGCTGACACATCCAGCAGAGCAGCACATCTGCAGGTGGAAGATCTACCTTCTCTCCCAGACCAGTAGCTTCAGCTCTCCAGTGTCAGCTTGGAATAATTAGTGCAGAGCTGTGTGCAGCAGTGAGGCTGCTCTGGGAGCATCAGCAGAGCTTGGTGAGACTGAGCCTGCAAAGTCATTCCCAGGGTTAACAACCTGGGCTCTTTGAAACAGGAATTTCAGCTCTAGCCTGAACTTGGCTGCTTTCAGGTTCCCACTCTTGGGTCTTGCTATGCTTTTGTCAGGTGGATTCAATAGTCTGAAATGATCAGAAACATCATCCCCACGTGGGCAGGGGTAAACCATGATGAAGTTACCTTTAGAAGGGTTTTCTCCTTCAAATTAAGGTAACAGGGATGAAACCACACCAGGGCCTCTTCCAGCAGGAAGCTAACAGCAGAGCAGGTTTTCAAAGGCACAAAGCTTCATCTAAAGGCTCATTTCCCACAGAAAACCAGGGGCTCTTGGGTGCCTTCCCCACTTGTAAAGCTTGGGGAGTCTCCTCCCCTGTCTTGGACAGCACTGATGAAAAAGAATCCAAATGTAATTCAAACATGGAATCTCCAGGAGGTGATTCAACCACCAGCTCTGGCTGCCACAGCTGTCAGTCAATTAGCAAGAAAAGAAACCAGAAGCTTTCTTTCCTGTTCCTTTCTATCATACCAGGGTGGCTCTGCCCTCCAATGAGGGAGTCTGAGAGCATTTCCCATCACCTGCCAGGTAGAAGACTGCTCAGCAAGACAGCAAGAGGAAGGATGGGCAGCAGGTGGAGGGAGTCCCCATCCTCAAGGAATGGAGCAAAGTTGGGGTGGGTAAGTTCAGCCTGGACCTGAGGAGGAAGTTGTTGAGCAGGAGAGTGGTGAGCGGCTGGAATGGGTTGCCCAGGGAGGTGGTTGAGGCTCCATGGCTGGAGGTGTTTCAGGCCAGGCTGGCTGAGGCTGTGGGCAGCCTGCTCTAGGGTAGGGTGTCCCTGGGCATGGCAGGGGGGTTGGCACTGGCTGCTCCTTGTGGTGCCTTCCAACCCTGCCTGGTTCTATGATTCTATGAAATGTGTGGGCATGGCACTGGGGGCTGTGGTTTAAGTGGTGCTGGGCTGCTGGTTGGACTGGATGATCCCAGAAGGCTTTTCCAACCACACTGATCACAGCATCACAGTATCACCAAGGCTGGAAGAGACCTCACAGATCATCAAGTCCAAGCTGTTAGCACAGAGCTCAAGGCCAGACCATGGCACCAAGTGCCACGTCCAATCCTGCCTTGAACAGCTCCAGGGACGGCGACTCCACCACCTCCCTGGGCAGCCCATTCCAGTGTCCAATGACTCTCTCAGTGCAGAACTTTCTCCTCACCTCAAGCCTAAATTTCCCCTGGCGCAGCTTGAGGCTGTGTCCTCTTGTTCTGGTGCTGGCTGCCTGAGAGAAGAGAGCAACCTCCTCCTGGCTACAACCACCCCTCAGGTAGTTGTAGACAGCAATAAGGTCTCCCCTGAGCCTCCTCTTCTCCAGGCTAAACAATCCCAGCTCCCTCAGCCTCTCCTCGTAGGGCTGTGCTCGAGGCCTCTCCCCAGCCTCGTTGCCCTTCTCTGGACACGTTCAAGCATCTCAATGTCCCTCTTAAACTGGGGGGCCCAGAACTGGACACAGTACTCAAGGTGTGGTCTAACCAGTGCAGAGTACAGGGGCAGAATGACCTCCCTGCTCCTGCTGGCCACACCATTCCTGATGCAGGCCAGGATGCCATTGGCTCTCTTGGCCACCTGGGCACACTGCTGGCTCATGTTCAGGCAGGTATCAATCAGCACCCCCAGATCCCTTTCTGTTGGGCTGCTCTCAGCCACTCCGACCCCAGCCTGTAGACTCTTGAAAGGAGGGGAAAGAAGAAAGGGAGTCCTGTCTGCAAACAGCTTTGTTGCCACCAACCAAACCCATTCTAATCACCTTTTCCTTTCAAGGCCTGCACTGGCAGACCTCCCCTCCTTGTTGTGCTGCTGATTGTGAGTTCTGATGCTCTCAGTTCCAAGGCTTCCCTACAACTCCATTTGTCAGTAAATGCTACGGGGCTGGCTTCAGCCCAAGCGCAGCTGCTGCCAAGCGAGCGAAGCTGCCTGCTCCCTCCTCACCTTCTGCACAGTCAAACCTCACCTGTGCAGGGAGTTAGACTGAATGCTAACCAGGGCAGCACTGCACACTGCAGCTCCAAGACTAAATCCCATGCATGGAAGCCTCCTTGCTCCACCTATACACCTCACCACTCTGGAAAGGGCTCCAGATGCCTCATTGAAAAGCAATCTAATTACCTCCATTTACTTCATCCAAAAGTAGAGGAGCAAACTATATGTTTAATTACAAACTTCCCACTCTGGGCAGCCATAATTAATGAGTCAAGGAATAGTGCAATATGCCTGGAGCAACCTTCAGTGCTCCTGAGGTACCCCCAGCTCTGCTCACCGTTTAGAGCAAGTCACTTCCTATTAGTATTAGGAGCTGAAGCCCCTAACCAGGGCATTAATCATGCAGTGAGCAGCTCCAAGGCTTTTAATTACACAGGGTGTGGAAGCTACACGTGGATTGCACACAGACTGAGATGGTAACAAATCACCTTCCTGGGGCTGCCTGAGGGCCAGGTTTGGGCTTTTTTTCACATAGTGAAGTTTTATGCAGACACAAGCAAGGTTGTTAGACAAATGAGGCTGGGAGGAGATCTTCACTGAAAGGCTTCTCAGAGACTGGCACAGGCTGCCCAGGGTGGTGGCTGAATGCCCATCCCTGGAGGGGTTTGAAAGCCACAGACATGTGGTGCTGACAACCCCAAGCAGCACTACAGGCTGGGGACAGAGTGGCTGAGATCAGCCAGGCAGAGAGGGAGCTGGGGGTGCTGGCAGAGAGGAGCTGAAGAGGAACCAGCAGTGTGCCCAGGTGGGCAGCAGAGCCAATGGCATCCTGGGCTGGCTCAGGAGCAGTGTGGGCAGCAGGACAAGGGAGCTTCTTCTGCCCCTGTGCTCAGCACTGCTCAGGACACACCTGGAGTGCTGTGTCCAGTTCTGGGCTCCTCAATTCAAGGGAGATGCTGAGGTGCTGGAAGGTGTTTGGAGAAGGGCAGCAAGGCTGGGGAGGGGCCTGGAGCACAGCCCTGTGAGGAGAGGCTGAGGGAGCTGGGGGTGTGCAGCCTGCAGCAGAGGAGGCTCAGGGCAGNCTCTATGGTTTAACCCCAGCCTTAGTAGAGTTAGAGGATGGTTGGACTGGATGACCTTAAAGAGCTTCTCCAGCTCCCTGCTTTCCTCTCCACTGCCAGGCCCAGACCACACCGAGTGCCTATCAATGCCAATTAGCACTTAATCACTAATTGTGGCTATATTTGACCGCCTATAAGCAGTGATGGTTATATTTGTGCTGCTTGATGTGCAGGAGCAGAACAGGATGGTTTTAGGCACAGCTCTTCCTTGCTAAATTTATCCTTCCTTTAAATAAGTTGCAGAGGGAAAAGTGGGAATAGGGAGAAATTGATAATTCCTTAGCTGAGACCTTTTTGGGTGTTGATTAACTCTTTCCAGTTATGAGATTTACCAGGGGAAAGTCTGATGATGATTCTCTAACTTACTGAACACATCCTCTGCCTTCAAACCTCAGCTGTGCTCCAGTGACACCTGAAAGAGTCCTCCACAAGTGCACAGAGTCACAGAGCTGCAGGGGTTGGAAGGGACCTCTGGAGATCACTGAGCCCTCAGCACAGCAGAGATAGGGGGCAGAGGAGGCCACAGCTATGCTGGCAGGGATGGAAGCCCTCTGCTGGGAGGCCAGGCTGAGAGTTGGGGTTGTTCACCCTGGAGAAGAGAAGGCTCCAGGGACACCTCCTGATGGCCTTTCAGTGCTTTGAAGGAGACAATCAGAAAGCTGGGGACAGATTTTGAGCAGGGCCTGCTGTGAGAGGATAAGTGGTGATGGTTTGAAGTCAAAGAGGGACACTGAGACTGGAGAGAAGGGAGAAATGGTTGACACTGAGGGTAGGGAGAGGCTGGCTCAGGCTGCCCAGAGAGGTGGGAGATGCCCCATGCCCTGGCACCATTGCTGGTCAGGTTGACTCTGAACAACCTGCCCTAGCTGGGGCTGACTGCAGAATCATGGAACCATAGGATCAAGCAGGTTGGAAGAGACCTCCAAGCTCATCCAGTCCAAACTATCACCCAGCCCTATCCAATCAACCAGACCATGGCACTAAGTGGCCCATCCAATCTTGTCTTGAACACCCCCAGGGATGGCAGAAGAGGTGGACTTGAGTAGCTTTAACATCCCCTTCCCACCTGGAGCATGCTGTGAGTTCTGAGCTGCAGAGGACCTGCCCAACACCCAGTGCCTGCAGCAGCAGCTAAGGGCTGAGCCCTGCCTGCCTGCCAGGCAGCCTCTGCTCCTCCTGCATTCATTTCACCAGGGCCAGAGATCAATTTTCCTTCACATTATCATTGCAGTGGTGACCTGCAGTAAATGCTGAGTTACAGCCAAACTTATCAGGAGATCCTGTTGCTGTTCATCAGGCTTAGCAATAATTCTCATTTTCACTCAACAGCTCCAAGTGGAGCAGCAGTGAGGTTCCTACAGTAAATCTGGCAAGATATTGTCTGTTAACATTTAATGCATGGCACCGTGGGGCACTAAATCACTCCTGCAGAACACCTAGAACTGGCCCATTCTATCCTTTGAACACTGGAAGAGACAAACCCCAAAGCCTCCCTGTCCATGCAGCAGCACTGATGAGATCATAGAAGTACAGAATCAACCAGGTTGGAAGAGAGCTCCAAGCTCAGCCAGCACAACCTAGCACCCAGCCCTGGCCAAGCAACCAGACCATGGCACTAAGTGCCCCAGCCAGGCTTGGCTTCAACACCTCCAGGCACAGCCACTCCACCACCTCCCTGGGCAGCCCATTCCAATGCCAATCACTCTCTCTGCCAACAACTTCCTCCTCACACCCAGCCTGAAAATGCCCTGGCACAGCTTGGGGCTGTGTCCCCTTNCCCAGCCTTGCTGCCCTTCTCCAAACACCTTCCAGCACCCCAGCATCTCCCTTGAATTGAGGAGCCCAGAACTGGACACAGCACTCCAGGTGTGGCCTGAGCAGTGCTGAGCACAGGGGCAGCAGAACCTCCCTTGTCCTGCTGCCCGCACAGCCCCTGAGCCAGGAACAGTCACTTTGATGCTGGAGCACAGCACTGGGGAGCCCAAAATGAAGGCAGTACTCAATGTGAGGTTGCAGCAGGGCACAGTAGAGGGGAAACAGAACCTCCCTGGATCTGCTGCACACACTCTGCTTAGTACACCCCAGGACCCCATTGGCCTCTTTGCCACAAGGGCACATTGCTGTGCCATGGATGTTCTCCACCAGCACTGCCAGGTCCCTCTCCACAGGGCTGCTCCCCAGCAGATCAGCTCTCAGCCTCTACTGGTGCAGTGGATAGAGATGTAAATGTTCAGTGCCAGGAGGATGGAGTCAGTGACAGGACACAGGGCAATGAGTGGAAGTTGAGGCATAGGAAATTCCATGGAAACATAAGGAAAATACTTTTCCCTGGGGGGGTGATGGAACACTGGAATGGGCTGCCCAGGGGGGCTGTGGAATTTCCATCTCTGGAGACACTCAAGACCCACCTGGATGTGTTCCTGTGTGATCTGGTCTAGGTAATCCTGCTCTGGCAGGGGGCTTGCACTGGATGAGCTTTCAAGGTCCCTTCCAACCCCCAACATTCTGTGGTTCTGTGGGGACCTTCCACAGCTCTAAGGGAAGGTTGAAGGCTCCTAAAGCTACCTGGGCAGGTAGGGAAGTGTTGCCTTAAGAGTTTACTGTTTGCTTCTGATCCCACCATGCCCTCCCCAGGCCTCAGGGCAGCTGCCTAATCCTCAGCACTCTTGGCTGCAGGCTGCCAACATCATTTTCTGTCTGACCCCCTGCTCTCCAGCGTGCTGCTGTGTGACTCCAAATGAACTCTGCCAGCAGTGGCCATGAAATCACTGCCTGGGATTTGTTTGCATATATATTGAAAAATCAAGGGATGCTGCTTCAGATGTGTGAAGAAGAGGGGTGGGGGCAGAGGAGCTCAGCTGCCTATGACCCAGAAAGGGAAGGACCTGCTGCTGAACACTGCAGGGCACTCCTGGGCACGCTCCAAACCTCTGCTCTCTGTCTGGTGCACACAGAGGTACCCAGGCAGGAGAGGCTAACTCTGAGCTAATGCAGCAGCAAGTTTAAGATCAGCACAAACAGAATGGGCAGAGGAAAAGGCAAAGGAATAGAGTGGAAGCTTCACTGACCTGCAGCCTCAGCCTGTCAGAAACACACAAGAACAGGGACAGGGCAAGAGGAAATGAGTGCCACCACAAAGCACCTACAGGATGGCCAAGGGATGAGGCCCAGCCAGCATGGGCTTAGCAAGGGCAGGTCCTGCCTGACCAAACTGAGCTCCTTTTATCATCAGGTTCCTGCCTAGTGAGTGTGGGGCAGGCTGTGGATGGAATCTACCTGGACTGCAGCAAAGCCTTTGACAGCATCTGCCACAAGCAGCTCCTGGCCAAGCTGGCAGCACCTGGGTTGGACAAATTCACACTGATATGGGTCAAGAACTGGCTGAAGGACTGGGCCCAGAGAGTGGTGGTGAATGGTGCCACATCCAGTTGGCAGCTGGCACCAGTGGTGTGCCCCAGGGATCAGTGCTGGGCACAGTCCTGGTCTATATCTTTATTGATGATCTGGACCAGGGAATTGAGTCCAGCATCAGTAAGTCTGAAGATGACACCAAG
>WAAF01016265.1:70049-96967 GCA_013400475.1 Tricholaema leucomelas
AAGGGGACACAGCCTGAAGCTGTGCCAGAGCAGGTTGAGGCTGGATGTTAGGAGGAAGTTGTTGCCAGAGAGAGTGATTGGCATTGGAGGTGGTGGAGTTGCCATCCATGGAGGAATTCAAGACAAGCCTGGGTGAGGCACTTAGTGCCATGGTCTTGTTGACTGGCAAGGGCTGGGTGCTAGGTCAGGCTGGCTGAGCTTGGAGGTCTCTTCCAACCTGCTTGATTCTTTGATTCTAGGACTCTATGAAATGGCCTCAGGTTGCACCAGAAGAGGCTTAGTTTAGACACAAACAACAATTTCCTCCCCAAAAGCTTGTCAAGGCCTGACTCAGACAGCTCAGGGCAGTAGAGCATTCTCCATCCCTGGAAGGCTTCAAGAAACATATGGACATGGCACCTGGAGCCACAGTTTGGTAGCCATGGGGGTGCTGAGCTGAATGCTGCACTGGAGGAGCTTAGAGGCTGTGCCAGCTAAGCCATTCTTTCACAGTATCACAGCATCACAGTCTCACCAAGGTTGGAAGCGACCTCACAGATCATCAAGTCCAACCCTTTACCACAGAGCTCAAGGCTAGACCATGGCACCAAGTGCCACGTCCAGTCCTGCCTGGAACAGCTCCAGGGACGGCGACTCCACCACCTCCCTGGGCAGCCCATTCCAGTAGCCAATGACTCTCTCAGGGAAGAACTTTCTCCTCACCTCAAGCCTAAATTTCCCCTGGCACAGCTTGAGGCTGTGTCCTCTTGTTCTGGTGCTGGCTGCCTGAGAGAAGAGAGCAACCTCCCCCTGGCCACAACCACCCCTCAGGTAGCTGTAGACAGCAATAAGGTCTGCCCTGAGCCTCCTCTTCTCCAGGCTAACCAACCCCAGCTCCCTCAGCCTCTCCTCGTAGGGCTGTGCTCGAGGCCTCTCCCCAGCCTCGTTGCCCTTCTCTGGACACGTTCAAGCATCTCAATGTCCCTCTTAAACTGGGGGGCCCAGAACTGGACACAGTACTCAAGGTGTGGTCTAACCAGTGCAGAGTACAGGGGCAGAATGACCTCCCTGCTCCTGCTGGCCACACCATTCCTGATGCAGGCCAGGATGCCATTGGCTCTCTTGGCCACCTGGGCACACTGCTGGCTTTGATTCTATGACTTTGGATGGGATGTTTCCAGGTACCTCCTCCCAAGTGCCCTACAGCCAGCCCTGAGGAGCAGTGTGGCTGTGAAGGTTAATAACTGACAATGGCCACTGAGCAGCATCTTCCCCATCCAGCTGAAAGGCAATGATGCTAAGCACATAATCGTCCGGCACAGCTCGATTTGTTTCAGGTGCCCTGCAGAACATTTCCTCCTGCCCGAGATATTATTCCCTGGTGATCACAGGAATATCTGAGCCAGATCAGCCTGCAAATGCTTCTTGAGGAAATTGGGTTTCTCTGCTCTATTAGGAGCATTTCATTTTGATGATTAAAATCAGAAAACAATGTTCCTCCCAGTTAAAGTGGAATGGGCGAAATACGACTCTGCTCTAAGTAGGTTTCCAAATACTTATCTCAAGTGCTCTCAGAAGGCATTAATAAATAAGGATGAGGAATGAAAGCTGCACAGCTCACATGTTTCATGAGCTCTGTGGGCTGTGAGTTATGGGCAACATGCTTTGGAGAAATCATAATAATAGTTTACACTGCCGTGCAGCACCGCACAGGGGAGAGGCTCCCATCAATAACACCTTGGACTTGGATCAGAGAGGAAGGCTTCAACAACAGGATCCTGGCAAAGCTGGCAAAGCTGTCCTGGCTTGGATAGATTCACTCTGGTATGGGTCAAGAACTGGCTGGAGGGTTGGGCTCAGAGAGTGGTGGTGAATGGTGCCACATCCAGTTGGCAGCTGGCACCAGTGGTGTGCCCCAGGGATCAGTGCTGGGCACAGACCTGGTCAATAACTTAATTGATGATCTGGAGCAGGGGACTGAGTCCAGCATCAGTAAGTCTACAGGTGACACCAAGCTAGGAGCAGCTGTGGAGATGTTGGAGGGTAGCAGAGCCCTGCAGAGGGACCTGGCCAGGCTGGATGGGTGGGCAGAGGCCAAGGGGATGAGACTGAACAAGGCCAAGTGCAGGGTTCTACACTTTGGCCACAACAACCCCAAGCAGCACTACAGGCTGGGGACAGAGTGGCTGAGAGCAGCCAGGCAGAGAGGGAGCTGGGGGTGCTGGGAGAGAGGAGCTGAAGAGGAGGCAGCAGTGCCCAGGTGGGCAGCAGAGCCAATGGCATCCTGGGCTGGCTCAGGAGCAGTGTGGGCAGCAGGACAAGGGAGGTTCTTCTGCCCCTGTGCTCAGCACTGCTCAGGCCACACCTGGAGTGCTGTGTCCAGTTCTGGGCTCCTCCATTGCAGAGAGATGTTGAGGTGCTGGAAGGTGTTGAGAGAAGGGCAGCAAGGCTGGGGAGGGGCCTGGAGCACAGCCCTGTGAGGAGAGGCTGAGGGAGCTGGGGGTGTGCAGCCTGCAGCAGAGGAGGCTCAGGGCAGAGCTCATTGCTGTCTGCAGCTCCCTGCAGGGAGGCTGTAGCCAGCTGGGGTTGGGCTCTGCTGCCAGGCAGCCAGCAACAGAAGAAGGGGACACAGCCTCAAGCTGTGCCAGGGCAGGTCTAGGCTGGATGTTAGGAGGAAGTTGTTGGCAGAGAGAGTGATTGGCATTGGAATGGGCTGCCCAGGGAGGTGGTGGAGTGGCTGTGCCTGGAGGTGCTGAAGCCAAGCCTGGCTGGGGCACTTAGTGCCATGGTCTGGTTGATTGGCCAGGGCTGGGTGCTAGGTTGGACTGGCTGAGCTTGGAGCTCTCTTCCAACCTGATTCTGGTTCTCACAGGGTACAAAGGCCTAAAACGGTGCCCACTTTGCTTGTGACAAAGGCCAGCAGAAGAAAGGAGCAGAGCTTCATTTCGATTAAAAAGAAAAGGACAAAGGAAACAAAGGAAGTCCTTGAGGCAAAAAGGATAAGGTAAAGAAAAAAAGGGGAAGGGGATTAGCTCACAGCCAGGGGTGTGCAGGAGCTCTGGCAGCCCAGAATAATGCCCATTAAACCGCAGGCACTCTCAGGGAGTTACCTTTGCTTCCCTGCTCAGGTTGTTGTCTTTTGTTCCACCTCGTTCCAGCGCCCATCAGTATCTGTGCCTGCTCCCTCCTCGGCTGGAGGTGGCTGACAGTGATCCAGCTGGATGTGAGCCCAGATGCATTTCTTTCTTCCTTCCTTCTTTGTAATCTCTCTAAAACACCAAAGGCAGAGCAGCTCAGCACTGCTCACAATGCACCATGACCTCTTCCCAACTCAGCGCCCACCCCATCGGCCAGGAAAGAAAACACTCACAGGACACTGATGACAGAAATTAAGCTCACAAAAAGCATCTCTGCTGCCCTCCACGTCTGTGTTCCTGTAGCAGAGCAGGGCAACCTGACTCTGAGAACCTAATCTGCTAATTATAGCCCCAGAAAGAGTCCTGAGCCACCTGCAAGCAGGCAATAAGGCAGAAGCTGGCAGTAATGAGGTGGTCAACCTCACCTCACCATTGCACACCCACAGTGGTGGAGGCTGGAAGGGCCCCACTGGGGAACGACTCAAACCCACCACACTCGTTCAGCTCTGGTCCTTGGGTGCTAGGAACACCTCTGGACATGGTTCAGCTCCTCAGTGTCCTTCTTGGAGTGAGGGGATGAAAGGTGAGCAGAGTTGTGCCCCAGGCCAGCACTCCCAGAAAGATGTAGAGGTGCTGGAAGGTGTTTGGAGCAGGGCAGCAAGGCTGGGGAGGGGCCTGGAGCACAGCCCTGTGAGGAGAGGCTGAGGGAGCTGGGGGTGTGCAGCCTGCAGCAGAGGAGGCTCAGGGCAGAGCTCATTGCTGTCTGCAGCTCCCTGCAGGGAGGCTGTAGCCAGGTGGGGTTGGGCTCTGCTGCCAGGCAGCCAGGGACAGAACAAGGGGACACAGCCTCAAGCTGTGGCAGGGCAGGTTGAGGCTGGATGTTAGGAGGAAGTTGTTGTCAGAGAGAGTGATTGGCATTGGAATGGGCTGCCCAGGGAGGTGGTGGAGTTGCTGTGCCTGGAGGTGTTTAAAAGGAGGCTACATGAGGCACTGAGTGCCATGGGTTAGTTAACTGTTAGGTGCTAGGTTGGACTGGATGATCCTGGAGGCCTTTCCCAGCCTGCTCAATTCTGTGCTTCTGTGAAACCCAAGCTGGGCATTTCTGCAGCAGGTATGGTCCCCACTCCTCTTGCCTCCAACTAATCACCATGGTCATTACTCTTAACCAGCCCATTTTTAATCACCATCTCCTGGCTGCTCAGAGCCTTCTCAAACCCATCTGCACCAGCCAGACCTAAGCACATTAAAACCCAGAGTCTGAGCCTTGCCTAAGCCAAGGAGGACAACAAGGGAGAATGTGCTAAGCTACAGCCAAGATGGTGAGGAGGAGGTGTAAAAGACACCATCTGCACACCCCCACCACAGGCTGCAGTGGCTACAAATTAGGATAGGCAAGGTTGGAGTGGCAATGTCACTGTCCTCCTGCAGGGCAGCCACCCTCACTGCCACTTCAGCACAATTAAGAAGGCTCTGCCAGACCACAGATTCAAAAGGTCCATCCAGCCCTGTGTCAGCACAAGAAGCTGCACATGAAGCAGTCCTTATGCTCTCCTGGCCATCTGCAACAGGGCTTCAAGGAGGGCATTGCCCAACCTGAGACATCCCACCTGACCAGTGGTCACTTTGAGACTCCTACAGGGACCTCCAAGCACAGAACTTTTGCTTTCACCACTCTGCCTGCTCTCAGGAGCAACCTGAGCTCAGAATCACAGAATCAGGCAGGTTGGAAGAGAGCTCCAAGCTCAGACAGCACAACCTAGCACCCAGCCCTGGCCAATCAACCAGACCATGGCACTAAGTGCCCCAGCCAGGCTTGCCTTCAACACCTCCAGGGACGGAGACTCCACCACCTCCCTGGGCAGCCCATTCCAATGCCAATCACTCTCTCTGCCAACAACTTCCTCCTAACATCCAGCCTGAACCTGCCCTGCCACAGCTTGAGGCTGTGTCCCCTTGTTCTGTCCCTGGCTGCCTGGCAGCAGAGCCCAACCCCACCTGGCTACAGCCTCCCTGCAGGGAGCTGCAGACAGCAATGAGCTCTGCCCTGAGCCTCCTCTTCTGCAGGCTGCACACCCCCAGCTCCCTCAGCCTCTCCTCACAGGGCTGTGCTCCAGGCCCCTCCCCAGCCTTGCTGCCCTTCTCTCAACACCTTCCAGCACCTCAACATCTCTCTGCAATGGAGGAGCCCAGAACTGGACACAGCACTCCAGGTGTGGCCTGAGCAGTGCTGAGCACAGGGGCAGAAGAAGCTCCCTTGTCCTGCTGCCCACACTGCTCCTGAGCCAGCCCAGGATGCCATTGGCTCTGCTGCCCACCTGGGCACTGCTGCCTCCTCTTCAGCTTCTCTCTCCCAGCACCCCCAGCTCCCTCTCTGCCTGGCTGCTCTCAGCCACTCTGTCCCCAGCCTGTAGTGCTGCTTGGGGTTGTTGTGGCCAAAGTGTAGAACCCTGCACTGGGCCTTGTTCAATCTCATCCCCTTGGCCTCTGCCCACCCATCCAGCCTGGCCAGGTCCCTTTGCAGAGCTCTGCTACCCTCCAACATCTCCACAGCTGCTCCTAGCTTGGTGTCATCTGCAAACTGACTGCTGCTGGACTCAATCCCTTAGGACCCAAGGAGGGAAGAGATGGAAATCACAGCATCTTCTGGCAAAAATCTGCCTGCTGGTAAATTTCCAGCTCAGCTTTAGCCACCTCAAACATACTCCCACTGCAGCTAAGCCAAGGACAAAGTGGAATATCTGAAATGAACCTCCAACCCTTTTGGATTCTCCCCAGCATAGGCGAGGGGAGGCAGCTGCCAGTCTCAGTGTACACCCAGCCAACCTGCTCCTCAGACATAGACACTCACTGTTTCCTAACAGAGCCTTGCTGGGATCCAACAGATGCTCCAGTTTCCATATCCCAGGGTTAAATGTTTGTTACACAGGAGGAGGAATTTTGGCCCCCATTTCCCCAGCACTGAGCGCGGCATCGATTTGCTCGGGGAGCTAATAGCAACACTCAGCTGCCTCTGCCCAACCACGGGTTTGAAGGTAAGATCAAGTTCTGTGTCAACAGATAATGAGAGGCTCTCTGATGTCTCTCTCCCACCCCCTCACCCTCTAGCTCCTGCCAACAGGTATGAAATTGGCCTGCATGCTGCTTCCAGCTCCCCAGGTGCCCTTCTCCTGCTGCTGTTGGCAAAGGCAGCGAGGCTGAAGCGCAGCAGGAGGGACTGGGGCTGCAGCATTGCAGAACCAGGGGAAGTAATTGGCTGCTTCATCCCAGCCCTTTGGTGAGGGCTCAGGATGGCTTCTGTCCTCTGTCCCCACCCTGCTCACCCCTCCCTGCTGGGTTAGAAAGAGACTGGAGATTAAACGGAGCCCCAGGGGTTCGCTTTCCCGCAGGCTGCAAGGGAAGAGCTGCTCTGCCTTCTGCCCTCAGCCCAGGAGCGCTGCAGGATGGCCACATCCTTCCTGGGAAAATGGAACAGCTTCCAAGAACACATTCCACCTACTGCCAGCAAGGTGGGGGTGGGAAAGAGCCTCTGGGGATCATCCAGCCCAACCCCAGCTCCAGCAGGACAGCCACAGCAGACTGCCCAGGATCACGATGCTCAGATGGGGTTAGGATCTCTGCAGAGAAGGAGACTCCACAGCCTCTAAACCATGCCCCTCAGCACCACATGCACAGCTTTGGCCCCCTCTCCCCCCAGGGCTGGGGGCTTCACCATGCCACTGGGCAGCCTGGGCCACCCTTGTGGGGAAGAAATTGTTCCTCATGTCCAGCTGCTGTCTCAGAGAGGCTGTGGAGTCTCTTCTAGAGGCTTTCAAGCCTCACCTGGATGCATTCCTGTGTGACCTGCCCTGGGTGACACTGCTCTGGCAGAGGGGCTTGGACTCCATGATCTCTGCAGGTCCCTTCCAAGCCTTAACCTAACTCTCTGAGTCTTAACATTGAAACAGACCTAAGAGGCTCCAAACTGGGGCCAGTGAAGGGATCTGGGGCACTGGACTGAGAGGTGCAGCTGTGGTGATGTGCCAGGGAGGCAGAGCTGAAGCCTTTTATGACCTTGTAGCTTTCTTTTCTCTTTTATTGCCAATAATGACACAGGTTTCCTCTCTATTTTCACTGCCTCCACCTCTCCCAGGTTAATTATGTTGTCAAGAGCATGTTAAAAAGCCACTGCAAAACAATGATGGTTCTCATTACAGGATGATCTAATCAATTTTCTGTGGTAATTTTGGGCCAACTGATTCTACCAACAGCCACATCTTGTAGGTGGGAAAATCTATTTCTCTGTCACACTCTATTATGTCCTTGTCCTGCTGCCACCACAGCTAAGAGCCTGTCAGCAACCCTGCTCCAACCTCTTCTACCTGGGGTTTAGAACACAGACATGGAAAAAAACCCAAACTCACTCCTGGCTGACACTTGACAGATTTCCATTATGGAGACCAATTTTGGGCACCTGGAATCGTGGTTGCCTTTGAAAAGAGTCTCAGGTCCTACCCTGGGTCTGCTTAACTATGGCAATGCTAAGGCAGCAAAAGCTCAGGACCCAGCAAGGTGCAGAGGAGATCACACAGGAACACATCCAGACAGGGACTGAATTTCTCCAGAGAGGGAGACTCCACAACCTCCCTGGGCAGCCTGTGTCTGTGTGGGCACAGAATTTGGGGGCATGGTTTAGGATAGAATAGAATCAGCCACGGAGGAGGTTGAGGCTCTGTCCCTGGAGGTGTTTCAGGCCAGGCTGGCTGAGGCTGTGTGCAGCCTGCTCTAGGGTAGGGTGTCCCTGGGCATGGCAGGGGGGTTGGAACTGGCTGCTCCTTGTGGTCCCTTCCAACCCTGACTGATTCTGTGATTCTAGGTTGGAAAAGAGCTGCAAGCTCAGCCAGCCCAACCTAGCACCCAGCCCTGGCCAATCAACCAGACCANGGGCACAGAATTTGGGGGCATGGTTTAGGATAGAATAGAATCAGCCACGGAGGAGGTTGAGGCTCTGTCCCTGGAGGTGTTTCAGGCCAGGCTGGCTGAGGCTGTGTGCAGCCTGCTCTAGGGTAGGGTGTCCCTGGGCATGGCAGGGGGTTGGGACTGGCTGCTCCTTGTGGTCCCTTCCAACCCTGCCTGATTCTGTGATTCTATGATTCTAAATCCCCAACAATTATGCAGCATAATTCAAAGCCTGGGAGCCTGATTTAGGGCCTAGTAGCCCTCTAGGTTCTTCATTAGCCACATTAGCTTCCTGCAGCAGATCCCAGAGGGGAGATATTTCTGTTGAACTCTGAGTCACAAATACCCATTCCAGGTACTGCTCACTCCTGAGTTCTCTGAGCCCTGGAATGGCAGCTCAGTGGATGGCACCAGGTGGGTTTGCCCACTCTTGAAGTTAAAACAGTCATGGAATCATCCAGTCCAACCACCAGACCAATGCCAGCATGGCCCCAAGTGCCATGGCCACAGGGTTCTGGAACACCTGCAGGGATGGGGACTCCACCACCTCCCTGGGCAGCCTCTGCCAATCCCTGAACACTCTTTCACCAAAGACATTTTTCCTCCTCTCCAACCTAACCCTCCTCTGGTACCATTTCAGGCCATTTCCTCTCCCTCTATCACCTGATCCTAGGGAGCAGAGCCCAATTCCCACCGCACTACAGCCTCCCCTCAGGGAGCTGTAGACAGCAATGAGCTCTCCCCTCAGCCTCCTCTTCTCCAGGCTGAACACCCCCAGCTCCTTCAGCTGCTCCTCCCCAGCCCTGTTCTCCAGACCCTTCCCTCTCCCCTGGACCTGCTCCAGCCCCTCAATGTCCTTCTTGGAGTGAGGAGCCCAAAACTTGTACTGAGGGGCACAGAAGATGATGGAGCCAAAAGCAGATGGGCAGGGCAGAGTTCCCTTCTGCTCTCTTGCAGTGGAAGCCTCTTTCCTACGTGCAGGATCTACAGAACAGGAGAGGATTCCCCTGAAGCCACGGAGGTGATGGCAGGAACCCCTAGAGGTCTCCAGCTGCTCTGTAGATGGGGAAGGAGCTCACTTGAGATCAGGCAGGAGCCTTTCCCACAGAGATCACCTGGCTGAGCTCCTGCTCTGCAGCCTGGGGTTGTCCCCTCCCAACATTTGCGAGGCAGAGCTGTAAATTGTAGGGCACAGATGCCAAAGCAGAGGAGCTCTTATTGCACAGACAGCATCTGGCACCTCGTGAAGGGCTGCATAAGCAGATGCTGCTGCACAAATGCCAGCACTTCTCAAGTGGCTCACCCAGTGGGACATCATCTGGCTACCTTCCCAGCGGGCTGCCAGCTGCCAGAGCTTCTTCCATGCACCCTTCTCACCTCTGAGCAGGAACTGACATCAGCTTGGCCAAGCTAAGGCAGGGATGTCACTCTCCTCTGCCCTAAAAACAGACTTCAGGGGTAACAGGACCAGGACCTGTGCAGGACCAGCATCTCTTCAGTGGCACCCTCACAAGGGCATCTGGTGACAGGACAAGGGGTAAGAGCTTTAAACTGAGAGAGGGTAGGTTTGGCCTGAGTGTATGGCAGAAGCTCTTCACTGTGAGGGTGCTGAGACTCTGGAACAGGCTGCCCAGGGAGATCTGTGGATGTCCCCTCCCAGGAGATGTTCAAGGCCAGGCTGGGTGAGGTCATGGACAGCCTGGTCTGGTGGGATGTGTCCCTGCCTACAGCAAGGGCTTGGAACTAGATAGTCTTTAAGGTCCCTTCCAACCCAAACCCTTCTGTCCCTAAGTGCCATGTCCACACATTTCTCAAACACCTCCAGGTCGGGACCTCCCTGGGCAGCCTGTTCCAATCCCTGACCACTCCTGCAGCAAAGACATTGTTCCTAGAATCAGTTATGGAATGGTAGAGGTTAGAAAGAACCTCTGGAGATCACCTACCCAGCCCCTCTGCCAGAGAAGGTCCACCCATAGCAGGTTCCAGAGGGCATCCACTGCAAAGGAAGAGCTTAACCACTGTGGTAGGAGTCAATATGTGCAGAGGAGAAGTTGTCTTCTCCTAGCCCCAGAGAGGAGAGACTCAGAATCATAGAATCAGCCAGGTTGGAAGAGAGCTCCAAGCTCAGCCAGCACAACCTAGCACCCAGCCCTGCCCAAGCAACCAGACCATGGCACTAAGTGCCCCAGCCAGGCTTGGCTGCAACACCTCCAGGCACAGTCACTCCACCACCTCCCTGGGCAGCCCATTCCAATGCCAATCACTCTCTCTGACAACAACTTCCTCCTAACATCCAGCCTGAATGACAACAACTTCCTCCTAACATCCAGCCTGAACCTGCCCTGCCACAGCTTGAGGCTGTGTCCCCTTCTTCTGTCCCTGGCTGCCTGGCAGCAGAGCCCAACCCCACCTGGCTACAGCCTCCCTGCAGGGAGCTGCAGACAGCAATGAGCTCTGCCCTGAGCCTCCTCTGCTGCAGGCTGCACACCCCCAGCTCCCTCAGCCTCTCCTCACAGGGCTGTGCTCCAGGCCCCTCCCCAGCCTTGCTGCCCTTCTCCAAACACCTTCCAGCACCTCAGCATCTTTCTTAAACAAATACTTGAACTCCTCTGACTCCAGAGAGGATAACACAGGATAAGCTTCTGCTGCTGATCCATGCTGGGCCCGTGCCAGGCAGAGCACCTGGACTTGGTGAGGCTACAGGAGACAGCTGCAGGTATTGCACCTAATTGGCAGCAAGAGAAGCAAACCCAAAGCACTGAGGTGAGAGAAGAGAGGAGGACACAAAAGCTCTCCTTAGCATCCTCATGCCTGCTTATCAGGAACCTTCCACTGGGTTAAAGATATTTCCTGGTGCCTACCACTGCAAGGCTGAGGATTAGCAAGGATAATGTGCAATGTGATTGATGAAGTTTTAATGGAAAATCCCCATGGGTTGTGTATAAATCTTATTTATAGCCTTAAAAGTCTGTAATATACTTATTGTATATTTTAAACACTGTGGGAGTGCAGCCCCTGTCAGAGTTAATCCATTAAAAAAAAGCAGCTCCTGGAGGGCTCCCAGGGATAAAGCAGTTGAGATTTCAGGGACTATTGGTGTCTGCAGCAAGCAATGACCAAGGTGATTGAGCTGCTGGGGGAGGGAAGGGGCAGAGAAAGACCCCAGCTTGCCCTGGAGGAAGGAACAGGATGGGTGGCTTGGAAAGGAAGCTGGAGCCACTCGGATAAAGGCGAGGAGTGTGTGTGTGAGACTTCAGTGCCTCACCGTGGGCGCTGTCCTGATGCCTCTGCTGGGCTAATCTCTGCTGGAGGCACAAGCTTAGAGCTCCATCGCTGGGTTTGGATTAGAAGACTGTGTCCAGTTGTGGGCTCCTCCATTTCAGAGAGATGTTGAGGTGCTGGAAGGTGTTTGGAGAAGGGCAGCAAGGCTGGGGAGGGGCCTGGAGCACAAACCCTGTGAGGAGAGGCTGAGGGAGCTGGGGGTGTGCAGCCTGCAGCAGAGGAGGCTCAGGGCAGAGCTCATTGCTGTCTGCAGCTGCCTGCAGGGAGGCTGTAGCCAGGTGGGGTTGGGCTCTGCTGCCAGGCAGCCAGGGACAGAAGAAGGGGACACAGCCTGAAGCTGTGGCAGGACAGGTTCAGGATGGATGTGAGGAGGAAGTTGTTGGCAGAGAGAGTGATTGGCATTGGAATGGGCTGCCCAGGGAGGGGGTGGAGTTGCTGTGCCTGGAGGTGTTGAAGCCAAGCCTGGCTGGGGCACTTAGTGCCATGGTCTGGTTGGTTGGGCAGGGCTGGGTGCTAGGTTGTGCTGTCTGAGCTTGGAGCTCTCTTCCAACCTGGCTGATTCTGTGATTCTAAGAGCCACCACAGGGCATTGCAGCTTTGTTGTCAGCTGCTGCAGATTCTCCTGGAGTATGAGAAATCATCTGAAATCCAGCCCAGACAGTCCAGGAGGGCAGACCTGCTCTTGCCTACCTGCTCTTGTTAACTTGCTGGGACCTCTGCCTGTGAAAGTCACTGAATTGTTAGGGCTGGAGAAAGCCTTCAAGATCATCCAGTCCAGGAACCAACCCAGCACCACCACGGCCACTAAACCACAGTCCCCACTGCCATGGCCACAGGTTTCCTGAACACCTCCAGGGATGGGGACTCCTTCTTGTGGCCTTTCAGTATCTGAAGGGGGCTACAAAAAAGCTGGGGAGGGACTTTTTAGACTGACAGGGAGTAACAGGACTAGGGAGAATGGAGCAAAGGTGGAGGTGGGGAGAGTGAGGCTGGAGGTGAGGAGGAAGTTGTTGAGCAGGAGAGTGGTGAGAGGCTGGAATGGGTTGCCCAGGGAGGGGGTTGAGGCCCCATGGCTGGAGGTGTTTCAGGCCAGGCTGGCTGAGACTGTGTGCAGCCTGCTCTAGGTAGGGTGTCCCTGGGCATGGCAGGGGGTTGGCACTGGCTGCTCCTTGTGGTCCCTTCCAACCCTGACTGATTCTATGATTTTATGGCTCCACCACCTCCCTGAGGCTGCAATGTCTACATTTGTGCCTTTGGGTTGCAGGGAGCTTCTCAGTGACCCTCGAGAAAATCTGCCCCAACAGCCAGGCCCAGATGTGCCCCAGGCTGCACACACAGCTCCTTGTGCCACTTTGCCTCAGATGGGTGCAGAGCTGGCTCTCAAAGCCTGCAATCATTAGCAGAGCTGATGGCATTTAACAGCCCCAGCAGCCCTGCCAAGCTCCAATTTGCTTTATCACCTCCTGCCTAACTAGAAGCTTTTCATGTAAAATCAGAGCCTGGGCTTTGACAGGGAGCCAAGCGAAACCCCAACTGCAAAGTCCTGCAGACTCTGCACTGCTCTCAGAAGAAAAAAATCAACCAAGTTGGTCCCAGGGAAATCCCAGACCCAGCAGCTCATTAAGCAAAGCACAGGGAAGGCAGACAGCTGAGGAGGAGAGGAGCTGTTGGTCTCCAAGCCCAGAGGAACAGAGACAAAGAGATCCTGAGGTATGTACTGAGGCTGCAAAACCTGTGGTGGGCATCAGAAATGGTCACAGATGTTCAGGGGTCGTTGCCTTAGGCACAAACCAAACCACCTGCAATTAACCTGAGAAACCCCAGCAGTGATTCATAGAACCACAGAATCAGCCAGGTTGGAAGAGAGCTCCAAGCTCAGCCAGCACAACCTAGCACCCAGCCCTGCCCAAGCAACCAGACCATGGCACTAAGTGCCCCAGCCAGGCTTGGCTTCAACACCTCCAGCCACAGCCACTCCACCACCTCCCTGGGCAGCCCATTCCAATGCCAATCACTCTCTCTGACAACAACTTCCTCCTAACATCCAGCCTGAACCTGCCCTGGCACAGCTTGAGGCTGTGTCCCCTTGTTCTGTTGCTGGCTGCCTGGCAGCAGAGCCCAACCCCACCTGGCTACAGCCTCCCTGCAGGGAGCTGCAGACAGCAATGAGCTCTGCCCTGAGCCTCCTCTGCTGCAGGCTGCACACCCCCAGCTCCCTCAGCCTCTCCTCATAGGGTTTGTGTTCCAGGCCTTTCATCAGCTTCATTGCCTTTCTCTGGACACCTTCCAGCACCTCAACATCTCTCTTGTTCTGAGGAGCCCAGAACTGGACACAGCACTCAAGGTGTGGGCTGAGCAGTGCTGAGCACAGGGGCAGCAGAACCTCCCTTGTCCTGCTGGCCACACAGATTCAGGACCAGTAAGGTGAGCTTGGGGACAGCCTCAGCAGGACACCACACTCGTATGAGCTGCTCCATGGCATGAGCCACAGCATCCCAGCAGGGTATGGGCTGGAAGGGACCTCTGGAGATCATTCAGTCCAACTCCCTGCTCCAGCAGGGCACCCACAGCAGCTTGCCCAGCATCTCCAGAGCAGGAGACTCCACAGCCTCTCTGGGCAGGCAGTGCTGACCCCAGCACTTTGTGTCAGGACACAGAAGCCCTGCTGGAAGTGGCTGGAGAGCTGCTGGGCAGAGAAGGCCCTGGGGGTGCTGGCTAGCAGCAGCTGGAGGTGAGGCAGGCTGTGCCCAGGTGGCCAAGGCTCAGCAACGCCTGGCTCAGCAAAGGTGTGCCCAGCAGGCCCGGGGCTGTGTCTGTCCCTCTGCTCCTGCTGTCTGGCACAAGGCAGGATTTCCTCTCCCAGGCAACTTGCAGCTCTCAGGAGTGGTTTTGCTATCTCAGGAACACGAAGCCCTTTCTAATCACAGACCCTGTCCCTGTGGGGGCTGGCGGCGATCGAGTTCCCTTTAGCAGTACTTTGATTAACTTAATGAATTGAACTCTGAATACTCTTGTTGCAAGGAGTATTTCCATCCCTTTTCTCTCAACCTCATCTCCAGAAACAGGAATATCCCTGAAGAACAGAAGCCTGATGACAAAGGCAAACCTGTTGTTGGTATTAGTGCTGCACACTTGATCTGGAGTGACAGAGAAACACAAAACCCCTGCAGCTGCCAGGAGAGAACAGAGACAATTCCAACCTGAGCTGCCCAACCACCCAAAAGTCAGCAGGGGAGTTCTGTTCCACACATCACTGCCTCCTCTATAGCTGATGCAGATGCCATAAATCCAATCCCCAGGTTCTGCAGCCCTCAGATGTGGCAGAAGCAGGAGCCTCACTCGGGTAACGACAGAGCCTGGGGCGTGCGGCGCTGGCCAGAACAGTGCTGCCATAAAAGCCAACGCTGCAGAGGTCAGGAAGGGTTTCCTCCAAGTGCTGACACACTCTGTTTCTGCTCAGAGACCTCCAAAGCACAGCCTGCTGAGACATCTGTGCCATGGTGCCTCTTTTTCATCTGCCAACCAACCTGCATCTCCTTGCGGTGCCACCCTGGCACCCTAACAAAAGCAGGATGCAGCCTACAGACCTGCAAGGGGGATGGAGTCTACCTGGACTGCAGCAAAGCCTTTGACATTGTCTGCCACAAGCAGCTCCTGGCCAAGCTGGCAGCTCCTGGCTTGGACAACTTCACTCTGATATGGGTCAAGGAGGGCTTGGGCTCAGAGAGTGGTGGTGAATGGTGCCACATCCAGCTGGCAGCTGGCACCAGTGGTGTGCCCCAGGGATCAGTGCTGGGCACAGTCCCGGTCAGTATCATTACTGATGATCTGGATGAGGGGACTGAGTCCAGCAGCAGTTAGGTTTGCAGGTGACACCAAGCTAGGAGCATCTGTGGAGCTGTTGGAGGTTAGCAGAGCCCTGCAGAGGGACCTGGCCAGGCTGGATGGGTGGGCAGAGGCCAAGGGGATGAGAGTGAACAAGGCCAAATGCAGGGTTCTACACTTTGGCCACAACAACCCCAAGCAGCACTACAGGCTGGGCACAGAGTGGCTGAGAGCAGCCAGGCAGAGAGGGAGATGGGAGAGAGGAGCTGAAGAGGAGGCAGCAGTGCCCAGGTGGGCAGCAGAGCCAATGGCATCCTGGGCTGGCTCAGGAGCAGTGTGGGCAGCAGGACAAGGGAGGTTCTTCTGCCCCTGTGCTCAGCACTGCTCAGGCCACCCCTGGAGTGCTGTGTCCAGTTCTGGGCTCCTCCATTGCAGAGAGATGTTGAGGTGCTGGAAGGTGTTGAGAGAAGGGCAGCAAGGCTGGGGAGGGGCCTGGAGCACAGCCCTGTGAGGAGAGGCTGAGGGAGCTGGGGGTGTGCAGCCTGCAGAAGAGGAGGCTCAGGGCAGAGCTCATTGCTGTCTGCAGCTCCCTGCAGGGAGGCTGTAGCCAGGTGGGGTTGGGCTCTGCTGCCAGGCAGCCAGCAACAGAAGAAGAGGACACAGCCTCAAGCTGTGCCAGGGCAGGTTCAGGCTGGATGTTAGGAGGAAGTTATTGTCAGAGAGAGTGATTGGCATTGGAATGGGCTGCCCAGGGAGGTGGTGGAGTGGCTGTGCCTGGAGGTGTTGAAGCCAAGCCTGGCTGGGGCACTTAGTGCCATGGTCTGGTTGATTGGCCAGGGCTGGGTGCTAGGTTGTGCTGGCTGAGCTTGGAGCTCTCTTCCAACTTGGTTGATCCTATGATAAGGTTTGGTTGGGGCTTTCTTTAGCCATACACCACAGCCAATCCCAGCTCATACCTTGGGGATAGAGTCATAGGATCATCATTTTAGTTTTTTTTCAGTTGAAGACCTTTAAGATTATTGAGTCCAACCATCAACCATGCCCAGTAATGAGCTCTCCCCTCAGGCTTCCCTTCTCCAGGCTGCACACCCCCAGCTCCCTCAGCTGCTTCTCCCCAGCCCTGTTCTCCAGATCCATCCCCAGCTTTGTTGCTGTTCTCTGGACCTGCTCCAGACCCTCAATGTCCTTCTGGGAGTGAAGGACCCACAACTGACCCCAGAGGACCCAGTCCCTTGCACCCTGCTAGAGCTGCAGCACGTTGGACAGGCACTTTGCTGGTCAGAGAGCCTCAGTTCTGGGACCAACAGAGGTCTGAGTGCTTAACAGCATCCCAGGGCCATCACCCGGCCTCACCGATGGGATGATGACAGCTCCAGAGGCAGCCTTCAGCCTTCTGAATTCCCTCTGATTTAGAAAAGCTAGGTTGGATGTTGAAAGCTCTCAGCAGCCCATAATAAGCCTCTGTCTGCAGGAGTTACCAGGCACAGGCTCCCCGAGCCAGACAGGGAGAACAAGTCCTGCAGAGCTGCCAGGGTGGAGCAGCTCCAGGAGCAGGGATCTCTGGCCAGCAAGCAGCACACTCTGCGCTCCACACTGCTTGGTTTCCAGGTGCCACTCACCCCCTCCCAGCACCCAGAGCCCCAAGCCCTCGTTAGCAGGATTGAAGGTGGCTTAGAGAAGGGCAGACAATGGCCATGACAGCACAATTATGCTCCCTGCTGTAAAGGTCACTTTCGCTCATCATGTTAATTACCCTGACAGGACCACATTGCCTCCCACTGCTGTCGCTGCAGAAGCATCCTCAGCAGCTTGGCCTCTCCCAGCTCAGTGCTGCACTTGTCCACACTGCTCTAATGGATGCTTCTTGCTGCAAGACAAAGTCTCCTGGGAAGGAATCCCAGGGAGCAGCAGGGATCACTCTGATTAAAAGGGAAGCAGCAGTTTGCCAGGGCAGATTTCCACACCTGGCACCACCACCACTGCTCAGGAACCAGCAGGGTGCAGAGAAGACATTCTTAGACCAGCAGTATAGAATCACAGAATCAACCAGGTTGGAAGAGAGCTCCAAGCTCAGCCAGCACAACCTAGCACCCAGCCCTGGCCAAGCAACCAGACCATGGCACTAAGTGCCCCAGCCAGGCTTGGCTTCAACACCCCCAGGCACAGCCACTCCACCACCTCCCTGGGCAGCCCATTCCAATGCCAATCACTCTCTCTGCCAACAACTTCCTCCTAACATCCAGCCTGAACCTGCCCTGGCACAACTTGAGGCTGTGTCCCCTTGTTCTGTCCCTGGCTGCCTGGCAGCAGAGCCCAACCCCACCTGGCTACAGCCTCCCTTCAGGGAGCTGCAGACAGCAATGAGCTCTGCCCTGAGCCTCCTCTTCTGAGCAGTGCTGAGCACAGGGGCAGAAGAAGCTCCCTTGTCCTGCTGCCCACACTGCTCCTGAGCCAGCCCAGGATGCCACTGGCTCTGCTGCCCACCTGGGCACTGCTGCCTCCTCTTCAGCTCCTCTCTGCCAGCACCCCCAGCTCCCTCTCTGCCTGGCTGCTCTCAGCCACTCTGTCCCCAGCCTGTAGTGCTGCTTGGGGTTGTTGTGGCCAAAGTGTAGAACCCTGCACTTGGCCTTGTTCAGTCTCATCCCCTTGGCCTCTGCCCACCCATCCAGCCTGGCCAGGTCCCTCTGCAGGGCTCTGCTACCCTCCAACAGCTCCACAGCTGCTCCTAACTTGCCTTTGGGAATATAAGCACCTGAGTTCTCTGGAGCTAAAGGATGCTACAAGAAAGATTTTCAGAGGCAAGCAGCTGGACTCAGATAGCTTCAGTAGTGCTTTCATGGAAACACAGTCAGGGCTGGAAAAGGGTAGGGGGGCATAGTCCCTGCTCCTGCTGCCCACACTCCTGCTGACCCAGGCCAGGGTGGTTGTTCTGCTGCAGCCTCATCACTGTGGATCAGAGCTGCCTGCCCTCCTGCCGTGAATTGCCTGGGTTTAATAAGGGCAAGTCAACTCCCAGCTCAGAGAGAAAAGGTTTATTGCCTCAAAGAGGTGGTTACTGTCTCATTAATAACACTTTCCATTTCAGATGTGGCCTTGCAGCACTTCACAGAGCAATCTGAATATCATAATTGCCAGATTATGTAAAGCCACTTGTCTGCAGTGACCCAGCACACCCAGCCCTGGCACAGCCCCAGTGCTCTGCCCACAGCAACAGGGACCTGGGCACCCTCACAGCCTGTCCAGCAGCAGCTCAGCCTTACCCAGCTCTGCAGCAAGTGGCCTGGGCTGGAGCTGGTCAAGGATGCCAGCAGTGCCTGGGGGAGGTTGGTCTCTTCTCTCAGGCAGCCAGCAACAGAACAGGGGGACACAGCCTCAAACTGTGCCAGGGCAGGTTCAGGCTGGATGTTAGGAGGAAGTTGTTGTCAGAGAGAGTGATTGGCATTGGAATGGGCTGCCCAGGGAGGTGGTGGAGTGGCTGTGGCTGGAGGTGTTGAAGCCAATCCTGGCTGGGGCACTTAGTGCCATGGTCTGGTTGGTTGGCCAGGGCTGGGTGCTAGGTTGTGCTGGCTGAGCTTGGAGCTCTCTTCCAACCTGCTTGATTCTATGGTTCTATTCTATGATTCAGTGTGAAAATCTATTTCCACACCATGCATGTGGCCATGGCACCTGAGGATGTGGTTGAAGGGCTGTGGCTGGGCTAGAAACACTTGGGGGGGATCTCTTCCAACCTCAACAATTCCACTATTCCATGAACAAAACACAACCAGCCCCCACATCCACAGGGAGAAGTTTGAGCACAGAAGTGTTTGCCCTCCTCTCAAAGCATCCTCCACACTGCCAGGAAATCCAGGATCAATCAGAGAGGAGCCCTCAGGTCAACAGCTGCACACTCATAGGAAGGTCAATGATTTGTTTACAGCCTTCCTGGCACCACACCATAAGAGGACAGGAAAAAATAGTCCCAGGTCTGGCTGACATAAATCATCTTAACGAAATTACTGCCCTGCTCTGTTCCATACATCATGGAGCACACTGCACTGAAAGCAGAGCCTGCTCTCATTTGCCAGGCAAAGAAAAAAGAGGAAGGGAGCTAACTCCTTCTCAGGTCTGAGCAATATGGTCATGATCCCATAAATATGTCACATTTCAGATTGTTTCTAAAGTAATCTTTATAGGGAGCTCACATCCTGATTTATGGCCAAGGGAAAAGAAAGCTGTTGTGGCCGTGAAGGGAAGAAGGCTCCAACAAGCTGCCTCCAGCCTGGCTTTGTGGAGCAGCAAGGAAACTGGGCCAGGAGATGAGCAGGTTAGGTTGGAAAAGGCCTTCAAGATCCTGGAGGCCAATCATTAGTTCCACACTGACAAGTCCTTGACTAACCCAAACCCCTCAGCACAACATCTCAGCACGAGGAATCGCTGTGGTTGCAAAGGACCACCAGGATCATCCAGTCCAACCTGCATCCCAGCATCCTTCATCACCAGACCACAGCCTCAAGCACCACATCCACTCTCCTCTTAAACACCTCCAGGGATGGTGACTCCACCACCTCCCTGGGCAGCCTGTCCCAGTGCCTGACCACCTGCTCAGGAAAGAACTTCCTCCCAACAACCAATGTGAACCTCCCCTGATGCACCTTGAGGCCGTTTCCTCTTGTCCTGTCATTAGTAACTGGGGAGCAGAGACCAGCTCCAGCCTCACTACAACCTCCTTTTAGGTAGTTGTAGAGGGCACTGAGGTCCCCTCTCAGCCTCCTCTTCTCCAGACTAACCAATCCCAGCTCCCTCAGCCGCCCCTCACAGGCCATGTTTGCCAGAGCTCTCCCCAGCCTCCCTGCCCTTCTCTGCACCTCTCCAGCACCTCAATGTCCCTCCTGTGCTGTGGTGTCCAAAACTGGGCACAGTGCTGAGGTGTGGTCTCACAAGTTACAGGTGATCCAGGAGCAAAGAGATCTCACAAGTTAGAGGTGATCCAGGAGCAGTGAGGTCTCATGAGTTGCAGGTGATCCAGGAGCAATGAGACAGTTAGAAGGAGCAGCTCCTGTGCACCTGGAGCAATGCAGAACTAAAAAGTCACTTCTCTGCCAGGCATTAAAAGGGCCAAATCTAAAAACAAGTTAAAGGAAAATTTGAGCCAAGCCACACAGAGAACCTGGACAGCAGAGTTGTAGAAGCCTGCACTTGGCCTTGTTCAATCTCATCCCATTGGCCTTTGCCCACCCATCCAGCCTGGCCAGGTCCCTCTGCAGGGCATCCTGGGTTCAGTTCTGGGACCCTCACTACAAGAAGGCAGTGAGGGGCTGGAGCAGGTCCAGTGAAGGGCACCAAAGCTGGGGAAGGGTCTGGAGAAGAGCAGCTGAGGGGACTGGGGTTGGTGCATACCATTACCATCGCAAATAACAGAGTCCAAAGGCTATCTGACCCCAGACCCAATCCCTCCTCCACAAAAACCCACTAGACCTCAGATCCCACTTTTTAGCTCCTGTCAAGCAGTGCAAGGCTAAATTCTCATTTATCTTGTCCAATAACTTAATGACCTTTTCTGAATGTGCATCATTTGGCTTTCATCTCATGCAGTCACACACACAAAAAAACAAAACCCACATCCTGAAAGCAAATTTTCCATGGTAAATAGATTTTGTCTCCAGGGAGAACTCCACAGGTCTCCCACACCTGCCCTCCAGCCTGCCCAAAGTTCTCATTTCTGGTGTTGCCACAGTGTACAGAATAAATTGCTGGAATATCTCATTACACAGGATGAGTCCATCAAACAATTTTCTTGTCATTAAGTGCTCCATGGATGCACTTTAATGGCAGCACTCAGGTGCCAGCAGAGAAAAGAAAACCAAAACCTTCTGAGAACTGACCCCAAAGTAGTGACTCATTAATCTAACCCACCTCTGGCACAGGCAATTGCTGCCAGAGTGTCACCCACTGCTGGGTGGATTCTCACCCAGTGCAAGAGCACCCAGCTGGGAAGGCTGCTGAGGCTAATATTTGCCTCTGGCAGCTCCACTGATTAAATTCATCTTCTGCAGAGTCTCTTTCCCTTGGTGTGACCCAGACAAGCAGCAAAGGAAAAGAGTTGTTGGGCTCTTGGAGGATTTCTACAGGCACTACAAACAGAGGGAGAAGAAAGGCTCCTGCTTTGGTACCCACTGTGAAGCCCAAACAGAAATGCTGCTGCAGATGCAGTGCTGCTTGGGACACTGAGCTACAGCAAGGCTCAGCTCAACATAGGGGAGTCCTCATCCCTGTAGGCCTTCAAAGATGTGTGAACAACCCCAAGCAGTGCTACAGGCTGGGGACAGAGCAGCTGGAGAGCAGCCAGGAAGAAAGGGACCTGGGAGGAGAGAGGAGCTGAAGAGGAGGCAGCAGTGCCCAGGTGGGCAGCAGAGCCAATGGCATCCTGGGCTGGCTCAGGAGCAGTGTGGGCAGCAGGACAAGGGAGCTTCTTCTGCCCCTGTGCTCAGCACTGCTCAGGACACACCTGGAGTGCTGGGTCCAGTTCTGGGCTCCTCCATTGCAGAGAGATGTTGAGGTGCTGGAAGGTGTTTGGAGAAGGGCAGCAAGGCTGGGGAGGGGCCTGGAGCACAGCCCTGTGAGGAGAGGCTGAGGGAGCTGGGGGTGTGCAGCCTGCAGCAGAGGAGGCTCAGGGCAGAGCTCATTGCTGTCTGCAGCTCCCTGCAGGGAGGCTGTAGCCAGGTGGGGTTGGGCTCTGCTGCCAGGCAGCCAGGGACAGAAGAAGGGGACACAGCCTCAAGCTGTGGCAGGGGAGGTCTAGGTTGGATGTTAGGAGGAAGTTATTGTCAGAGAGAGTGATTGGCATCGGAATGGGCTGCCCAGGGAGGTGGTGGAGTGCCCACGCCTGGAGGTGTTGAAGCCAAGCCTGGCTGGGGCACTTAGTGCCATGGTCTGTTTGCATGGCCAGGGCTGGGTGCTAGGTTGTGCTGGCTGAGCTTGGAGCTCTCTTCCAACCTGCTTGGTTCTATGACTCTATGAAGCAGAGAGCTGCTGCAAAGCCAAGGGAGGCAGGTGGGACTGGAGCGGGACTGCTCCCCAGTTGGCAGCAGCTCAGTGGACTACTCTGCACCGTCACCTCCCTAGTGCCAAGGCTCTGAGATTCCATTAAACCACAAAAGGAGCTCTTGCTGCTCCTGCTAAACTGTCACACACAGACCCAGGGGAAACCTCCCCCAGCAGCCCAGCTGAAGGCAATCTTCAACAGTTCTAAACCAAGGTGCTTCAGCAAGGACCATCAGGGTCCTGTCCTGCCTTTTGCTGCATCAGCAGAGAAGAGTTTGTGCAGCAGGTGGAGTTCTCTCAGTGAGTGGCAGATCCTCACCTTGGCCCATGCTGGGGACTCTGTCTCCAGATGTTCTCTTGAGGGTGTGGGTGTCAAAGACAGCAAGAGAAGGCAGCAGCTCTGCTCTTGGCCTGCTGATGCCAAGAAAGTTCCACCTTTCCTGACCACATCCTTCTGCCATCTCTCTCCTTCCTTTCCCCAGGTGCAGAATCCACACAGAGCAAAGCTTCTCCTCACTGCACCACCCAACTCTTGGCCACGCTCTCTGTGTGCTCTCCCTTATTTAAAGCCCATTACTCTAAACCTTCCCTGAAGGTACAGCTCAGCTCCTCACTGGGTTCTTTATTGCTCTCAGCACTCCTTTTTTGTTTGAGCTTTACCCAAACAACTTCTTTTTCACAGCATCTCTAAGAGATCAAAGACATAATGTCCAGAAGACAAACAGCTAAGTGAGAGGGAGAGAGCTTCTGTGGTCAGAGGAGACCACTAACTCCAGGTGTTTAATTTCCAGTGCCCTGGAATGTGATGCAGGCAGTCAGACACACTCAGATCAAGGCTCTCCATCACTTCCAAGCCCAGCCCTGACTGCTCAGTGCTTGCTTTGCTGGGATATGCAAACCAACAAAGCTTTTACTGCGGTGCTTGTGAGCATCTGAATGAAACTACAGATGCCAGGAGAGAAATCTGCTGTCGTATTAGTTATCCCCCAACCACTGTGTTTGCTTCTAGGCACATCAACTCCCCAAAGCAATTTATTTCAATCAGTGAGGGCATTGCTGCAAGATGAAATTTATCCCTCTAAAGAGGCACAAGACCAGCTCCTGTAAGCAATTTAGATCCCATTTGGAGGCTTTAAACGGTGCCCAGGCCACGTGATGACAGTTAAGACAGAGAATCTCATCTCCTGCTCTCTGTTATGCTGTTTCCCATCCAGTGTTGCCCTCTCTCCTGTTGTCTCTCCACACCAGATGAGAATGCTCTCCAACAGTTGCTAATTTTAGCCCACATTTAAACAAGAGCTGAGTTGTTTCTCCTCCCCGTGGATAGAAGCAGGTAAGACCAATGAGCATCTGCAAACGCAGGCATAAAGATGCCACTGCTGCTGACTGAGCCAGGACAGGCAGGGTGAGAGACAGCCCTGACTTGTAGAGAGGTGATGGGAGCAAGGTAGAGCTGCCTAGAACAAGCAGGGAGCAAGTGGCAAAGGTAAGGCACAGCATCAGAGTCATAGAATCATTTGGGTTGGGAAAGCCCTTGGAGGTCACCCAGCCCAAGTCAAACTGACACCAAACCATGGCCCCAGGTGCCATGGCCACAGGGTTCTGGAACACCTCCAGGGATGGGGACTCCACCTCCTCCCTGGGCAGCCTGTTCCAAACTCTGACTACTCTTGCAGAGAGCAGAAGTTGTTCCTCAGGTCCAGCCTAAACCTCCCCTGGTGCAACTTCAGGCCATTTCCTCTCCTTCTATCACCCGAGACCAGACAGAAGACACCAACCCCACCCCACTGCAGCCTCCTTTCAGGGAGCCCAGCAGAGAGCAATGAGATCTCCTCTCAGCTTCCTCTTCTCCAGGCTGAATACCTCCAGGTCCCCCAACCCTGTTCTCCAAAACCTTCCCCAGCTTCCCTGCCCTTCTCTGGACCCTCTCCAGCTGAGCACAGGGGCAGGTATGAAGGCCAAGGTACAGATCCTCACATCCAGCCCCACATCAGCACTCCTCAGCCTCAGGTTCTATTGGACAGCCCCAGAGCTGGTTCCATAGACCTCACTGCAGCACTTCACACAGGTCTTTGTGATGCTAAAACTCTCAACAGGAGGAGCAGAACCCACTGGGGAGAAGGCTCAGCAGCAACACTGCCTGAGAGAGCTGGACCCAGACAGGTTCCCACTGCATCTCTGCAGACCGCCAGCAGCAAAGAGCTGTCTCCATGAATTTCCCTCTTTGAGCTCGTTCCAGAGAGCAGGGGGGGAGAGGAGCAGCTCTGACTTGCAGTACTTAGCAGCCCTTTCTGTACTTTTTTTTTTCCCTGTGAAATCATCTCCCTTCACAGGGCTCATAAATATGGAGTTTATTCAGATGTAAGAGACTCACTCCTGCAATCCAGCGCTTCACTGAGCCGCAGCCAGCAGCCACTCTGCTCTCCATGGCCCTCACTCTCCCCAACCCAACCAAGGATCCCATCATTTAGAGCCTTTTTCCCTTCCTACCTGAAGGGCCAGAAGTGTGATGTGGGCACAAACAGCATCCTGCTCACCCAGGTGTCCTCAGAAATCAATGCCCTCCTCACCTGGGAAGAGATAGAATGGGTTAGGTTGGAAGGGACCTCAAAGCTCAGACAGTTCCAACTCCCCCTGCCATAGGCAGTGACACTCCCCACTAGAACAGGTTGCTCAAGGTCTCATCCAACCTGGCCTTAAACACCTCCAGGGAGGTTGTGGAGCACAGAAGCACCCAATGTGATCAAAGATCACATTGGGTGCTTCTGTGCTCCACAACCTCCCTGGGAAACCTGTGCCAGTGTCTCACCACCCTCACTGCAAACAACCCTTTCCTAACATCCAGTTTCAATCTCCCCTCTGCCACTTCAAACCCATTCCTCCTCCTCTTCCTGTCATTCCAAGACCTTGTCAATAGTCCCTCCCCAGCCCTCCTGTAGCCCCCTTTCAGATCCTGCAAGGCCACTCCAAGGTCTCCTCAAAGCCTTCTCCTCTCCAGCCTGCAGAGCCCCAACTCTCTCAGCCTGTTCTCAGAGCAGAGCTGCTGCAGCCCTCTCAGCATCTTGGTGGCCTCCTCTGCACTGGCTCCAACACTTCCATGTCCTGCTTGTGCTGGGGGCTCCACAACTGCACCCAGGACTGCAGGTGTGGTCTGAGGAGAGCAGAGCCAAGGGGCAGAATCCCCTCCCTTGCCCTGCTGCCCACACTGCTCTTGCTGCAGCCCAGCACAGGGCTGCTGTCTGGGCTGTGCAAGGTGAGATGCCTTTGTCTCAGAGCTTTAACACTCTTCTCATACCTTCTGCAGCTTAGTACACTTCACAGGATGATTGTGACTGGAAGAGACCTTTCAGATCCTTCAGTCCAGCCCTTAATCCACCACTGCCAGGGCACCACCAACCCAGGGGTGCTAGGTTGGGCTGGATGAGCTTGGAGGTCTCTTCCAAGCTGATTGATTCTATTCTAGTCTAGTCTATTCTATTCTAGTCTGTCCTATCCCTACTCTATCTCCATAGCTGTGAAAGCCCTTCAGGGATGGGGACTCCACCACTGTCCTGGGCAGCCTTGACAACCCTCAGAGGGGAGAAATTGTTCCTCATGTCCAACCTGAACCTGCCCAGGTTCAGACTGGATGCCAGGAGAAGCTGCAGAGGCTCTGGCCATAAAGACACCTCCTTTACCTCACCCATGCATCTCCAAAGACCTTTGGGACTCTCCTGCTTTTCAGCCTCCAAGTTCCACACCTGGGAGTGCTCCTCACAGCCAGCAGAAGCCAAAGCAGTTCTTTCTGCTGGGAGCAGCCTTAAGGTCCATGCCCCAGGGCAGGTTGTCAGCAAACAGGGCTCTGAGGGCTCTACAGACCCCCCCTGTGCCCAGCAGGACCTGGCACCACACTCTGCCCTCCACAGCTCAGCTTCCTCCAGCATTTTGCCACTCTCCTGTTCACACTCCAGTGCTGCTTGAGCCACCCTGGTCTGAAACAAGGCTGAAAGCTCAGTTCTGGTGTTTTTCAGTTCTCCCTCCCCGCATGCTTCCGGTCCTTGTTCTCCTCCTCTCCCCCAGCCACCTCCACCCTGCTCCCACCACTTTCCTCTTTCAGCAGCTCTGCTGACAACAACAAATGTTGATTCTCAGCTCAGCAGCTGAGAGCTCTCAGCCAGTTCCTGCGGAGGTGGGAGAGAGGGGGAGACAGGGGAGTTTGGGGGGCAAACTGTTCAGCTCACAGCCTCAGCAGCATTCCCCCCACTCCTGCACAGCCCTGCCCTCCCAGAGGGCTTTTCCAACCCAAGCAGTCCCATGTACTGAACTCCCCAGAGCTGCCACTTCCCTTCTTGCCACTTCCTTCTGGCCCCAAGTCTTACAAGACTACAGAGCTTGGGGTTTTCAGAGCTTAGCTCCAAATCCTCCCTTCAGAGAAGCCCAATCCCTTTGCCAGGACCAGCAGTGGCCCCACGCTGCTGTGCTAGGTTGAAGGTAGCTAGAATGTGTTGGTGAGAAGAACTAGAGCACAGGCTGTGAAAGGGAAACAGTGCAGATGTCAGAGCCATGAAGATGCTCAGAGGGCTGCAGGACCTCTGCTATGAGGACAGGCTGAGAGAGTTGGGGCTCTGCAGCCTGGAGAAGAGAAGGCTTCCAGGAGACCTTAGAGTGGCTTTGCAGTATCTGAAGGGAGCCTACAGGAAGGTTGGGGAGGGACTATTGACAAGGTCTGGGAATGTCAGGACGAGGGGGAATGGGTTT